>CAWUFW010004020.1:1297500-1652556 GCA_963921515.1 Calotriton arnoldi
CCACCTACTCATTCATCCATGCTTTCTTCTTTCTTTTCAATCTACCTTCCAACATTCCTTCTTTCTTTCGCTGTTCTATTTACCTAGCTGTCTTTTAACTTGGTCCTGCGTGCTGTTCTATTTACACAAAAAGCATGCATAATTGCAACATTAACCCTCCCTGGCTGCTTTAATTTAATTAATCTCAATTACATTTCCTAATGTTTTGTGTTATTCTTACTTCTGAACTTTATAAGTTGGGCATCAAAACTATTTTCTTACCATGAAGTGTTGTGCTTTTTTAAATGTTGTAACGTATCATTTTTTTAATCATTGTGTATTTGTGCTGATGTATGAGTCTCTACTGGAAGGGATTACTGACACGGGTAAAGACGATAAGGTGAAAAGGAAATGCTGGTTGAAATAAAGTAATGCAGTCTGTCTGCTGATAGCCTTGCTCTAAACTATAGTAAGCTACCGAAGAATTCCCAAAATATGTAAGTTTTATAAATGGTTCTAGAGTTCTTGTTTCACCAGTTACACACTGATACAATTAGCTGATATTTTAATAGGACCTTGCTATTGTAATTGAGAAATGAGACTAGCAGTTATATGTATTATGTCATCAGTGATGTTGTCAATTATGTCATTTGAGATGTCATCAGTTGATATAAACGATGTCATTGAACATGTCATGAGTGATGTAATGTGTGGTCACAGACAGTGCATGAGGGTGTGCAAGTCATATTTAGTTGAGTAAACTATAATTGGAGAATTGCTATGGTGTTTCGTTTTTTAAACATTAGTTCTTGTGTCAATTTGGGCCAGATATACGACCAGTTTTTGCGTGGCATGTACAAACACTATTTTGTGAGTCGCAAACAATTGCGACTTGCAAAATAGTCTTTTGCGACTCGCTATTAGGAAGGGGCGTTCCCTTCCTAATAGCGACTCTCTAGCCATGTATGAATGTTTTGCGACCGCAATTGTGGTCGCAAAACACTCGCAATTTACTGCCCTCTTCAAGAGGGTGGTAATGGAGTCGTAAATGGGAAGGGGTCCCCAGGGGACCCCTTCCCCTTTGTGACTGGCTCTAAAAATATTTTTTAAGGGCAGGCAGTAGTCCCAGGGACCACTACCTGCCCTTAAAAAATGAAACGAAAACGTTTTTTTTTTGTTTTTTTTAAATGCATCCTTTTCCTTTAAGGAAAACGGGCAGCATTAAAAAAAAAAACACTGCTTTATTGACAAGCAGTCCCAGACATGGAGGTCTGCTGAGCCCAGCAGGCCACTGTTAGACCTGTCAGCCCTAGGGTGGTCTTACCCCATTTCTTCTCTCTTTGCGCCTCATTTTTGCCACCATCTTTTTTTTGGACCTAGGTCTCCGGGCGCCTCACCACTGCCAAACAGTGCTGAGGTGCAGGTGCTCTCTCCTAATAATATGGCTGCCACAGGCCCCTGCTACTGCGGAGTGGCCATTGTACATGCACGCACCAGTAGTTAGGATCAGGCTGGGACATACTGTTACTGTATCCTTGCCGTCCCGCCTTTTTGTCACATAGACAGACATGATAGAAGCTCCTGGAACCTTCCAGCCCAGGGAGGAGTTATACTTTGCCGCCTTTCAGGAGGGTCACCTGACCTAGGGGTATAAGAGGAGTGGAGGGAAACCTAACTAGTTAGTTGGGGCACCACTGGACCTGGGGGAACCTCTGCCGGAGTATAGGCTGTTGGGCCTAGGGGGGAACCTACACTACTGAGACTGACTGAGCTTATGCCCTGCTGTACCCAAGATAGCTGAGGGGCTCTGCCAGCCTGCTGACCTTGCCCAGTGAGGGGAAACCCAGGAGACCAACTCTAGTGTGCCGCAGGGAACCATCCTGCCCTTTGTGCCTGCCAACTCAACCCCTACCCTTTCCCCCAAGTGACTGCAATCAAGATTCTGCAACCAAGAAACTGCGTCCAAAGAAATTACAACCAAGAAACTGCAACTAAGATACTACTACCACCTGCGCTGGGACTGAAGCGCTGAGGACCCTGTGAGCACTGCTGCTACTGGGGGATCACCAGGTAAAGCGCCGTGCTTCTAAGCGCTGGACCTTCACCCCTTTGTGTCCTGTTACAAGCGCTGTGTGCTCCCCTAGCGCTGTATCACCAGAATCTGCTGCCCACGAGGCGCTGCCTGGACGAAACTGACTGTCCTACTGAGCGTTGTGCAGCGCGCTCCTACTGTGTCCCGGAATCACCGCCGCGGCCCCCGCGCTGAAAAATCACGAAGCGCTGTGCCCGGAATCCCCGCCGCGGCCTCTGCGCTCTAAAGCGTGCCTGCTGTCTGCCGAATCCCCGCCGCGGCCTCTGCGCTGAAAGTAAAGGAAGCACTGTGCCAGAAACTCACTACCGCGACCTCGGGGTCGCTGAAGACAGAAGCGCTGTGCCCACATCACCGCTGCAGCCTGGGCGCCGCTAAGCCAGGAAGAAGCTGAGGCCCGTAATCACCGCCGCGGCCCCCGCGCTGCTGGAGGAGAGCGCTGTGCCCAGGATAACGGCCGCGATCGCTGTACAGGCCGCGCCAGGCCTGCCGAGGGAAGAGAAGGCATTGCCCAGCAACCGGGGCGCCGGCCGCGTCATTGGCCGCGCCCCCTCAGGCCGCGCTGTGATTGGCTCCCGGGTCTCGAGGCCTACGGAGGCCCGGGGCCTGCTGCCGGCCGCAACTGCGAGGATCTGCGAGGCTCCGGGGGTCCAAGAAGAGCCTTGCCGCCCCCCCCTCCTCAAGCGGGCCCTGCAATTTCGTCAGCGTTATCAGCGCGCCGATCCACCTCCCCGGCCGGAGCCCCACGTGAAGAGAGGAGCGGGCTGACCGGGGAGGAGGCGTCCGGCGCTATTGGTGCCTGCGAGTCCCTGATCAAGACAGTGTGGTGAGTCAGGGAGGTCTGGGGGTTTCTAGTCATCACGGAGACCCGCTCCAACGGCGCTTCCCCCTTTCATCATTGCACTGAGTATAACTGCCGAGGAGCAGATGCCAAATGTACTTCCTCTGACTGCTCCCTCTCTGATTGAACGTAGGAGGCCAGGCCCTAAATCGAGCATAGGTCCTGCCTGCATTGTATCCCTGCCTGATAGTTATCCGTCGTGCTGCATAGCGGAGGGCTCTGTATGACCTGCCCTACCCAGGAAATATTGCCTGAAAGTGAATTCATGCTTATTGAGTGTTTCTGGAGTTGAATGCCTACTCAAGGGAGGTTACCTTATTGGAAGTGCTTAAGGAATGTTTCCAATGTTGTTTGCCTACCTGCATTAAGATCTATATTGAATTGAATGTATCTGAATGTACGGAAGCCTATGTTATCACATTTACTACATTACCTACAGTGATACCTGCTTTCCAGAAGGTTGTTGCTACTGCCTGTTACCGGCATGAAGTTCTAATGTTTTGATGTCCTTGAATGAATTCACGCATGTTCTAATGTGAAGTGGATTTACCGTTGCCTTGAGATTATCTGCCCTATCTACTGCTCTAACTTGAATTAGATAAAGAGTCTTGTTTTATCAAACAGCCTGGTGTGGTGTCTCTTCATTGCGTGCGCATTACTGAGTCATTGTGAGTGTGTGCTGCACAACTGCTTAACACATTGCCTTCGGGTGCCTTCCTGCCTCGCGCCAAGCTACCGTGTCGGAATCGGCAACCCCGGTTCTAACATTGGTGTTCAGCGGTGGGATAAGGACTTGTGCTTGTGCAGCACCCTACAGGGATTCAGTGTGCGCCGCAATTGGACACCTATTTGTACGCAAGCCTAACAATTCGCCCTTCACTGCCTGACTGTACAGGCTCCTGGGTTAACCTGTTGCCTACGTCCTAGTAGTTTTTCCCTTAAGTTGTCTGGGGCCCCACCTGTCAGGATGGAGTTCGAGCTGGCCAACCTTGAAATGTATACAGTGGCGCAGCTGAGGGAGTTCTGTCGGGGGATGGGGGTGTCCGTCAAGCGAGGCGCCAAGAGAGAGGAGCTTCAGAAAGCCTTGAGGGCATGGGTATTGGCCCACCCGGGAGGGAGAGTGGTCGAGGAACAGGGGGAGCCGGACGCTCCAGGAGAGCTAGACCTACTGCAAATAGACATCAGTGAGAATGTGTTGCCAGGGAGACGTTCCAGGGCAGGCAGTAGTGTGTCAGCGAGCAGTGTGTCTGTGGCGGAGTACGAGGACAGGAGGGAGGAGAGGCAATTGAGGCTAGAGCTTGCTAAGATGGAGAAGGAGCGAGAAGAGACGAGGCTAGCCATGGAAGAGAGGAAGCTTGCGCATGAGCTTAGCCTGAAAGAATTAGAGCTCCGAGCATTACAGATAGGGGCGCAGGACAACTTGAATGGTGGCAGCGTACCCGCTGAGGCTCCCCGAGAGCCTAAGTTCTACCTACCTAAGGAGGTGGTGGCCAGTTTCAGTGTAGGAGATGACATAGACAAGTGGTTGGCGGCGTACGAGGTGTCTTTGGTAGCCCATGGGGTGCCTGAGAAGTACTGGGGGGAGGCCTGTATAGGTACATACCTCCGGTGGCAAGGGACACACTCTTGACTTTAAACAAAGGTTATCAGACAAATTACCCTGTCATGAAAGAGGCACTGCTTAAAAAGTTTGGCCTCACGCCAGAGAAATATCGCCAGAGATTCTGCAATAGCCAAAAGCTCCCCACACAGAACTGGGTGGATTTCTTTGATTATGCCCGTAAGGCATTGGAGGGTTGGGTGCGTGGCAGCGAAGTGAGTGAGTATAAAGGGCTGTACAACCTATTTTTAAGAGAGCACCTCCTAGATAAGTGTTTTCCGGAGCTGCGCCAACACCTGGTGGACCGCAAGCTGACCGATCCGCGGGAGCTTGCAGAGGAGGCGGATACCTGGGTCAGCACTCGGGTGTCCCACAAGGGATCCGGGGAGACCCCCGAAAGGTGGACAGGGTTTTCCCCAGAAGAGAGAGGGGGGAGATAAAAGGAAGGAGTTCTTCAAAGGCCCCCAAAATAGACCGCAGGGGAAAGGGGTAGGTTCCCCACCCCAATCTGGATTCCAGAAACCCACTTACCCTGACAAGAGTCAGCAGCCCAGAACTGTCCGGTGCTACGAGTGCGGGGAGGTTGGACACTACAAGGGGGATCCCCAGTGTCGCAAAAGGACCCCAGCCCCCACAGGAGGTAAGAGCCCCGGGGTGGCTAGTGTAGCGCTGGGGGAGGAGTTGTCCCTAGGTAAGGGGGGTGAGTGGACAGGCTTGACCTTAGTTTCGCTGGGGGATAGAGAGATGGTCCCATAGGTTCAGGTACCCTCGAACACTGCCAAGTACCGGCAGAGGGTCCTGGTGAACGGGGAGGAGGTGGAGGCTCTGATGGACACGGGTGCCAGCATGACGATGGTAAGACGTCAGCTGGTGTCCCCAGAGCAGGTGATTCCTGAAGTATTCCACCCGGTTGTAATGGCTGACAACAGCCTGGGTCATTACCCCGTGGCCCAAATTCCCTTTGAGTGGGGAGGAGTCTCAGGCCTGTTGAGAGTAGCGGTGAGCCCTGCCATGCCAGTTGATTGTCTGCTCGGAAACGACTTAGAACATACTGCCTGGAAGGAGGTGGAGTTCAACGCCCACGCTGAGATGCTGGGATTACCAGGGTGGACCTGCGTGGTCACGCGGTCCATGGCTGCCCGGCAAGGAACTCAACCCGGGTTGGAGCCTGAAACAATGGCCCAGCCCACTGCTGGACAAGAAGACATCTTTGAGGATGCACCAGGCGAGATGGATGGGGAGCCCGCGGAGGTGACCCCGGAGTCCGCTGAGGTGGATGTTGTTCCCGTGGGGGACTTGCCAACCCCTGCAGAGTGGCAGGTGGAAGGAGGGCCTACCCGGGAGGAATTTTGTCGGGCGCAGAGAGAGTGCCCCACGCTTGAGGGCATGCGGCAGCAGGCCGAAGCCCAAGCGACTGGTAAAGAGACCGGTAATTACCATGTTTACTGGGAGGATGGCCTCCTCTACAGTGAGCCTAAGGCTCCGGTGCATGGGTCATCAAGGGCCTTAGTGGTCCCCCAATGCTACCGAGCCTTCCTGCTGGAATTGGCACATGAGATACCACTGGCAGGACACCTGGGCCAGGATAAGACATTTGCTCGATTGGTCCCACACTTTTACTGGCCCAGAATGCGAGTTGCCTCTGACACCTTTTGTAAGACCTGTAAACTTGTCAGGCGAGTGGCAAGACTGGGACTAAGTTGAAGGTCCCTCTGGAACTGCTCCCGGTTGTCGGTACCCCTTTTGAGCGGGTAGGAATTGATATTGTCGGGCCAATGGACCCGCCGACTTCTTCGGGACACCGGTTCATCTTGGTGCTGGTGGACCACGCCACCCGGTACCCGGAGGCAATCCCTCTGAGGACCATCACTGCACCTGCGGTGGCGCCGGGCCTTGATGGGGATTTTTACCCGAGTGGGATTCCCCAAGTTCGTGGTGTCAGATAGGGGCACGAATTTCATGTCGGCCTACATGCAGGCCATGTGGAAGGAGTGCGGAGTGACCTACGGGTTCTCCACTCCTTACCACCCCCAGACTAACGGGCTCGTGGAGCGCTTCAACAAGACCCTGAAGGGGATGATCCGAAGCCTGCCAGAGGACTTGAGAAGGAAGTGGGACGTCCTCTTACCTTGTCTGCTGTTCTCCTACCGGGAGGTGCCGCAGAAGGGGGTCGGTTTCAGCCCCTTTGAGCTGCTCTATGGACACCCCGTTAGGGGGCCCCTCAGTCTTGTGAAGGAGGGGTGGGAGAAGTCTTCTAGGAAGCTTCCCCGTGATGTGGTCAGCTATATGCTGGCGTTCCGCAGCCAGATGGCCAAGCTGTGGAAGGAAGCCTCAGACAACCTGGAGGCCAGTAAAGCCGTCATGAAGGAGTGGTACGACCGGAATGCTCGGACGGTAGAGTTAGATGCTGGACAGAAGGTGTGGGTCATGGAGCCCGGAGAGCTTAGCGCCCTCCAGGGCCGGTGGACTGGACCGTATGAAATTTTGGAGAGAAGAGGCCAGACCACTTATGTAGTAGACCTCAAGACCCCCCGACAACCCCACAGGGTGTTTCACATCAATCGCCTTAAGCCACACCAGGAGCGGTCAGAACTTACCCTCCTGATGGTGACGGATGGGAGTGAAGAGGAGGAGAGCGAGCCTCTTCCGGACCTTCTGGCGGCCCAAGAGAAGGATGGATCGGTGGAGGGAGTGGTCCTCTCCCCATCCTTGATCCTTGAGCAACAGAGGGACTGCTGCCAGGTATTGGAGCAGTACTCCTCATTGTTCTCCCTCACTCCTGGGATCTCGCACCTGTGTACCCATGATGTGGACACAGGGGACAGCCCACCAGTAAAAACCAAGTCTTACCGGCTGTCGGACAAAGTCAAGACCAGTATCCAGAGTGAGGTTGCCAAGATGTTGGAGCTGGGGGTGATTGAGCCTTCCAGCAGCCCTTGGGCTAGTCTGGTGGTGTTGGTGCCGAAAGCGGCCCCACCGGGCACCACACCAGAACTTCGGTTCTGTGTGGATTACCGTGGTCTGAATTCCGTGACCAAGACGGATGCTCACCCGATCCCTCGGGCGGATGAGCTCATTGACCGGCTGGGAGCAGCTCGGTACTTAAGTACAATTGACCTGACGTCAGGATATTGGCAGATTGCCATGGCGGACGGAGCGAAGGAGAAGACTGCGTTCTCCACCCCCGAGGGCCACTTTCAATTTCGGGTGATGCCCTTCGGGCTGAAAAATGCTCCGGCCACTTTCCAGCGGTTGGTTAACCAGGTACTTTCTGGCCTAGAGGCCTTCTCTGCTGCCTACCTGGATGACATAGCTGTCTTCAGCAGCAGCTGGGAAGACCATCTGGAGCATCTCCAGGAGGTGCTGCAGGCCCTACAGCGGGCTGGCCTAACCATCAAGGCCAGCAAGTGCCAGATTGGACAGGGATCTGTCGTCTACCTGGGACACCTGGTGGGCGGGGGTAAGGTGCAACCCCTCCAGGCCAAAATCGAGACCATCTTGGCCTGGGAGCCCCCCAAAACCCAAACGGAGGTCCGGGCTTTCCTCGGCCTCACAGGTTACTACCGCCGGTTTGTCAAGGGCTATGGAACCATCATGGCCCCCCTGACTGAACTGACATCAAAAAAGCAACCACGCAAAGTCATCTGGACGGCTGCCTGTCAAGAAGCTTTTGACACCCTCAAGCACGCGATGTGCACCGCTCCGGTGCTCAGGACTCCGGACTTTGGAAAAGAATTCATCGTGCAGACAGACGCCTCTGAGCATGGCATTGGAGCTGTGCTCTCTCAACTGAATGATGACGGCCAAGACCAGCCAGTGGCCTTTATTTCTAGAAGGCTACTCTCCCGGGAACAACGGTGGAGTACTATAGAGCGAGAAGCCTTCGCCGTGGTTTGGGCTTTGAAGAAGCTGAGGCCATACCTCTTTGGTTCTCACTTCCTTATTCAAACCGACCACCGACCCCTTCGCTGGCTCATGCAGATGAGAGGCGAAAACCCCAAATTGTTGAGGTGGTCCATTTCCCTCCAGGGGATGGACTTTCGGGTGGAACATCGACCCGGAGTAGACCACGCCAATGCTGACGGTCTCTCTCGGTTTTTCCGCCTTAGCGATGAGAACTCCCTAGAGGATGGGTAGCTCTCCCCACTTTCGGCTGGGGGGGACGCGTGTTAGACCTGTCAGCCCTAGGGTGGTCTTACCCCATTTTTTCTCTCTTTGCGCCTCATTTTTGCCACCATCTTTTTGTTGGACCTAGGTCTCCGGGCGCCTCACCACTGCCAAACAGTGCTGAGGTGCAGGTGCTCTCTCCTAATAATATGGCTGCCACAGGCCCCTGCTACTGCGGAGTGGCCATTGTACATGCACGCACCAGTAGTTAGGATCAGGCTGGGACATACTGTTACTGTATCCTTGCCGTCCCACCTTTTTGTCACATAGACAGACATGATAGAAGCTCCTGGAACCTTCCAGCCCAGGGAGGAGTTATGCTTTGCCGCCTTTCAGGAGGGTCACCTGACCTATGGGTATAAGAGGAGTGGAGGGAAACCTAACTAGTTAGTTGGGGCACCACTGGACCTGGGGGAACCTCTGCCGGAGTATAGGCTGTTGGGCCTAGGGGGGAACCTACACTACTGAGACTGACTGAGCTTAGGCCCTGCTGTACCCAAGATAGCTGAGGGGCTCTGCCAGCCTGCTGACCTTGCCCAGTGAGGGGGAAACCCAGGAGACCAACTCCAGTGTGCCGCAGGGAACCATCCTGCCCTTTTGTGCCTGCCAACTCAACCCACTACCCTTTCCCCCAAGTGACTGCAATCAAGATTCTGCAACCAAGAAACTGCGTCCAAAGAAATTACAACCAAGAAACTGCAACTAAGATACTACTACCACCTGCGCTGGGACTGAAGCGCTGAGGACCCTGTGAGCGCTGCTGCTACTGGGGGATCACCAGGTAAAGCGCCGTGCTTCTAAGCGCTGGACCTTCACCCCTTTGCGTCCTGTTACAAGCGCTGTGTGCTCCCCTAGCGCTGTATCACCAGAATCTGCTGCCCACGAGGCGCTGCCTGGACTGACTGTCCTACTGAGCGCTGTGCAGCACGCTCCTACTGTGTCCCGGAATCACCGCCGCGGCCCCCGCGCTGAGAAATCACGAAGCGCTGTGCCCGGAATCCCCGCCGCGGCCTCTGCGCTCTAAAGCATGCCTGCTGTCTGCCGAATCCCCGCCGCGGCCTCTGCGCTGAAAGTAAAGGAAGCGCTGTGCCAGAAACTCACCACCACGACCTCGGGGTCGCTGAAGACAGAAGCGCTGTGCCCACATCACCGCTGCAGCCTGGGCGCCGCTAAGCCAGGAAGAAGCTGAGGCCCGTAATCACCGCCGCGGCCCCCGCGCTGCTGGAGGAGAGCGCTGTGTCCAGAATCACGGCCGCAATCGCTGTACAGGCCGCGCCAGGCCTGCCGAGGGAAGAGAAGGCGTTGCCCAGCAACCGGGGCGCCGGCCGCGTCATTGGCCGCGCCCCCTCAGGCCGCGCTGTGATTGGCTCCCGGGTCTCGAGGCCTACGGAGGCCCGGGGCCTGCTGCGGCCGCAACAGCGAGGATCTGCGAGGCTCCGGGGGTTCAAGAAGAGCCTTGCCGCCCCCCCCTCCTCAAGCGGGCCCTGCAATTTCGTCAGCGTCATCAGCGCGCCGATCCGCCTCCCCCGGCCGGAGCCCCACGTGAAGAGAGGAGCGGGCTGACCGGGGAGGAGGCGTCCGGCGCTATTGGTGCCTGCGAGTCCCTGATCAAGACAATGTGGTGAGTCAGGGAGGTCTGGGGGTTTCTAGTCATCACGGAGACCCGCTCCAACGGCGCTTCCCCCTTTCATCATTGCACTGAGTATAACTGCCGAGGAGCAGATGCCAAATGTACTTCCTCTGACTGCTCCCTCTCTGATTGAACGTAGGAGGCCAGGCCCTAAATCGAGCATAGGTCCTGCCTGCATTGTAGCCCTGCCTGATAGTTATCCGTCGTGCTGCATAGCGGAGGGCTCTGTATGACCTGCCCTACCCAGGAAATATTGCCTGAAAGTGAATTCATGCTTATTGAGTGTTCCTGGAGTTGAATGCCTACTCAAGGGAGGTTACCTTATTGGAAGTGCTTAAGGAATGTTTCTGCATTAAGATCTATATTGAATTGAATGTATCTGAATGTACGGAAGCCTATGTTATCACATGCACTACATTACCTACAGTGATACCTGCTTTCCAGAAGGTTCTTGCTACTGCCTGTTACCGGTGATGGAGCAGGGTAAATGAAAACATTTTAACCTCCTACTATTTATGTTGAATAATTAACACACAGGTTCGTCTTAGTAAATAACCAACCATGTATGTTACATGTAAAGGGTTATGGGTAACACGCTATATATGTGCAAACTAATTTACTTACAATTGTTAACGTGGATAACATAAGTCTAATAAATTGCGTACTAATTAGAGTAATAAATGCATGATTTGTGCTTGGAAATAAACTGTGTAGTGGCAAAGAGAAGCGTTGGTAAGTAAGAAATAGCTTTATATGTCGCTTTTGCTAGGTAATACCTAATTGGGGTACGTAGAATGACGGGAGGGAAACGAAAAGGTTTATATTCTTTATTCTTAACTATGTTCTGTTTATCTTTATAATAGTGCGCTTAGGCCTGTTGTGCCGCGATGTAAAAATGGCTGCCATGAGCTAGAGTACGCAGGCGCGAGAGGGGTTTCGAAAGAGAGAAAGGCCGTGAACAAGAGGGATCATGTGACCGTCCCAAAGCCTAGGATGGAAGCGTGGTCAAGGCTGCGATGACCTTATCATATAAACGTGTGCCAAAGAAGGACATAGCAAAAAGCGTGAGAAGTCGCAGTGAATAAGTGAATGAACAATGAACTGTTCAACTTAAAAGTATCAGAAAAGGATACAGTTTGAAACCAAAGAACGGATGGGTAATGTCATGAACCCGTGAGAAACGACAGAAGTATGAACTTTCCACAAAGAACTGGTTGGAACAAGGATATTCATAATGAGATGTATACTGACCCAAATTGACCAATTAGAGAGAATCTCGCCCACAAAGATGTAACATTTTCACTTAGTAAGCTAGTATTAGGGTATAAGAAAACCAACTCTTAGAGGGGAGGGGTTGTTGTTGACGCTGCCATTTTTATGAGATGATGCTGATGATGATCGATCTGGAGAAGCTAGAGGGACGAGACGCTGCTATTTTATATTTTTGATTGAGCATGAGACGCTGCTGTTGGAGAACCTTTCTGCTTTTAATAGATTTTTCCATTTAATACTATTAGACCTTTTTATTCTTAAAATACTAAAGGGAAGGAACGAGAAGGCCTGTTTTTCAGGACAGATAGATAGTTTTCCGGGAGTTCTATGCTGTGATCTGAATTCATTGCTGTGACGAACTTTATTTTTCCATCTAATAGGTATGCATTGCTATTTCAATTTATTCTTATAATGATGCTAAATGTAATAATCTGAATAATAAATCTGAAACTTATTCATGCTTCTAAAAATTATATAAACTTTATTATCTTTAAACAATGAGTCAGTGGTTCTTTAGCTCAATGATAAATGTAAATGTTTAAAGGTTTATAGTGATTGAGCTGGTCTTAATCACCATCAACTGATTCCTACTAGTTGGTCCATCGACCAATGAGCGGAATACCTTAAAGCTTGAGAAGTATTATGTAATTTTAAAAAGGTATCCCGTCTCCTTCCAGCAAATCATTAACTGTTTTCTCCTAGGTAAGAACGGATGAAATCCAGGGAATATATGAGAGAGTGAATGTATATGCGGTGTTATGGGCCCCACCGTCATATGGATATAGTTGTATTTAAGAGGGATATTTGCACCTGGACGTCCAAAGCATATAGGAGAAGAAATTTTATTGATAGCGCTGGATCAGATTTCTTGGTAGCAGAGGATGGTTACTATAGATTAGTTTGGTGATTATTGATTATTTCATGTCTAACACTTTATGTTGAGTCGCGTTATGTTATATGTAAGTCAAAGTTTTTAACGCTTCCGGGAAGTAGGAAGTGGAACACGTGTGGCAAGAGAAGTCACATGGAATAGTGCATTGTCTGAGTTCATATTGGTGATAACACAGGTTGTGTTATGATAGGGACATTTTCCGTATAAAAGGTGTATGAGTGAAATAGCAACCGGTTTTCTTGTGAAACTCTGGCCTTAATTCTCAGGAGCAGTGTAGTCTCCACATGTGTTTTATCCCCAGAGAAACGGGTTTACCCTTGCTTGAAAGAAGGGTAAGGTAGAGGGAAGTGCTACACTTATCGAACGATACTGTATTCTTGCGAGCTAGAATAAACTGTCACTTTTGTTTAGCGAAATCAGACAATGGAAATGTGTTTTTAATGTTGTAACTAACAAAGAACTGTTGAAAAGTAAATTGCCGATACATTTTGTAAAGAAGGGGTCAGGAGCAGAACTGACGTAGACAAAAGCCGCGCTGGGATTGGACAGTGCGCTAGTTATACAGAAGCCGCTCTGATTGGAGCGTTGGTGTGAGTCGCGCTAGGATTGGTCAGATAAACCAGTGACGTAGAAGCTTAGGATTGGAGCGTTGGTGTGAGTCGCGCTGGGATAGGTGAGAATAACGCATAGAGAACAGTGTTGAATCGTGGACTTTTGAGAAGGGAAAGAGATTGTGAATCATGGCTTATTATGAGTATGGTAGAGAGAAAACGTTGTGGATGTCGAAAGTTAAGAACTTTTTTAAGAAAGACAAAAAGGTAGTGACTAGAGAGGGACAAGTAATTCCTCAGCCGAAATCACCAGCTTCGCATATGATGCTGAAATACGGATATCATACCTGCATATGGTTGGAAAATTGGACAAAATATACTAAAAATGATGGAGCATTGGCTTTTCCTGAGAATGGTTCATTTAGTGTAGCTGTACTTCGGAATTTGAGGGAGAAGATGGCGATGCTTGAACCTAAACCTAGACCGACACAGTTTGAAGCTTTAAGTGAATGGGAAGATGAGATGTATGAACGAGAGAGATTCAGAGGATTAAAGAATCATGATTTTGTGCCCGGAAGGTTGTGGGGAGTGAATCATGAGGACAGAATAAAGCGTTGGAGATATGCTAATATGACAGGAGGTTTGTTTCCAGCTTTTACAGTTGAGGAAGAAGCAAAGAGAAAGTGGAGAAGAAAGAAACCAGAAACTAGAGTCGAGAAAGAGAACTTGGAGAACAGAAAGAGAGGAAAAAGAGGAAAAAGAAAGTGAACCAAAAAGGCCAAGAAAAGGGGACAATTGGCCCAACGAAGTTAGAAGATTGAGATACAAGATCATAAGGCTAGATGGAAAAAGTGCAGAACAAGTAAATGAAATAACAAGTCAAAAAGAACAAGAAAAACAAGGTGGAAAACACTTGCAGAAAACAAAAAGAGTAAAGAAAGCAAATCTGAAGTATAAATCGCCTGAATGGTTATACATTGCGTTGACTGATATCAAAGAAGAAGAGATCACTCACGGAAACCCAGAACAAAGCTACAACCTAATGGGTGAAGGTGAAGTGCAACAAACTTGAAGAAATTTGAACAAATTCTACCGGATTTGACGAAACACTGGATTTGACAAAGAAAGAGTTCTGAAAAGAATTAAAAGAAAGTACCAAACCAAGACAAAGTGAGAGTGCAGGGTGGCTAAGAGGTCATTTCTGAGGTGTGGTGACACATTTTCCCTGTACATAATATAAAATAGGTTATAGAACAAAAATGGAAGATACTAAAGATAGAAAATGTAGATGTGAGTTCTTAAGCAGGTGGTGTAAGATGTGCTTCTTTTGATTATTAATGACCGTTTGGGTTATTTTAGCAATCACCATTTCAATTAGCTTAGCTATAGAAGAAACGTCTAATAACACAGAAAAAGAAAAAGGAGCTAACGTGCAAGAAACAGCTATATTAAAAAGTAGTGCAGAATTGCATAAAGACAAATCAATAACAGATTTTTCAAAGAATGTTTTCACTAAATTATTATATGAGTATGTAGAAACAATGGATGTAAGAGATTGTTATGTTTGTATGCAATTGCCTGCGTCTGTTGCAGAAGGTGTGACCTATCATCACCTTCCTTTAACGTATGGAATAACATGTAGTGTTTTAGCAAGTTTATTTTATAAGACAGGAAGATTAGAATATTATTATACTGATATAGATAAGATTTTTGCAAAGATTCCTATAGTTTCTGAACTAAACAAGGTAAAAGAAGCAAGAACATTTGGTGAATTTTTCATAGAAAATAAAATTCTAACATTAGATGATATAGTTAAAAACAACCTTACCTGTGAGTTAAAGAATGAAGAAAAGGTATTTTTTAGAAATGGTCGAGGATAGAAGAGTGAAATTTCAAAGGAAAGTGATAGAAGAGACAAAAACACCTCTTTGGGCGTTTTAGGAAGAAAATCATGACAAGAAAAAGACAAATGCAGCTATGACTCTGGATTGGCCCCAACAGGGAAGGTTGTGCATTAGAAGAAATAGAACAAGATATGACAATTATTTCGTGGGTTCCAGTGATTGCCATGACAATTATAAAATTTTAGGCGGATAGGGATTCAAAGGGGAAAAGATCCAATATTTCCTGGGATCTATTATATTTGCGGTAACAGAGCTTATTACAGGTTGCCGGACCATTGGTATGGATCATGTTACTTAGGCCTGGTCTTTCCAAAGATTTTTCATGTAGCTAGAGCAGAAAAGGGAACACACGAAATGATGAATACATTTACACGTAGAAAAAGGGAAAGTTTCTCAGAAATAGTAGGTGATATTTTTGGAGCATTGATACCAGCAGTGGGAATATCTTTGAATGCATTTAAAATTCGGAAATTATCCACAGTAGTAGATCGCTTATCTACAGATAGTGCTGGAGGGTTCTTGATGGTAAATACCGAAATGGTTGCCATGAGAGCTATGGTGATGCAAAATCGACTTGCCCTTGACATTCTTTTGGCAAAAGAGGGTGGAGTCTGTGGAATGCTGAAAGTCCAACATTGTTGCACTTACATTCCAGATAAAAGTGAAAATATACAAAAGTATATAAAGAATATTACAAATTTGCACAAAGAACTTGTTCCACTGGAGGTTGAAAATGCATTTGGAAAACTTGGTAAGAGTTTTTCCTCGGTAATAAATTGGTTTACTAGAAGGAGTGGATTAATAATAGGGAAAATCATAATAGTAGCAACCATGATAATCATAATAGTTTTAGTACTGAAGCTAATTATTACATGTATAAAGAGAAGAAAAAGACAGAACAAAATAGAAAAAGAAAATAAGATAAAGAAAGAAAGAGAAAGAGAAATGGGTGAAATAGAGCTAGAAGAAATAAAAGAAAACATGTATAAGAAAACAAAGAGACAAGTTGAAAGGGATACAGTTGTGTAAACTAACAAAAACAAACGGACAAAGAAATATGCTATCTGATAGAATTGTGTAACATGGGTTTTTGTGGTGATATTAAAAAATCACCAAAGGGGGAGTTGATGGAGCAGGGTAAATGAAATTTTTAACCTCCTAATATTTATGTTGAATAATTAACACACAGGTTCGTCTTAGTAAATAACCAACCATGTATGTTACATGTAAAGGGTTATGGGTAACACGCTATATATGTGCAAACTAATTTACTTACAATTGTTAACGTGGATAACATAAGTCTAATAAATTGCGTACTAATTAGAGTAATAAATGCATGATTTGTGCTTGGAAATAAACTGTGTAGTGGCAAAGAGAAGCGTTGGTAAGTAAGAAATAGCTTTATATGTCGCTTTTGCTAGGTAATACCTAATTGGGGTACGTAGAATGACGGGAGGGAAACGAAAAGGTTTAAATTCTTTATTCTTAACTATGTTCTGTTTATCTTTATAATAGTGCGCTTAGGCCTGTTGTGCCGCGATGTAAAAATGGCTGCCATGAGCTAGAGTACGCAGGCGCGAGAGGGTTTCGAAAGAGAGAAAGGCCGTGAACAAGACGGATCATGTGACCGTCCCAAAGCCTAGGATGGAAGCGTGGTCAAGGCTGCGATGACCTTATCATATAAACGTGTGCCAAAGAAGGACATAGCAAAAAGCGTGAGAAGTCGCAGTGAATAAGTGAATGAACAATGAACTGTTCAACTTAAAAGTATCAGAAAAGGATACAGTTTGAAACCAAAGAACGGATGGGTAATGTCATGAACCCGTGAGAAACGACAGAAGTATGAACTTTCCACAAAGAACTGGTTGGAACAAGGATATTCATAATGAGATGTATACTGACCCAAATTGACCAATTAGAGAGAATCTCGCCCACAAAGATGTAACATTTTCACTTAGTAAGCTAGTATTAGGGTATAAGAAAACCAACTCTTAGAGGGGAGGGGGTTGTTGTTGACGCTGCCATTTTTATGAGATGATGCTGATGATGATCGATCTGGAGAAGCTAGAGGGACGAGACGCTGCTATTTTATATTTTTGATTGAGCATGAGACGCTGCTGTTGGAGAACCTTTCTGCTTTTAATAGATTTTTCCATTTAATACTATTAGACCTTTTTATTCTTAAAATACTAAAGGGGAAGGAACGAGAAGGCCTGTTTTTCAGGACAGATAGATAGTTTTCCGGGAGTTCTATGCTGTGATCTGAATTCATTGCTGTGACGAACTTTATTTTTCCATCTAATAGGTATGCATTGCTATTTCAATTTATTCTTATAATGATGCTAAATGTAATAATCTGAATAATAAATCTGAAACTTATTCATGCTTCTAAAAATTATATAAACTTTATTATCTTTAAACAATGAGTCAGTGGTTCTTTAGCTCAATGATAAATGTAAATGTTTAAAGGTTTATAGTGATTGAGCTGGTCTTAATCACCATCAACTGATTCCTACTAGTTGGTCCATCGACCAATGAGCGGAATACCTTAAAGCTTGAGAAGTATTATGTAATTTTAAAAAGGTATCCCGTCTCCTTCCAGCAAATCATTAACTGTTTTCTCCTAGGTAAGAACGGATGAAATCCAGGGAATATATGAGAGAGTGAATGTATATGCGGTGTTATGGGCCCCACCGTCATATGGATATAGTTGTATTTAAGAGGGATATTTGCACCTGGACGTCCAAAGCATATAGGAGAAGAAATTTTATTGATAGCGCTGGATCACCGGCATGAAGTTCTAATGTTTTGATGTCCTTGAATGAATTCACGCATGTTCTAATGTGAAGTGGATTTACCGTTGCCTTGAGATTATCTGCCCTATCTACTGCTCTAACTTGAATTAGATAAAGAGTCTTGTTTTATCAAACAGCCTGGTGTGGTGTCTCTTCATTGCGTGCGCATTACTGAGTCAGTGTGAGTGTGTGCTGCACAACTGCTTAACACATTGCCTTCGGGTGCCTTCCTGCCTCGCGCCAAGCTACCGTGTCGGAATCGGCAACCCCGGTTCTAACAGCCACCATCCCTGGGAGGGCCATCCATTCCCAATGGGGTCGCAAACTGCGAGTGGCTCATTGATATTCATGAGCCTCGCATTTTGTGACCCCATTGGGAATCGCAATCAGTGTCTCTGACACTGTTGTACGTTCCAAATTGCGACTCGCGATTTGCGACTCGCAATTGAGCGCAAATTGCGAGTCGCAATTTGGAATGGTCGTACAACTGGCCCTTGATCACCTAACTATAATGTCACTTTTACAACTGTTTTTTCAGTGAATTTCTGTTTGTCATATTCTAAATGTAGCATGGTTAATTTCTTCTTCAGGTGGGGAACTCCACTGCACATGGCATATGGGCATGTGCAATAGGAGTTTGGGTAACTCTGTGCAAGCATCCAAACTGACCCTCCCCCACCCCCCTCCCCCTCTGCACACAACCACTGGTTGGCTGGCTGCAGACGAAATTGGATGCAGGGTTTTGTCTCTGGATAACTTTTTTTGTGTGTGTTTTTTTTTACACATCTTGTTTACAACTCTTTTTAGTTTCAAGATTTTTATTAAAGTTATTTATTATTTGTGTACAGTGCTGAACGAGTTTTTTTTAAACTTTATATATGTTTTAACTTAAAAAAAATATATTATTTATTTTCTTATTTCTTTTGCTTTTTTTCCACAAGCATTTGTGTTGTTTCTTTAGATGATCTGCCATGGATTAGAAATAAGAGATTGTATTTGTTCCTCAGAGGCCACAGCTTTTTAGGCAGAGCTTGCAATGTGTAGCGAAGTGCTGCATTTTTGCATCATCCTTCTCTTGCTGTTGACGCAGCACTTTCTCTAGTGCAGTCTGTTCTGCTTCTGCTGCTTGAATCCTCTCCACCTCAGCTCAAGCTATGTTGTCGGGAATGCACGCCCTCCAGATGCTTCACATTCACTCATTCCCATGGAACACTAGCCAGTTTTACACTTATGGAACATATGTCATCACAGGACGCACATAAGCTCCTGTGCACTTATTTATTTGTGATCAGCTGGAAGTCTGAAAACCTGTCACAGCACTGATTCTTTTTCAGGCCTAAGCGGTTGTGCTGCTGCAGATGTCGAAGTGATGACAATCATAGTGTTATCCTGTGATGCTGCACCTGTGCTACACCTGCTGAATGGTGTGGCCAGTGTCTCCTGCTGTGCAGTTCTCTCTGATTCGTGATGGACTGTAATTGTGTTCACACCAGCCTGCTCCTTAAAAATTAGTATGTGCTAATGGCGTTGAGGAAAGGCTATGGGCACATTTTTTTAGCATTGTTCCCTTAGCGGCCAATCAGAAGTCTGCTTTGATTTTTATTGTTTTTTTTTTCCGGTGCCCGCTTGGTACTGCAGTAGTCATGGGACCCATAGAACCAATGACAGAGTCTAAAAATATATATATTTTCACTCTGAAGGAGTAATTTATTTCAAGTTTGAGCCTAGGGGTTTGCTTACAGGACCAAAAACATTAAGAAATATTAAGTTTTTAATTAAAATGTCAGATTTTTATGTACCTCAGTACCTGATTAAATAGTACAGCGATACCAATGACTACCAGTTAAACCACAGCAGATTGGTTTGATTCTATTCATCTTATTAGAAGTAGTTACAGTCACATTAGGGATTGGATATCACTTGGCTGACACCTTGTGAAATCTGCTCTCATTTTGTTTGGACTCTTTTTCTGGGATGACTCAAAAATAATTTGGAAAATGGCATGAGGAGGACACCACTGTGATCTTTAAGACCCCGAAGTTCAGGAAAAGGAAAGCAGAGGCCCACCAAAATCTTCTCAGTTCAACCAGGTGAGAAAAAGGTCTCGTCAAAGAAGGTCACATTCAGGATCTGTGACAAGTAGTTTGTAGACACCTAAACGCATGACATTCCAAGCAGTTGAACACTATTAAAAGAAGTCAACACGAGCAGGGGGCTACATCTGGCTCTGCCCTCCAGTACCTGGTGGCTCCTGGAGACACACTTCTGGCAGATGTCCAAGTGGCCGTACAGGACTGTCGGTCATGCTTTACCAGGACTGGAATCTTCTATCTGGACTGTGGCAAAGTTATCTCTGTTGGTGAGTAGAGATTCAATAGGCAACGTGTATAAAGAGATTTTTTTAAATTTCTGTTCCCAAGTTCGGACACCCTATTTTTCGGTTATTTTTAGTTTAATCTCCGCCCCCCCCCAAAAAAAAGTTATTAAATAATTAAAAAACATTTTAAAAATTAAAAAGGGATCTTTTTAGAACAATCTTTACTGGGTCAAAAATAGATACAAAATCTTACTTTGTTTGTTATGTCTGTCACTAACTGTCGGCCATGCACAGCGTGGGTTGACCGCAGGGCCTGGCGTGTTGCTTGGTCATGTTCCCAACTGTCCATGGATGACCTAATCTCCCATTTGGCCATGCGCAGCGGAGATACTGAACAAAACCCTCCTTGTGGCCTAACCAACCCCCCCACATAATGGCTAATGCCCATGCAGCCCCCAACCCAGCTGCACATGTCTTTAAGCCATGCGCATTGCGGTGTCGCCAAAGGGCCAGGCCCTGTGCCCAGCCCCCATAGAGCAACCAACCTACCTACTCATCGTGGGACACCCAACCCCCACTGTGAATGGCCTTTGGCTGTACACAGCAGCTGTTGGTCATAGGTAGCCCAACCACCCAATGGAGTGGTCAACCCCCACTTTGCACATCCTTTGACCATGCTCAATGGAGGTGGCTGCAGGGCCTAGCACAACCCTCGCCATGACGCAGCCATGGCCTACAAGCCCGCCCTGTGCCCAACTCCCCATGCAGTGGCCAGACCCACACGCACAGCCTTTGGAAATGTGCAGAAGGAGTTGGGTGCAGGGCCTGGCCTATTTTCCTGCCCTGTGCCCAGTCCTCCATGCAGCTGCAGTGGCCAATCATCCATGGAGCAATCGCCCCCGCTGCACACAGCCTTTGGGCAAGTGCAGTGGGTGGTTGAGTGCAGGGCTTGGCTTACTGCCAGAGCGCCAATCCCTTCTGTACACTGCCTCTGGTTATGCACAGCACGTGGGCCTGGCCTACTCCCAGGTGGGGCACACACATCCCCATGCTGCAGCCAAATCTCAATGGAGCGACCAAACCCCGCTGCCCACGGCCTTCGGCCAGGCCCTGTGCCAAAACCACCACTGAGCACCCAACCCCCTCTGTTCACAGTCTTCGGGATGACTGTTCTCTTTTTTTATTATTATTGTTTTTGGTACCGCTGTAATTCCACACCAATAGCTGTACTGTAGGAGTATGTCAGTGACTCATGGGGGTCTGAGCTGAGTCCTGCTGGAGTACTGCGGTACTGACAAAAACAATATATATTTTTTCCAATGTTGGTATATTAGGGGGATCCTTGTGCCCTCACCCACATGAGTCTGACGGTCAAGATGTACTCACCCTGCCCATTTATACTCCCTTTATCTTTTTTTCAGGACTTGGGAAGTGAGTCTCCGAGTCCTGTAATGACAGCCAGATCGTTGCATCCCCACCAACAGGTAAAAGGACCGAAGGCGTAAACCAATGTGGTCAAGACTTTCCAATGACCATCTCTCAAAGTGAAAGACCCTCATGGCCAAACCATTTCATCCTGAAGTTAGCTTCTCTGGCCCGCTCAGTGAAGTCACATCTTAGGCCCTACCCACGTGGAAATGACTTCAACATTGCAGTTCAAATGATTGCAGCAGTTATCGCCCCTTCAATCATTGTCCTCTTTGTTTAGTTGGCAAAAAGCTCTACCAAGATGGCCACCGGGTGAGGAGCTTCGGCCGGGAGCTCCCGGCTAGGGATTGCCTTTTGGCTTGTATCCCTGGGAATCTGCGCCCTCCCCGGACCGCTCTTGCTTGCATGGGCTTTCCTTACCCCGTGGTCCTTCCGTTTCCCCTTTCTGGCCGTGCCGATGACCGATGGAGCGTGTTTAGCAGACTGCCGCCTAGTAGCGCCTTTCCGCCCGACACGAAGACAGCAGTGCAGCCTTCGCTGCACACCGTTTGATCGGACAAAACACGGAGTTGGTTTCGGTGACCACATGCTGTGGGACACTCTCCGGAGCCGTCTTGGCATCGGTTGTGCGGATCTGTGGTCGAGTGGAACTTCCTTGAATTGCCTGAGTCGGAGGAGCTCACGCTGAGCACAAGATGGCGGAGTGCTCTTCGGCGGAGCTTGCTGCGGACCGAGGCTCCGGTTTCCCTCCTGGAGCGCGAATCTCGACCGGAGTTCAATGCGGGACTCAACGGGGCATGCACCATACAAGGCACTCTGCTATTTTGGTTTCTCTGAGCCCTGTATGTTTCAGAAGATCACTCCAGTTTTCAACTCAGCCTGACCCTAAAATGGCGACTGCTCAAAAACGCGATGGACTGACGAACAACAACAGTGCAGGCTGCATCGCCGTCAAAGCAGATAGGGGCCTAATCTCCATTCCGAGTGCCCGTTGCCGAATGTTCATGGCGTCCTCACTTCTCTTCCCTAAGGTACAATTTTCTGCCGCTGTTATACAGTATGATCTTCGCTCCGATGAGCACTGATTGTATGACCTGACCCTAAGATGGCGTCCTTTTGTGAAGTGCGGGGAGCGCTTCTCCTTCCCTTACGGGTCTACGTGCTGGAATCCTATGGTCCTGGGCAACTGCCTCAGCTGTGATGCCTGTTTTTGTAGGGTTTGAACTATATATATGATATACAGTATCTTCTTCATTCCGGCGAGCTTTGCCTGTAAGGCCTGACCCTAAGATGGCGTCCATTCGAAATGCACGGGGATAGCTTTCTCCTTCCCCTGTTGGTCTGCTCGTCAGAATCCTATGGTCCTGGGCAAGCGTATCAGCGGTGGTGCCTGTTTGTTAGGGATTGAACTACTGCTGGGCTGTTCTTTCCTGAAACCGCATTTCTCTTGGGTGCTGATCCTGACCTCAGGATGGCGCCTGTGTCTTTGGATCTCAGAGTATGTGATGAGTGATGGGATCACCCAAGATCTGAACTGAAGCGGCCACAAGACTCATAAGACACTGTCCTCTATCCCCTTCTCCCTAAAGTATGTCGCCTGGCCTCTACATCTTAAGGATCTCCCCCCTGGGACCCACTCTCAAACTACTTCAAATTTGATGCCGAGATGACCCTGCACGGTGTTTATTATTGGCAATGGTCCAAGTTTCTATGTGGCCCCACTTGGGTTTTGGTCCTGCTTGCTCTAACTTTTGGGCCCCCTTGAGACACGTTCCTTCCATTGCCGGTATACCTGAACTGATCTGCTCCCCTGTCTTTTCTCCCCTCCCTTTTTTTCCCTCCTCCCTCTACTGAGGTCTTGACCTCCTATGTTTGATTCTTGTTATTCCCGACTGCGGGTACGTGAACAACATGGCTGATGCCCGGTGGAGCTGCTAGACAGCTATAGAGGAGATTGGCCCTGGTCTTCCCCCTCGGCCGTCACCTACCCAGCCGGACATTAGGCATAGTTCTCCTCGTCTCCCCACTCTGTCTCCTTCCGCCCCCTCCCTCCTACGAACTACTATAACATTGTTCTTTTTCGTAATGTTTTTATTATGCTCTTGTAACGGATGTAATTTGTAACTTGTAACATAACGATCCTCATGTAAAGCGCTCTGATACCTCCGGGTCTAGCCAGCGCTATATAAAACTCAAATAAATAAATAAAAACCCTACCCCAGGTGGAATTACCCCACTGTGCATCTGGAGAGCAGCTGTAATTGCCCAATTTGAAAGCTTGCTGTGATCCAACCTGACCTCTGCTCTTCTTACCCCTGAGTGGCCATTAATCTATTCTGTCTCAAGCCAAAGCAACCTAGTGCACACAGTTAAGGAGGGGAAGAAGATAACATCAGCACATGTTATATGTTTTACATCCAGGATAGCACGGTCCTTCCAACCCAGAATAAGAAGAAGCTGAACAGTACACACCTTTGCCAGCTCCTCTCAGCCCTCTTAATTAGAAAAGAGCTGGTCAGACCCCATTAGACTAAGAAGTAGAAATCCCCTCTTGTTTCAGCAGAGAAATGCAAGTAAAATATGAATCAGCCCTCCTGCCACCATATTAAGCTAGGAAATTGCGTGATAATTTGTCCCATTTTTCAAATGGTGGTTAATATATGAAAGCACGGTAAATCAGTGATCTTTCCACCCCGTTTTTTAAAATATACCTTTATTGATTTTTCACATTTATGTAAATACTTTTTACAAATACGGTTTATCATAAAACATTACTTGAAGTTGCACATTTGCGCATATCGGGACTATTGGTACATTGGTAGACAGATTTAACTTTCAATCGCTGCTCCGAGCGGCGGTTGCAGTACACACAGTAATTTTACATTCCCTATTTCGCCTTATTATTCCCCAGGGAGATTTATCATTATTGCATTTTTAAACATTTCCTGTCTGTTTATAAACAAATAACATAACAAACCAAAACAAACTTTGTGGTGTATTGTCTCGTACCTTGTTTACCCCGTCGTATATGTCTATGTGTATGCCTCGTGGTCTACTGTGGGGCTCCTGGATTCAGGTCCAGCCTCCATGTGTATGTATTTGTTTGTTGTTATTGTTATTGTAGGGAACCCATTTGGTCTAGGGGTTCTATATCTGGAGTGTTTCCCTCGGGTCCTCTTCTATATCCCCGCTTCCGTCTATTTCTCGTTATTTCAAGACTCCCAATCCCTTAGCACCTCCGCCCACAGGTCCGCAATGGGACGCCTACGTATCCTGCTCTAGCCCAGGTGTCTACGTTCTTCTCCCAGGACTCCCAATCCCTTAGCACCTCCACCCACAGGTCCGCAATGGGACGCCTACGTATCCTGCTCTAGCCCAGGTGTCTACGTTCTTCTCCCAGGTTACCATTGATGGCGGATTGCTTGCTAGCCATTGCTGCGCGTTCTGCCTTCTCTCCAGAACTAGCGCGAGGTCAGTAAATCTGTTCCCTATCTTTTTGGCGTTGGGACTGGGGAAAAGGCCCAACAAACAAATTGCTGGAGTGTTCAAGAACATACGGGCTAATGTCTTCCCAATCTCCATCAGGACCCTTTCCCAAAAGTTCTTCAAATGTGTACATTCCCACGTCATATGTACAAAGCCTGCGTCTATCAGTCCGCATCTGGCACAGGATCTATCGCCCGCCCCCCCATTACGTTTAATCTGTGTGGGGTCAGGTATACCATATGTATATAATTGAACTGGATCGTCTTGAAGTTTGAGTTTCTGGATACCTTTTTGGCCCCTCTCAGGACCCGCGTCCACTCCTTATCTGTTAGGGGTTTCCCAATTACCTCATCCCATCTATCTTTTGTGCGATCTAGTTGTTTTGTAACTGATCCGAGTAGTGCTTGATATAGCCATTTCACTAAGTGTTGAGCGGCCCCCAACGTTAGCAGTGTCTGGAGCACTCTATGGGTAGAGGGCTCCGTTGAGTCACTTTGCCATAGGTCACGGAATGTTTGTGCCAGTGGGTGGTAGGTCAGAAACTGGCCTTGTGATAGGTCATAATGGGACATCAGCTCGTCCATGGGCATTAGCGTTCCCAGGTGGAAACAATCTCTCACCATGGCGATTCCGGCTTTGGTCCATGCCGTTAATCGGGCTCCTGAGTAGGGGGTCAGCAGGTTTCCGAATGGAATCCCTGTAAGTGGGATTTCTGGCACGTAGGGGTGTCCCTTTCCCGTGCGTCGGAGGCTCCTCCTCCAGCAATACAAGGCTGTTTGCAGCAGCACATTGGGATGAGGGAGGCTCACTTTCTGATGTACCACCATGGCCACTAATCGACCCCGGTTGCGTTCCCCACCCATCTTTCCCAAGTATGTCGAATTTCGACCATCCAACCACTGAGCTAGCCATTGCAGCTGTGCTGCCAGGTAGTATAGTTCGAAATCTGGTGCTCCCAGTCCACCGTTCTCGGCTGTTCTTTGCGTTATTTCCAGGGCTACCCTATTTCGTTCACCATCCCAGATCAGCTCCCGAAGCAGCTGATTCAGGTCCGCAAACCAGTTCGGCGATATCACCACCGGGAGGTTCACAAAGTGGTGCAATAATCTCGGTAGCATAATCATTTTCGAGAGTGCCACTCTAGCCATCAGTGGTAGTTTGAGGGAGCGCCAGAATTGTACAGATGTTTTCAGTGATCTAATAATCGGATTAAGATTGCCCTTGCGTAAGTCATCCAATTTTTGAAAAACCTGGACTCCTAGGTACTTAAATGAGCAAGGGGCCCACACTAAGCCTGTCGGGAGTGTCTCCGGCAAGGCTTGGTCTTCCTGTAGAGGGAAGGCGAAGGTTTTAGATTCATTAACTTTGAGGCCCGCTAAGGTTGCATATTCATCTAACATTGTTAGGGCCCGTTGCGCCCCTATCCCCCATCCTTTCTATATAAGAGAAGATCGTCCGCATAGAGGGAGATCATATGTGGTGTGTGTCCCAGTTTGACTCCAAGGAGGCCCTCTTGTTGTCGGAAAAGTGTCACCAGGGGTTCTATTGCGATAGCGAACAGCAATGGAGACAGAGGACATCCCTGTCTGGTGCCCCTATGTATGTGATATGGTTCTGAGCTCACTCCGTGCTGTTGGGAGTGTATAAAGAATTTTCACCCATCTGATCCAGTCCTCCCCCATTCCCATCCCTTCCATCGTGCCTTCAAGGAAGTCCCATCTTACCGAATCGAAGGCCTTCTCTAGATCGATAGATACTATTAATACATCTGGGTATTGTCCTCTGTCTGGATGGTGCAACACAGAGAACAATCTTCGTAGGTTTTCAGAAGTGGATCCAGTTGGCACGAACTCGTTCTGGTCCGTGTGTATCAGGGTAGTCATGTAGGGCATTAAACGTGCAGCCAAAATCTTACTCAGAATCTTAAAGTCAGTATTAAGCATCGATAGTGGGTGGAAGTCTGAGACCAGTGGATGTGGTTTTTTAGTTTTGGGGAGAGGCACTATCAGAACGTCCCTGGTCGAAGAGGGCAGTTCCCCAACCTCCCATGTTTCGGTATACATCTCTACTAGCTTAGGCACTCGGGACTGGGCGTACATGGAGTAAAATTCCACCGGCAGCCCATAAGGACCGGGAGTTTTCCCCCTTGTTCGCTCCTTTAATGCTGCCTTGATCACCATCTGAGTAATCTGCTCCCCCAAGGCTGCTCGTTGGTCTGGTAATATCGCCGTGAGGGGGAGGGGTGCTAAGTAACCTGCTATGGTCTCCCTCTGCTGCAGTCTAGGCTCCCAATACAACTGGGCATAGTAAGCTCGAAAAGCATGGTTTATTTCTTAAGGGTGATGTGTAATCTCTCTGTCTGATAATTGTACCTGGGATATAGGGGACCTCCCATGCTCCGGCCGGGTCAACCATGCAAGGTGCCTGCCCGCCCTACCTTCCTCCATATGTATTCGTCCCCTGTATTCGCGTGTGTCAAAGTCTTTCAGTCGCTCAAGTGCTGCCTCGTGTTTTTGCCTCGTGTCTCTTAATTCATCCCAGGCACCCTCATCAATGAGCAAGCGGGTTTCTTTCACTTGTAATTGGGCTTCCAAAGCAATGATCTCCTCCAATATTTCCCTCCTCATCCCTACTTTGTGGCCCATGCATTGTCCACGCAGAACCACCTTGAAAGCCTCCCATTCCATAGCCCTGGTGTTGGCCGTATTTTGATTGACCTGAAAGTATTGTTCTATGGCCGTCTGTAGGGAAGCTCGGAACGGACCATCCTCCAACAGGCTAGGGTCTAGTCACCAGGTGGGGGACAGCGTGGGCTCTGGTAATGGGCAGAAACACAACAAGAGGAGGTTGTGGTTGTGGTCCGATATAGTACGCCCCAAATATTCTGTGTGAGTGATGGAGTGTCCTAAGCCACTAGAACAAACGTACATGTCAAGCCTGGTATGTAACTTATACAGTGGAGAGTAATACAAATAACCTCTCTCTGTTCCATGCTGCAGTCTCCAAATATCCTCCATATCCCAACCCTCTAACCACTCCCGAAAACCCTTGGTTACCTTAGCTACTGGGGTGTTATTCAGCGGTGGGGTCGATCTATCCAGCCCTATATCAGCCACACAATTAAAATCGCCCCCAACATTACTCAAGAGGTGTCCAGCTCAGAGAAGCGTTGTGATAGGCTGTGAAAAAACTGAATCTGGTCGTGGTTTGGTGCATAAATGCTCCCGAATGTGAGTTCCCTACCCAAAACCCTCCCCTGGAGCAGGACATATCTACCCTCTGGATCCATGAGGACCTTACTCACTTCAATGGGGGCACCTGCTCTAATCCATATAAGGGTTCCCCCCGAAAATGCAGAGTATGTGGTAGCGTATAACTGTCCCTGCCATCTGCGTCTAAGTCGTGTGCTCTCTTCCAGGGTTCGGTGTGTTTCCTGTAGCATCGCTACCTGTACACCCCGGCGTATGAGATAACTGTGTATTTTATGTCTCTTGGACATTGACCCCATACCTCTTACGTTCCAGGAAAGCATCTTTATATCATGGTGTACTGGCTGCATAGTGAGGTGCACTTTAAATTACCTCTCCTTGCATGTCCACTCCAGGTCCCCCCAACTTGTATAGACCTCCCGGCATACCATAGTAACAATCCATCAGAGACCACCACAATTCCCTAACAGTTAACTCCCTTTCCCCCGGGCAGCTCCGCAAACGGCGGGCCGCCCAAACCTGTTGACAAGAAAAAACATTAATACAAGATTGTCCTACTGTCTCCGCGGTTCAGGACTCTCTTGGTGGGGATGCGTGGAAATTGAGTGTCGGCGGATGGCTCCCGCTCAGGCCTCCACATCTTTTGGCAGGGATCGCAGTCCCTCCCGCTGCCGAGACCCAAGAGACTCCTCAGTTCGTTGATTATTTCACCTCAATCCGGGGTGCCACCGCCAACTTCAGATAATACCATCAGCTGTTTGCGGGGTAACAGCGGGCAGGTTTGCTTCGCTTCCAGTCGAAGCCCCGGAGTCAGAGTCGCCCACACTGATTTCCGAAGTCTTGTCAGAGTGACTGTTCTCTGTGCCGTGTATCAGGACCTCAACCACAGCTTGCAGGGCCGCTTTTCTTTCTTGTGCCGTTTGCGATGCAGTGGGTTTTTGTAGAGAGGCTCTCCTCGCCGAGCGGCGTAAACGTTTTCGTTGCGGCAAGGGGAGTTTGGATCCATGTGGGTCATCTCGAGTCATTGGGCCCCCTTCTTTATATGTCTCCAGCCAGGACCACACTTCTTCTGGCGAGTCACAAAAGTGCGTGGATCCGTCTAGCGTAATTCGCAGCTTCGCGGGAAACAGCAGGGAGTATCTGATTCCCTCTTCTCTCAGTGCCGTTTTAGCTTCCAAAAAGGAGGCATGTTGAGCTTGCACCCTGGCTGTGAAGTCTGGGAAGATGGATACTCTGTTATTGTCCATGGGGTAAGGACCATTAGTGCGAGCTTGTTGTATCAGAATGTCTCGGTCCTTGGAATGTAAGAGGCGTGCCACCTCCGGCCTAGGGGGCCTCCCCGGAGCCGGTGGGCGTGACGGGACTCTGTGTGCCCTCTCCAGTGTGAAAAAGGTTGTGAGCAGGTTAGGGGCCACAACGGTCTTTAACCACTCCTCCAGGAAGGCCACCATGTCTGTGTGTTTCTTGTTTTCAGGAATTCCCACCACTCGGATGTTATTCCGTCTGTTCCTCCCTTTGGCATCCTCTGCCCGTCGCTCTAGGATGACTATTCTTGCTGCTAGGTCGTCCAATCGACCGGACGTGGCTTTGCAGTCCGGTTGTATCGTCTCAATTGTTTGCTCCACTGTTTTCATCCTATCCACTAGCTTGTGGTGTTCCGCCTGTAGTAGACCAACTGAGACCGCCCCTATGTCCTTTTGTAGCGCCGTCTTTGTGTCGGCGATAGCCGCTAATATTTTATCGAGATGATTATGGAGGGCTTGATCCGGGGGCCTCTGGGTTGCAGGATCCCTAGTGGGGACTGGGGGTTGTGTGTCTCCTTCGTCCGCAGTGGCAACTCCCTGTTTCTGACGTGCCTTGCCCATGGTGAGATATAACTAAAGTTCCAGGGGGGGTCACGTGCTGTACCCTGTTAGGTCTCCCAGCCCCTCCGCCGGACAGTCCGTTTCTTCCCCTTCCCAGTGTGAAGGGAGTTATCACTGGCACACTTTCTGAATTCGCTCTGGACACTCTTAGCCATCGCCCACTCTACCGTTTCTGGTTTGGGATCCAAAGTAAAACAAAGTTCCCTCGGACCGGGGGTGCAGGGCTTTAGGTTGAGTCCGAAATTTCCCAACGTGTGCCTCGTCGTCTATTCACTGCTCAGGGGGCCGGGCTACCGCGTTAATCTCCTGTGCTGGGGTACAATGGCCTCAGGTCCCAGACTCACTTACTCTACCGCGGTCTCCCACCACGTGGGTTGCCGGTCTCGGGGGGAGTATGGAATGGCGCCCCGCAAGCCTCATAGAATTATTGCCCCTTATCAAGATTTGTCCAGGTCGCGCTATCTCCGGTGTCCCAGTCGCACCCCGGTTCAAGTATCTTCACCAAGGCCAGGCCAGGCCACCCGCGTGCCCCCCACCTTATGTGGGCCTCTATCAAGGAGCCTCTCAGATCCTGCCTGCGACCCCAACTGTTATGGCTGATAATGCTCTTTGGTCCCAGGTGGGCCCCCAACAGTGGGACTCACCGCTGTCTGTTCCACCGGGCCCAGCCCTCTATTGCCTTAGTCTCCGGGGCCTAGACTCACTCCGCTGGCCGCCTGGGTGTCCCTTTGTTATATTTCAGCTCCTGCAGGCCAGCAGGGAGAGTCAGTCGCTCCCCAGAGTGTGCTACCGGCCTGCACTGCCACCGGGGGTATTTATGCTTTGTTGTGCCCACTTCTCTGGCCGACCTCCTCCAGCCGTGATATTATGGCCACTCTCTATGTCCGTCGGCGTCTCCCTACCCGCAATCTCGACGTCCCTTCGCCACTAGCTGGGCACCGCAGAGACTATCTTCCGGGCCGCCGCCCTGTTATTTTCCCTCTAGACTCTGTGCTAGCGCTTCTGGCCCCCGCCCCCCACAGGGGGCCGTGGGCCTTTACAAGAGTCTGTTTCGCTCTCTCGAGCGTCTCCCGGCTAGTGCCTGCCTTCTGGAGGCCCCCGTCTCCCGATGCAGAGCTCCATATTTTTGGCCACGCCCGTCTGGGCTTGTCTCCTACGCCAGCTCGTGGCTTTCAGGCCGCTCGCGGGGGACGGGTGTGGAGCGGCTCCGATCACTTCGCCGCTACCCCGCCAGGTCTCATTTGTCTCCGGTCCCTGTTGGCTGGTCGCGACACCGTCTCAGCGTTGGCAGCGGGCCAAATTTACAGGATTATCATTAGGCCTCTGCGGAGTCACTCGCTCACTCAGCCGCCATGTTTCTCAGCCAAGCCCTTTCCACCCCCTGTTGTGATTAATTTGTATCTTGATAAATTCTCTGCTACTGGGAAAATCAATCGAAAGCAGATTACAGAAATATTTCAGCAGAGTAAACCTGTTTCCCTATTTTATATCTTTCTTTGTCTGGGTGTTGAAATCTATGTCTTGTACCTAGTTACCTATTTTACTTTAGGTGGTGAATCAATCATTGTTCAGCAGGATAAATCCTGATTCTTTGAAAGGGACCGCCTTGACACACACATATGCTGAAATAAGGCAACTTGGGATGCAGAGGGCCCCTCAAGTTTTCAACCAATATTTCCCCTCCCAATGGTGTCCTAAGATCTTGAAACCTATTATTACAACAAACATGTGTAAATTAACTGCTTTGATTTAGGCGTGAAATGGATCCAGAGTATGCCTCCCTACCCCATAACAATTCAATGGCAACTTCTGACTCTTTAACATCAGATTAATAAGAGCCATATTTGTTTTTTGACAACAATCCAAAAAGTGTTGTCACGTTACGTAAAAATGTAATTCATCTTTACACTTGCAGCAATATTCTGCAAGTAACGGTTTCTACACTTAGGGCCCGATTACGATGTCGTCCGGAAAGCAGTTCAACCGAATGTTATTCGGAATGCTTTCTGAATGACTCGGGCTCGAGGAGTCCAACCGACCGATTACAGTGTGTCCGAACACCGATCGGCGGACTCCCATTGACTTAAATGAGAGCCTGTGTTCGGAATGAGAACACAGGCTCCCATTGAAAAAATGGGTGGTTGTGGAAAACCTTGCACCCTGTGGCAGGCACCCTATGGTGCCTGCCACACTGTGCATGTAGGGAAAGGGGGAACCATGGGCACCCCCATGGGCCTGCTTCGGAGGGCCCCGGGTGAAGGTGAGCCTGCTACGGGCCCCCAAAGTCAGATTCCAACAGCCGATCCATCTCGGCACAACCGATTCGGAAGGGCTGTCCGAATCTGACATCCTAATCACTTGGCTGGAAACGCGGTCCGTAGACCGCTACGATTCGGCTCCGACCGACTCGGTTACTCCCAATACTTTTCGGAACCGAGTTGGACAGTTCGGACGATTTCCAGCCATCGGAATCGGTCGTTGGGAAACATGTCCGAGTCGGTCGGAAAGGCAGGTTCGGACGAATCAAATGGCCGTTCGGAGCCTTTCCGGACGACATCCTAATCGACCCCTTAGAAGCAGATTGACCGTGCTGCAGTGGCGTAGGATGACACCTGGAGACAAAAGTTGAGGTCATGGCCTCCAGGACTTATATAAACACAGATCCTCCCACAATCTTGCCAGGCTGTGACATCAGTAGTCTCAGGATCTTCTTTTATCACCAGCACTGTGGATCTGGAAGGGACCCGCCAAAATGGCCTTCTAGCAAATTCTAGGAGAACGGAGAAAAGACCTTGCCCTGCTCACCATGGCCACCCAGTTAGTTAGCGAGGAACTTCCCCAGCCTCTCCCTTAGTCGGGGCACAATCTCACGGAGTATGTGGACAACTATAAGGTGGGATTTAAGCTACCTAGAGACTTTGAATAAGTAATGCTAGTAGTTGTAGAGTACCCCTTAGTGAACATAGATAATGAAAATGTCATGAACATTATCTAGCAAAGCCATTTTTGACCATAAATCTTAACATACTTATCAGTTTCCATAAGGTAATTTGTCTTGCTGGATCACTGCCAGTCTGGGCCAGGTCTTGTGTCTTGATTCATGGCCAGGCCACCACACTTCATCCTATTCTTATCTGAATGTTAAACTCTCACAGAAGGAGTGTCCCGGAGATCTACGCAGTCACCTATCTTGTTGAATATGTATATTCACCTATCTGCTGCCTTATTCTAGCCATTTGTTTTTTGTTTTTTATATTCGCGCTGCTGACATCTGTGGTTTCTTAACATTTAAGGTGTAGGGTAACAGGGAATCATGGCTAAGAAGTTCCAAGTTTGCGTGTTGAGAGTCCATGACTGAATGGCGAGTCACTGGCTGAAACTTAACTCAGAAAAGACTGAGGTCATGGTGAATAGTGAACGCCTGATTTCTGGTCTATAAGCAGCACTCTCAGTTCTTAAATTAGGGTATTGAATCAATGCTCAGCTCTCCCTAGATTTATAGGCTTATGAAGTATCTTGTTAGGTTAGGTTATGTTAACGATACTTTATAAAGTGCATGTAATGCGTTGGTATCTTTTGTGCTATCAAGGTGTGTATTTTCAAATTATGCAGGCAAGGGCACATATTTAAAGGCGCGATTTGCAAAAAGAAGCTAAAAGGTGAAGTGCCTGAAAACCAATTCAAAGAATCTTAAACTCTAATCTGTACATTAATAGAAGCCAATGAAATTGTTTCAACTAAGAAGTAACATGGGCTCTTTTAGAAGCCTTTGTGATGAGCCAGGCTGCCGCAATATGAGAGGTGTGCATCCTATATATTTCTGTAGCTGCAAGGCCCAGATAAGGGAAATTAGTGTAGTCAAGCCTTGTACCAAGCAGTGCCATCACTATGGATTTCAGGACATCAACAGTGAGGCACTGCACAAGCGTTGTAATCTGTCTCAGCAGGAAAATACATTTGAATACTACAGAAGAAAGTTGGGTTTTCATTGATAGACTATCTCAACAGTCACTTCCGGGCTCTTTGCAGGATCTGTAGGGTGGGCAGAACATCCATCTCAAGTGGCCAGTATGAGTTTTTCCAGAGGAATTTATTGTTAATCACTAACACTCTCCATTCAATTTCAGGAGGCTGATGTCGGTTGGTGCGGAGCAAAGTTTAATTCTTTATAATTTTACTAATCACATGTTAATCCATGTGCTAATAAGTGGTCATATATGTATGAAGAAGCCATACTTTGTGTAATCAAAGTATAATCAGTAGCTATAGTATATTCATGTTTAACCAAATGTATATCCTTAAGTTGACCTAACTGCAAGTATGCCTCATTTTCTCACAAGATTTTCGTGGTGAAACATAACGTTGATTTCAAAATATGCTTTAATGTTTTCCTTCTCATTGCAAGATCAAGATAACAAGCATAGCCAGTAGAGGAGCGTATTGTTTTACTTTTAGAAATGTTAGAGCAGATAGGATTCCTTGGAAATTTGTTGTGATTTACACTGTGTGTGTGGATTAGAAAGATCCTCCTGTACAATGCAGTCTGGGCCGACGAGACTCCAAGGTCATGTAGCTGTGTGCGCTGTTGTTGGATGATGAGAACAAGAGGAGTTTACCTGTACCAAAGAAACAGTGCAACCTGATTGGTCCCAGTTTGGAGGAGTTGATGGGAAGAAGTTCTGGAAGAAATTAATTGGATTGAACTATGTGTCTTAGAATAGACGTTAGGAGATCCTATCCTGACTTTGCCGAGGGAAGTACTTTCCCTAACTCTGCTGATTTCCCATATTCTTAGCTTTTGAGTTAGACTCTTGAACGCTTCTGTTCCTTTGCCCTGAACCTTAATTTGGTTCACTAAAATACTAACATCTTCTGCTTAGGATTTCCCCTTCAAGTCCATAGATGCTTTATTTAGTTTAGGGAAGTTCTTTTATGGAACTGATACTTTCCATGCTTCGCATTTTGCAATCTTTAAATGATCTATGCTTCTGTCTGCTTGAGATTATACTGTTTGGATTGATTATACTGATGTTAGCTCTTAGAATACACCTTCAGTCGATATCTAAAGGTCCATAAGTCCAGTGGTGCACTCTGTTTGATGACTACACCGGAGCCCAAAGGTATCGAAAGTTGCACTGCATCCATTATTAGCAAAGACAATGTTTTATCAATGAAGTGTAGGAAGCTAGAAAATACCCCAAAAACAATTTGAACTTGCCATGCCCAGCACATGCCCTTGCAGTCCGTGGTCTAGTTCGGAGTATTGGCGGTGTTTCAGCATTTCTGAAAGTGGTTGCTGTATCCTAGGAGTGAGTATAAGCAGGGCTATTTGTGTGCTGTTAAGCTTTATGATGTTTGTGGTGCTGCTGTGTATCTCGCGGTGTGGAATTAATGTGCCACTTTGTTACATTGCTATTTCAGGTAAATGCATATGCGCTTGTTGCGCAAAAGCTGAAGTTTGGTTATCAGACTCATCATAGTCTACGATTCCCTCATAGATATAAAGTATATTGTGGTTTAACTTGTCTGCTAAGGGTTCTGGTGTTGACTAGTGAGGTACCATCTGCCGCACAATTGAGATCGGGAACTATTAAAATACTGCTGTGAGAGTATAATAATATTGTTTGGTGTTGGTGAATCCATTTGTGCAGAGGAGAAACCACACTACTCTAAGTTACTTCCCGCTAGTCGCGATTTCAGTTGTGTGGGTGCTATAAATTCTGGAAAGCGTTATTACCCATTTAGTTCCTTGAGTGATATTTGCTTTTCGTTTTTGCATTTTCAAAATATTGTTTGTGCAAAGGGAATTGTGAAGGAGTGAGAGCAGCAGCGAAATGCTGAAAGCTACATCATTAGGTGCCGCCCTAGTATTGGTCGGTTGGTGTGTGTGCAGCGCTGGTTTTGGTCATCACGTCAGCATGTGCCGCACTGTGAAAGGTCAACATAGAGTGTGCAGAACTGACAACGATATTACTGCGTGATTGTGATTTGCTGAGAACTGCCGCTTGTTTAAATTGAAATTGTTGATTTTGTTACTTCAAACTTGTAGTAGAAATGAAATGCTTTAAGATGTTGGGAGATTTCCTTAGACATGATGTAAGGGTGCCTTTCCATGGTGGTATGGCGGTTTCTCCAGAGGGCATGCCCAGTCATTACATGGTGGCAAATGTTGGGCTGCACACATTTATTTGGCCTAACCAATGGAACAAGATCACTGAGAAAAAGGGTACTTGCAATTTCCAAAATTCAGTACCTTTAGCTTGAGCATAATAGAGAATTTGAGGTGAGTATTGTAGAATATGAAGGCCCCACCTGGACCAGCACAGTATGAGGCTGTAAATGCATGGGAGCACATGCAAAGGACAAAGACAAATATCAGATTAAGCTAAAGGACAGTTGGATGGATGCAAATGGGAATAGCAGGCATGGGGAAGAGATAAAATTGAGGGTCTTAGGATGTACCCCCTATTAACGAATAACAAAACAGGGAACAAGAAAGCACAAGAAGAGGGTGGCACAGGTTCACAGTCTGAGACAAGGCGATTGATATGAAGGAATTGCTGGCTTCCAGACCACCTCAATATCATTTAAATCAGTCAGCTGGAGGGAATCATCTAGTTGTTGGCAATAATGTGATTGCACCTGCTAACCAGGTTCAAACTCAAACAGGAGGAGCTCCACCTGTTGTTCTAGTCACAACAATAGGAACCTCAGTTATCACTACTGTCACCACAGCCCCGGGTTCCCAAACAATTGTAAGGGTACCAAGTACGCAAGGAGGTGATACTGTACCAGATCCACCTGCCGTATTCTCAATGCCTGATACATGCAGTGTTACTGGACTTCTAGAATTGGGAGCACGATCCCGGTCAGAGGGTACACAAAGTGGAATGGGAACCACAGAGGTAACTGATGATTGTCCCATAGCGCAAATCGTCCCAAAGCCCTTAGATGTGGTATGGTTAATTGTAGAATTAGATGAGTTTATTAAAGGAACCTGGATGCGAGGTATGTCGAGCATTTCCATGAGGAGGAACTTCTGTTCCTATGCAAAGAAGTTACTCAATGTGCTATCGAAGCATATGCAATATTAGAAGGCCAGGTGCTGAATTTAATGTTGACTTATCTAAGAGTCAGACTTTGTGAAAGAATTTTATGCTGCACAGTAAGCACGATACGCTAAATAGCATGAGAACTCCTGGGTTGAAACACATCTGAGGGAATTAGTGATCAGTATATAGAATGGAATAATCTGGAGAAAAGCAAAGATAAATGGGCTCAGAGAGAAAAGAGAAAGAAAGACAAGGAAGAGTAACCAGAGTGACTCTGAAATTGGCGCTTATCCCCTGAGGGAGGTGCATGGAGGGGGCATGTGCATATGTTCTGGAGTCACAGTGCTCTTGCTATTTTTACAAATCAATTTCTGAAATTGAGAGAGAATCCTGATTTGTGGTATACACAGGCTGACCGGTTTGTGAAGATCTGTTTTAAAGTCTTGTGGGGCGATTTGAATACCTTTTTCGATATTGTGGTTTAAAATAATCTGTGAACTGAATGCAAAGTGGTGGTATAGTGGCCAAATACAGAACCCCGAAAGTAGCTCAGACAAACTCTCCATCTCCTGAAGTCATGCTGAAGTATGATCAAGTAAAACATTTCCTGAAAGGCAAGGTCACACAGAAAGTTATTGATTGGTTAAAGATAAATCAAACTACACAAGAAGCTAAGGAGACAGTGCATGCTTACTCCGAGCGTCTGATACAGGTGTTCCAACAGCATAATGGTGTCAAATATCCAAAGAGAGGAAATGTGAGCACCTTCGTGTCCCAGTTTGTTCTTGGGTTGCATCCGAATCAGTTCTCTTATTCAGCAGAATGTTATCTGTTGGCAGAATAAACCTTTGGATGAAATACTCAGTTTTGTGAAGTATTGCAGTGATAAATTGGAAAAGGACAGAAATCGATTGAGGAAAAGTTAATGTTGTTGCAGACAAGGTTAGCACAGAAAGAATTCCAGAATGGCTCGTATATGTGTAATGTAAAGTTACAATCATGGTGGCGGTGGCAGAATGCAGGTTAGAGCAGGTGATGCATAATGGGAATGGTGTTCCACAAGGCAGAGGTCGTGGTGTGCTGATTGATCCAAGTACTGGAATAGATGTAGCGCATTTCAAAAGGTCTAATGAATGTCATTAGTATAATAAATTGGGCAACTGGAAGAGGGAATGCTGGAGTAACCAAAATAGGTGATGGTCAGATGCAAAACATAAATTCGATGCCAGTACAAAATATGCAGATGCATAGACGTCACAACCTTAGTATGTCTCAAAGAACCAATGATGCAGATGCCCGAAGCCTCAATGGCACCGCAAACCATGGGTAACCCTAGTGTCAGGAGGATCGCAACTCTGACCCTGAAGTACTGGACATAGATGAAGAATGCTGGTCTGTGCCTCACCACGCCGACCCTCTTCTTTTGTTTCAGCCCAGCAGCGAAGACGTGGAAAGCATAGAACAAGCCTCGTTCTCTGGGACCTCTCCACCATTCAGAGGGCGTGGTACCTTTAAACCGAAGCTCAGGGATTCCCTGGACTCCAGAAGAGACATCATAGGAGGCCGAGAGCCAATAGGAGAGGCGGAAGGCCCATCAGGGGCATGTGCGGAAAGCGAGGAGGAAGAAGAAGATGCCGAGCTGAAGAGGAACTGGTCGTAATTCTCACAAGAAATGCGCATGCGCGGGCGCGCGCGCATCCGCAGTTTTCGCAAGGATTAGAAGAAACGGCAACGAAGAGGAGGAGGGCAGCCCGGGGACGCCGCAGTACAGGTAAGTGGGTTTTAATTTACTTTTAAGTACTAGAATTCATTGTTAATATAGGGGGGGTGGAGGCGGGGGCTGGCCAACTCTGCTACGCTGCAGAGTGTGTGGAGATTTGCGTTCTCCGCGGAACGCGGAGAAGGCAAATCTCCGCACACTCCGCGGGCGGAGCGGAGGTCTCCGCCCGGGGCTAGTGCAAATGCAATGGTTGCAGCTATTACTTTCAGAAACAGTTTTGTTGGAGGTATTTATTTTAGTGCTTTACTTCAGGGGACCTCATTTCAGATTTATATCTTTTACGTTGTCAAACAATCACTTCGGATGCTTTTATTTCGCTGAGCCTTCACCACCCCTAAACACCATCCAACACTGACCCCTCAAAACCCCTAAACACCATCCATCTCTGCCCCCTAACACCCCTCACCATGCCTAAACTACATGCATTCCTGAACCCTAAAAGCCCTTTCTACGCTTAAACTCCACCCATCCCAGAAACCTAAAAAACCCCTCATTAAACCTAAAGTACATATTCTTGACCCTTAAACTACACCTATCCATGAACCTTAAAAGTCCTTTCTACCCTCAGACTTCAGCCAACCCTGAACCCTAAAACCCCTCATTACCCTAAAAAACCCTTTCTACACCTAAACCCCACCCATCCCAGACCCCTTAAAACCTTTCATCACCCCAAACTTCACCCATTCCAGTACCCTAAAAAAACACCACATATCCATGACACCTGAAACCCCCTCACCAGCCCTAAACTCTACCCATCACTGAACCCTAAAAAACCTTTCTACATCTAAACCCCACCCATCCCTGAGTCCTTAAAAACCTCTCACATTCCTAAACTCCTCCCAATATTGAACCCTAAAAACTCTTCACCACCCCTAGCCTCTACCCATCACTGAACCTTAAAAGCCCTTCTCCACACCTAACCTCCACCCATCCCTGAACCCTAAAAATCCCTTTCTATGCCTGAAATCCACCCATTCCTTTCCCCTAAAACCCCTCATCACCCCTAAAGATTATCCATCCCTTCACCCATGCAATGTTGTGTTTTCCCTATAATTATCTTTCATTTAAAATGTTTCCATTAATTTTCAATTTATTTGTATTTCCTTAAAATTGTCTTTCCTTAAAATCGGTACTCCAAGATTTGGTTTCCTCCAATGTTAGTTTTCTCATTAATTCACATACATCATCCCCGAACGCCCCTGTACAACCTCTCACAAGAGACGGTGGCTGGAATTATCCCAGTGACTGAGTCCATGATAGAGCACGGGATTTTGAAAAAGATCTTGGGGAGCTCATGTAATTCCCTGATCATGGGCTTGCAGAAACCTAATTGCAAATTTAGAATAGTTCAGAATTTCAGAACGCCTAATAGTATTGTTGTCCCATGTTGTCCCTTGGTACTGAATCCTGCCGTAATACTGTTTCAGATACTCTGTGAAACCAAGTAGTTTACAGTGATCGATTTGTGTCAAGCATTCTTTTCCATCTCACTGCATGAAGAGAGTCAGTTTCTCTTCCCGTTCCAGTGGCAAAATAGGATTCTGGCATGGTGCTGAGTTCCACAAGGGTATACAGAGAGGCCCTTGATCTTCAACCAGATCTTGAAAAAGAATCTGGAGACCCTGTAGTAACAGGGCAATTCAGTCCTAGACCAATATATCGACAACCGGTTAGTGGAGTAGATGTCCCTAAAAGCATGTAAACAGGACACTATTGCTCGTTGAAATATTTGACTGAGAACGGACATAAAGTGTCCCCCAGCTAGTTGCAATACTGTTCGGAAGGTATTCCTGAATCTAGGACATCATATTGAGAAAGGAGCAGGAAAGGTGCAACAGGAAAGAATATCTGCTGTTTTGAAAATGAACCCTTCAACTACGCAGAGAAAAGTCAGGATGTTCCTGGGAATGGTGAGTTACTGTTGCCAGTGGATACCTAACTTTTCTCTAGTGGCAAAGCCTTTACAGAGCCTTACACACAAGGATGTGTCTGATCTACTACCTTTGGACAATAAAAGTGTGAACGCCTTCATCGAGCTGCGAGAAAGTCTCAGCCACGCCCCGTGCTCTAGGAATGCTAGATTACAGTAAAGAGTTCATTCTGTATTGCAGTGAGAGAGCAGGATACGCTTTCTCAGTGCTAACACCAACACATGGTGATTCAAAGTGACCTGTGGGGTATTATCAGCCACTCTTGACCCAGTAGCTGCAGGTTTGCCGGGTTGCCTAAAAGTGGTGGCGGCATTCGGTGTCAGCATACAACAAAGTGAGGGCATCGCAATGGGATACACTCTCACTGTGATGGTCCTTTACTCTGTGGAGGTCCTTTTAACACGCACTAAGATACAGCATATGTGACCAGTAGTTGTCTCACCAGATATGAGCAAGCCATTCTTTTAAATGGTGCTTGTGCCTAAATCCTGCCACATTGCTAACAATGCCTGAAACTGTAGTCGATGGAGAGGAAGATGACTATGATTGCCTTGATGTCATTGGGTTGTGCATCAAACCAAGGCCTGATATCAGAGCTGACCCCCTTGCTGAGCCGGATTATATACTGTTGGTGGATGGATCTTGTTTGAGAGATGATGGGAGAAATTTGAGAAATGCTTATGCTGTCTGCACCTTAGAGGGTATAGTGGAAGCCTGGCTGCATGATATAACCTATGCCCAACTGGCTAAATTGGTCACTCTTACTAGAGCCTGCTGTGTTTCAGACCAATTGAGAGTTACCATTTATACTGATAGTCAGTATGGTTTTGGAGTGGTCCACAACTTTGAGCAGTTGTGGTCTCAAGAGGGTTTATGACCTCTTCTGGGTCTCCAATCAGAAATAGGTAGTAAATTATGAGGCATAGCAAATGCCTCTTGCGATAGCAGTTGTGAAATGCACAGCATGCAGGAGTGGAAATGATTGTCACTGCCGGAAATCTGTACGCTGACAAAGTCGCCCGATATTACTCTTATAGGTCTTGTGCCATCAATGGGGGATATTCAAATGAATCTGAAAGTGAGACTGCAATGAACATGTTGTTAACCATTTCTGACACATGGGAAGAGGTCAAGAGGTTGCAGGATGAAGCACCAGACAGTGAGCAGCAGGGATGGATTAGAGCCAGTTGTGTGAAGAATGAGAATGAGATTTGGGTTTCTGGAGATGGAAGGCCTGTTTTGCCAGATAACCTGTTGTCACCCATGGTAACACATGTTTATGGTCCCTCACAACTAGGGAAGGACACAATAGTGTGTGTGTTCAAGCAGAATTGGTTTATCCCACATTTCAGGGTGATGGTTGAGAATCTGTGTCACTGGGGCATGATGTGTCAGCAGCTGAATGTGGGAAGGAGGACACCAGTAACATTGAGTTATATAGGGAGATCAGGAGGTGGAGGCGTACCTGGCAAGGAGAAATGACAGTCTTACTGTAGCCAAACTAGTGCTACGTAAATTAATCCCTCATTTCGGATTCCCAGTTTCTCTTTAGTGAGACCGTGGAACTCATTTTAATAATGAGGTCTTGAAAATTCTGTGTCTAGCCTCACAAGTGGAGCAGAGACTGCATTGTAGTTACTGGACTGAAATATCAGGAATCGTCGAGTAGGCAATGGTACACTGAAATCCCTTCTTGCCAAAGTTTGTGCATCTGTATCCCATAAGTGGCCGGATGCTTTACCTCTGGTGTTGATGAGACTCCAAAGTACTCCTGATCGGAGGGCAAGATTGTCGCCACATGAAATCCTCATGGGTAAATTCATTATGTTGCCTGCTGGCCCTGCTAATGCACTTGTGAATATTTCAGATGATATGATCCACGACTATTGTAAAGAACTGGCTGATGTGGTGTGTTCTGTCTCTCTCCAAGTTGAAGCAGTAACTCCCCTTCCGAGCCAGGAGCAGTGCCATGACCTTAGTCCTAGACACTGGCTCTTAGTGAAGAAGTACATGAGAAAGTCATGTCTGGAAACCCGTTGGTGTGGCCCCTTTCAGGTCATCTTGGTCACCAACATGGCAGTCAAATGTGGAGGACTGCCTAACTGGGTGCATGCAGCACACACTCAAAGAGTAAGGCACAATGGTGAAGAAGTGGTGACAGCAATCTCTGATTTGCGATGTCTAGTTTCAGACCGACCTGAAGGAGTAAAGGGGAGAAGTAGAGAACACCCAGGAGTGTCCCAAAGTCAAACAGAGCCTCAGAACAAAGCAGTGCCTCAATGTCAAGCAGAGGTAAGTCCTGAGCCTGTGGTGAATGAGTCAAAGGTAACCACAATGAACCAACTCAATGAAGCAGTGAATAACAGTCCTAATCCAGGAGAAGGACTGAGCAAGAAGACAAACAGTCTGTAGCCAGAAGGTCAAAGAGAATGAGAGGCCTAGTTGAAGGTACTCTGCTCCTGAGTGGACATTTTTTGCTGAAAGTGAACTGGATTCAATCTTCTAGGACTTGAATGGTCAAGAGACTATGCCCGCAGAACCACTGTAAATAACGCTACCACAGAGAAAGTTGCTTGATTTTTTATCTTTCTGATCATTGTCACTACAAGTGAACTGTACCCTATGAACTGAACGTTATTGATTTCTAAAACTCCATAGGGTCAAAGCTCCTGCGGAAGAGTGGGGTGAGATTTTAGAAGAAGATAAAGGAGGGTTAGAGATAACTCATGAAGACAATTGGCATAAAGATATTTGTCTGAAACGGCACAGTTTTGCAGTAGTGATTATTTTTTTGATTTCAGCTGTACTTTTTCTAGGATCTGATTCTAGAGAAACAATGGTGAGCCTTTCAAAAACCTATGCAGAGTAGCAGTGGCTATAGTGTTGATTGTCATTGTTTGTCATGATCATTTTCATGATTACTCTGCTAATGGGTTTAATGGGTTTAAGTTCCCCTGCAGAAACTACTCTTATCACGTCTAACCCTAAACCCACTCCTACTGTTTCAAGCCTCATAGAGCAGCATAGTGTTGATTGGAAGATTTTGCATAAGGATGCATCAGAGGGAAATCTTTCCTCAAACATTTTTTGAGTCTGCACCCACTTACCCGTATCTGTGGTGGAAGGTATGACCTACCACCACATTTCTTTCACCAATGGTATTTCATGTAGTATAATCCTTAGTTTGCTGTATCGTCAAGGCTATTTTGAATATTATTTCTCAAACTATGATTCGTTTTTATCTGAACTACCTATGTATAAACATTTGAATCCACATTTTAATGCGAAGGGCATGAATACTGTTTGGCATTTCTTTAGATCCCAAGTTAAACTTGACACTGCCAATGCCCATAGGGTCTCCAACCAATAGCTTGTGAGCTAATGTAGCTGTCCAGCTACCTCTGAGTAGCTCACCTGTGTGCAGCCCAGCTTATTAAATTAGAAAGCTTTTGCTTGGTTGAAGTAATATATATATAAAAAAATTGAGATTATACAACACTAATAATATTAGTAGGTCTCAATGCATTTCATTGAACATAAGTAGCTCTCAGTACAGAAAAGGTTGGAGACCCCTGCGGCATAGACAAAACTTACCTGGTTTGTTAAGTCCAATTGAGAAGAAGTTTATTGATGACCTTGAGGATAGGAGAGCAGAGACTGAGAAGTGGAAAATAAGTGGGAGAGATCACGTGAAAGATATATGGGAAAGGAAGAAGAAAAATACAAAATACTTGAAAAACAACCTAGACTGAATTTAGATTTGAAACATCAAGGGAAGTTACTGTTTTACTAGGAGAGAATCATATGTTCCAAATTTTTAAAGAATGAGGTTGAGTCAATGTCTTCACAAGTTTGATGTTCTGGGTTATACAGATCAGATATGTCCAAGGACTGACCCTGTCATTCCTGGAATTTATAATCTGTATGGAAAAAATGCTTACTTTAAACTCCCACCAAATTGCGTGGGAACTTGATATCTAGCATCAGTATTTCTGTGGGACCAGTGCTTGCTCTTAAAAAACATTTTTTAAACATTGTCAAAGGGGAAAAGGGTCTCAAAGGGAGCCCTCCCCATTTGTGAATGGGTTACCTCCAACTTTGAGTTGGTGGTAAAGTATGAATGTTATGCCGCTGCATTTAGGTCCGAAAACATTAGTACATAACACTACGATTTTTTATTCAGAAGGGACGCCCCTCCAGGATACCGAATCATTATTAGGTCGCAAAGCCAAATTGTTACTGAATCGCATGTTGGGTTTGTTACATTAGAAAAGGTCCGTTTGTGTTCGCAAAAGGCCAGATTCTGTGAATTGGGCCCTTTGTGACTGCAAAAAGACTTTTTATCTCTAGCCCTTAAATATTAAAAAAGCTTTCTACCTTAGTTGATAAACTTGTGACCAACACTGCTGGATATGTTTTTTAGCTATTGATACAGAACTGATAGGCATTAAGGCTGGGTTTTTGCAAAATTACCTTGCTTTAGATATTTTAGTTGCAAACCAGCACGGACTCTGTAAGATGCTGAAAGTGCAGCATTGCTGCACATACATCTCAGACAAGAGCAAAGAGATCAGAAAGTATGTGGAAATATTACTGGTGTATCGAAGTATTTGGAAGAATTGGAAGGGATATGTGCCTGGAAAGCGGTTAGGAAGGCATTTTCTGATATAGATAGCTGGCTTAGTAGTATTAGTAGTGGACTTCTAGGCATTATATTAAGGCCCATGTTGATTATTGGTGTTTGTGTAATTTACTTATTTGTTATGGTTGAGGGATTTAGATTGATGAGTGTGACTAAAACATCCAGCAATATTAAGGGTATAATGATGAGCTGAGTGAATCAGAGAATTCTATGTGTAAACAGTAAAGGATGACAAAGTTCTAATGCAGTCATGGCATGTTTAAATGTCTTGTGTGATGGCTATTCTAGCCATCAGAGGGGGGGCTGGTGCAGTTTGAAATTTAATGCTTCATCAATTTCCTAATCACGTTCATCCATGTGCTAATGTGTGGTCATTTATGTATAAAGAAGCCACACTTGTGTAATCAAAGTATAATCAGTAGCTATAGTATATTCGTGTTTAACCAAATGTATTTCCTTAAGTTGACCTAACTGCAAGTAGGCCTCATTTGCTCACAGGTTTTTCACTGTGAAACATAACGTTGATTTTTAAATGTGTGTTCATGTTTTCCTTCATGTTGCAGGAGCAAGATAACAAACTTAGCTTGAAGAGGAGCGGTAGCAGTGTTCCTCCCTCCCACCGGCGATTGAGCAGCGGAGGGCAGATAACTAGCATGCTTCACGGGAGGTCAATGTGAGTATTCTCTTACTGCTATTTACACCTTAAAGGTGCCTGTTCTACCCTCATTTACAAAAAACTCACGACCACACAGTGATAACTTCTACGCTGTGTCCTTTTTAGGTTTACTTCCCTAAATTGTGCTCCTTGCCGATGAAGCCTTCCCTTACGACTCTTGGGGTATGGTCTTTAATGTTTGTGTGTCTGTCTGTTTAGTGTGTATAACGCCGGTGTCACGCACCCACCACAGCTAATACCGGCTTACACTCCGCCGCGCATGCCTTTATTATGAAACTTCACCACTGACTCATTTACCACTCCCGGTCAGGTTTCCCGTGTGTGAGGGCATGGTTTTAATTTTGCGATTCACTGCTTGCCACACCCACGTTGGCATGGATGAGCAGCATGCCGGATCACTTCACTGCAGGCTCTGGGCATTTGTACTGTGTATGCTTCATTTTAAAAACCACCCTCACACTGAGATGGTCTACTCAGCTACGTATGAGACTAGACTAGCCTTAACACGAACGTAATATGATCTGAAAGATGTATGATCTATATTTCGTTTTTGATGGACAAGTGTTGTCGCTGTCTTTTTTCTTTTCCTTCTTCTTCCCTCATAGGTTGGATTTTGAAAATAAAAGTGGTCATATCCATTCGGGTTCAGGGTCACCCCGACCACACCTGAATCTAGGTATCATTATAGGGTTACTGGGTGTCGCCATCCCAGCCCCCTTCTTCTTCACTTTTATACACCTTTGCACGGTCCTGAAGAAACGCCACTGGATCCACTAGGGACCACGAGAGGCGTGAAACATGTTGACCTGATACCATTATTTTATACCCTCACTTGCACTACAAATACGCAGAAGGAGAATACTCCCTATCCTGACCACCCTGTCAAGAGTATTTCTCTTAACCCTTGTTTTTATCCATATTACACGGATCCCAGAATAAAGTCTCTCCAGGGTGCCAGTGTGATATTTTAACCCACTAAGCACTACACCCCACACACCCGCACTCACCACTGTGGTGTTCCTCGAAAAGATCTCCGACAAAGAGCCCTCTCGCGGGGCCCGTGTGGGACTGCAGCACCACCCCCACGAGGAGCAGCGCCCGATGATGAAGCATGACACCCGCTTGGGTGTGTGAGGTCACTTTACTAACTAGGAGGAATTCCCCCCTTTAATATCTTCCAACCTACAATCCTCGACAGAGTTCCTGTCACCTGTCCTTCTTGCAACCGGACTGGTCTGCTCTTTTTAGGAACAGCTACCCTCTAGTGATTGATACGTAGACTCTAGGGAGCATGGGTACTGGACCTCTATTTTCAATTCGCTCCCAGTCCCCCCCTCTTTTGTGTGTTTGAGCAACCTGATTGGTCCCAGTTTGGACGAGTTGATGGGAAGAAGTTATGGAAGAAATTAGTTGTTTTTAACTATTTGTCTTAGAATAATTGTTAGGAGAGCCTATCCTGACTTTGCAGATGGAAGAGTTTTCCTTAACTCTGCTGATTTCCCGTATTCTTAGTTCTTGAGTTAGATTCTTGAACGCCTCTGTTTCTTTGTCCTGAACCTTAATTTGGTTCACTAAACGACTGACATCTTCTGCTTAGGATTTTCCCTTTACATCCCTAGATGCTTTATTTAGTTTTGGGAAGTTCCTTTATGGAAATGATACTTCCACTGCTTTGCATTTTGGATTCTTCAAATGATCTATGCTTCTGTCTGCTTGAGATTATTCTGTTTGGATTGAATATCCCTATTGAAAATGTATGCTCGAATTGACAAATTGATTTATTGGATGAATAAAGCTTGTAATTTTGACTAATCTGATAGAAAATCTTTATGATTTGGAAACTATCTTCTCTATCATTCTTGTGGAGCCAAATGGGTTTCACTGTAAATTGATTGATTATACTGATGATAGCTCCCAGAATACACCTTCAGTCAATAGCCAAAGGTCCATACGACCAGTGGCGCAATCTTTTTGATGACTACACCAGAGCCCAAAGGTATAGAAAGTTGCTTTGTATCACTGTCCAATTCCAAATGTAACACATTGCATTTTGAATTGCGATTCGAGTGAGGAGATGGTCGTCTAAGTGCAGAAAGATCTGTGAGTAATCAACACACATGTATAGTTTGCATCTTTTGATGGCAAGTTCCTTAACCAGGGGTTGGATATAGATTTACAAAGATGTGAGTACGTTGATGAGCCGTGTGGAATGCTGCAGTGAACATCCAGCCTATTAGTAGTGAAAGATGATAGTTGCACTGCTTGAGAATGGCTTGACAAGGATTTCAACCATGTTAGAGTTTGCCCCTTAAAGGCGACTGATTCAAAATGGTCTATTAAGATGTTATAATGTGTTGAAAGCAGCTGACAGATCCAATAAAACCATGGGAGAAGCCAACAAAACAGATTGTGTGTTGTGTCTTGGGTGAAAAAACTGCCTGAAGCGCATAAGGACAGTTAGCCATCTGAAGATGAGTTCAAATGACGTTAGTCAGATGGGCTTCTAAAATTTTGGCACAAAACTGTAGCAAGGAGAAAGGCCTTTAATACTTCAAAATAGATAGATCATCACCTACTTCTTTTTAAAAAGAGGTAGAAAGTGGCTGTTTTAAAAGACTGAGGAACGATGCCCTGAGCAAAAGGAAAATTAATCAATGCTTGGAGGGGATTGCCAATCACCAACCATAACTGCTCGAAAATGGCCGGAGGACAAGTGTCAAGTGAAGATCTTGACTTCATTCTTATGTTTGTGTAAGGTCTCCAGGTCAACTTGGGGTATTTTGAATATTCATATATCATTAGGTTTGGACTGAGTATGAACTCATTAAACAGCTTCTCTTATAGTCTCAATCTTGTCCAAGGAAAAATTGTTCAACTGATCACTGACACATCGAAAGCCTGGACCACTAAATTCCCAATATGGCGCTTGAAAATGGAGTGCAGTGGAGAGAAAATAAATGCTTCTTACAAGCACCAATCAACACTACATCGTGTTATGGCATACCGCCCCCGCAGTCGAACAAAACACAAGTTTAAAACCCACAAGTTCCAGCTAAGATTATTTAAAAATGAGAAATACACATTCGCAATACTCATGATCACATTGTAATCATATTATTTTTTTAAGTTGTGTGTTTTGTAAATCCTTTCCATTATTTAGGAAGGATGGTAAGATCTCAGGCTTTCCCACTTACCTCACAATGGATGAAGGTGCTGGCCGCATTCATAAACACAGAGGAGTGGGGCACCCCCCTTTTTTTGCCTCCTCTATCTCAGGCTAGCAAGGTGAGACACCAGATGAGGGGACACATACTAGGTCCGGACACACTAGCCAGGGTGGTCACAGTGAAACCCTGCTATCCCTCTGTAGGCGCAGAACATGCACTCCTTCAGCACGTCGCGCAGAGTTTCAGGAGCCCCTAGGTGCTATGCAATCAACTGTATGGGACTGGATTATTTTGAAGTTATTTAAGTCGTTTACCTGTTCAAATCACTCCACTACATAGCAATGGCTATCCTTTTGCAGTACTATGGACTTACAAAGACACTGCACTATATACTGATATGGAAAATCTGCTTTATTAATTTTACCTGCCTGTAGTTCACTCTTGTATGACAATGCGTAAAATTATGAGGTGGAGAGGTTCATGTTTGTTACCTGCACCTGAAAACTCAATAAAAATATTTTTTTAAATCTCAGGTGTTACTGATATAGTTGGCTCTTATTGACAAAACAAAGGACCTGGGCTCTAGACAAATATCTAATCCAGAAACTGCTGCTCGTCCAGAATGCGGCAGCCACCAGTTTGCGGGAAACAGGATAGTGTAGCCTGTATTCAAACATCTGCATGCCACTGCACCTTTTTCAAATGGTCTGCATTTTCTTATGTGAAAAACACAAACCCTACCTAGTTGGCCTGTTCTTGCAGTGCGGTGCTATAGATTTTCTCCAAACGCTCCAGTTCAAAGACAGAGGAAGGGAGTATGTTTTTTTTTTGTTTGTTTTTTTACTATTGGCTCCTGCAATGTGGATCGCTCTTCTGACTAATGTTGCCTGCCATTCTATAATACTATACACATTTTAAAAAACCTCAAGGGCCTATTTATTTCCTTGAAAATGAAAAGATCTGAGTTGTCACAGCCTTAGTTGGATCTCACCTCTATACAGTGGTTGAAATTGAATTATAGAAGTGTTTGTACTCACTGCTACAGAGTACCTGTAGTCTTCTCAGATGTGCTGGCACTCTCCAATTAAAAGTATTGATCCTGCTGAGAAGTGCAGATGCTCCCACTTACAAAGTAGAGAAGTGCAGGTACTCAGTACCTGTGAGTACCTGTCCATTTAAAGCACTGCCTATATTTGGACGGGGGGGTGGGGATGTGAACATGGATGGTTGCTGCACTAGGTAAGGAATTGAATGAGTGCAACATGAGCAGAGTATAGTTGGTGGAATACATGAGTCTCAACCTTTCACTTCCTATGATGGCCCTCACCTGTCCGCCAACGTGGGGTCCTCTATGTAATATTCTTTTTCGTTGTGTCCAAAAGTCCTTTCCATATTTTGTTTCATATTTTACATTTGTTTGTATTTTTGAGCAAAAGGCTTTTATTTGGAAGCAATAGTTGAAAATTTAGGGGAAAGGGCCCCATGGGTAAGATCAACAGATGGTTCCTGCTGTGGGTGGGCGTAGTGTGGTTAGAATTTGAAGCCATCTTGGGCAGAGCATTGTTACATTTTAGAAGTCAATGTTTCAATTTGCTTACTTTTTAAGTATGCCCTTTATGAATATAGTACTCTACTGATATAAAACTTTTAATAATAGTGAACTGCAGAGATGGAGCTCAGCTGCCTCAGTAAGACTAGTGTTGTGTAGTTCCTATATTACCTATACAGGATCTGCACGTTTGGATAACATAAACTGTGGGATTGGTGGCGGACTGATTCCGTGCACCCCCACCGGATACGTTAGCCTATCTGTAGTAGCTAGCTCACAGTGCCACTATAATCTCCTCTTACCAAGGAGAGAATAGATTCTGGCAACCTCAGAACATGACAACCCTGATCCCTCAGAATCGTGAAAACAATATACTACCTTTCGCTCAGTCACTCGTGCTTACTTAATTTGTCTCAGAGAGATACACAGAATAAACAGTCTGGTCGTTTTCAATAAGAATTTATTGAACAGTTGTTATTCTAGTGTAGAATATATGAGCTGCAACAACCATTAGACAGTAGCAGAGATATATGATTAGCAGTACTATGAAAGTAAAGGGATGGTATAGTTCTACCATCTTGCAGAAATCATGAATATATACACGTACATAAAACACATGATAAAAAGTGCGTACTCCTACGATGTCTCCCTAACTAGATGTACCTAAATGTACCTGGAATCTGTGTAGGTGTTATGCCAAGACTCCCTCTAGGATCTAGTCCACCCCATTACCTGAGAGTTTAGAGAATATGGGACCCCGTCCTGGTCTCGAGTTGGATACCCCGCGAGGGATGTTAGACCACTGCGAGCTGGAGCGTCTGCATGCAGGAACCTCAGCGCCTCTGGTCAGTGTGTCAGCCGGGAAGTCTCGGTCTCCTCTATCTTCCTAAGCAAGATGTGCTGTATATATACCCATAGGTCTCCCCAGGGGCCCTACCTTGCTGTGTTACTGTGTTGGCCTAAAGGATGACGTTGGGCCTGAACTTTATACAGAAATATTATACAGGAGATGGTAATCCTACTGTTAGTCCTGCTGTGCTTCCAAGAAGCCTCATGCATAATGTATGAGAATCGAACCAGGGAAAAACACGCGTTGTGAATGCAGTGTCATATCTAGGTAAAAGGTCAGTGCCTAAGAACCGTTATGTATGTAATGTAGGGAAGAATATAGGTGAAAGGTTGCAATGTTACCTGCGCCTGTATAGTATATGGAATATAACACCCACTCCTCTTCTGACTGGACGACATTAGTAACTTATTACCATACTACTAGCCGAACTAGATATTGGTACGCACAAAGCTTAAAAATATCAGTATAGCTAAAAGTGTCTAAAATTTGCAAAAAAATTCTAAAAACTTAGAACTGTCTAAAAATAAATTTTTGCAAGCTATAGATCTAAAGTGTCCTTAGTTATAGTCCGGAGCACTATAAGCATTAGAAAGCCATGTATGCCCAAAAAATGAAAGGAATGTCAATTTTTGTTTTGAGTTCCAATTTCGAGCTTATTTTTAAAAAAGGGCAAATTTTTTCCCAGCACATGACGAGCCAAATGAGTCCTGGCTGGTAGATGCAACATTTACGTTGCTTACTTCCGCCGTAGACGGCCCCTGTAACACCTCGCAGAGTATGTCAATTGAGCACAGATGATGTTCCACACTGTCCGCAGCCAGTGCTGGGGCAGCCTGTGTGCCGTCCAAAGCCTGGGTGTTGGTGGAGGAGCCGGTGTCCATACCAACAGGTGCTGTTACTACCTGCGGTGGCTCAAGGAATGTCGCCATCAACATTGGAATACGCTGAGGACACTGCAAAACATGGGCCGTTATCGGGTCCAGTAACGCATTCACGTCCGGTTGCGCACATGATGGGAGTGTCAAACACAGGTCTAACACGCATTCTTCTCCGCAAAACAGGCATCGGAGGACAGGTAAGATGCCATCCATCCAGACTGGTCGGAATGACAAGAACCAAGATGCACTTAGTTCTCTTAGGCGAGGCGTGCCTAGATGTTGTACCATGCGGTCACGGTATTTACGCTCCAGGAGTGCTTTTTCCATCTCCTTGGTGACTTGGACGTCCATTGCGTAGCAAATATAAAACAATCAGGATACCTGCTGCTAGGAACACGATGAGCGGAAGTCCTCCAAAGATGCTTCCAAATACGGAGTGTATGAAGTTTGGGATAACTCCAAGTACCGTCTGAAAGGTGCTCAGACGTCCAGAACCTATGGTCTTAAATAGGTGGACAATGCCTGTCGTATCAGACATGTTAAAGATACGATTTACCAGTTCTGCGAAATTGAAAGGGCAGTTTGTATGAATGAGCGCCTGTATCTCTGCCGAAGACCTTGCGATCTGGAGATCAAAAGTCTCTTGAGTGGAGGTTAAGGGCACAGACTTCTGTAGAAGCATGGCTTTCATTCTGCTTAGAGTATCAAACCGTATTTAAGAAACATTCAGTGAAGGCCATAACAGCACCTCCCTGACTGTATGTGTCGGTGGAAACAATACTTGCATACAACAAGTAACCCTGGAGTTCACAGTTACCAGATATGCGATGCCCGGGAGCATGTCACAGCAGCCTTGACTGTTCAGCATCAAGTAACTCCCATTCGAAAGTAGCCTAAATGTTGGAGTAATCACAGCAGCTGGGGTACCCCTCAAATGGCAGGACAGGTTCACCACAGAACCATTACAAGCCCCGTGCAGCATTATATCCTGGCATATGAGTGATCCACTTAAAGCGTTCTCACAGTTTGTACAGCTCAGAAACACTTCTCGATCCCCACTCCGGCATCGAAATCTGTATGGTAATATCCATGAGTCCTTAATGTATTCCTTACCCATTTCGTCATATCTGCCTACTTGCTTTTGTTCAAGGCAATACTGAAACTGAAAAGTAGTGACCGGTAGAGTTATGTGGCCATGGATTAGCCATTCTGTGGACGGTGATTCTGCCACTGTAAATGCTAATCTATCCAGTTTTTCGATACGCAGCATTGTATATTTAGCTCCCCTTTGTGTCATTTCTATCTGTTTATCTGTTAGATTGTATTCAGAAAACAGAGACGTACTGTTGATATAACGCCAAGGCACGTAGCCTGCACGCAAAGTTTGCAGCGTCCAGCTTAATAACATAATAGAACGTAACTGTGATTGCCCGTGTTGTAATATGGCCAAATCTTGTTCCAGTATGTCTATCGCAGAAGATACAATGTTGCCTAAGGAATATATCCTGGAGGTCAATGTAGTTAACCCATTGTCTACCACTGCTAGAGATTTTTCTAGATTTATACGGTCTATCTCTCGTAGTCTCTCTGCGGCCTCTTGTTGGGATATTTTCCATATTTCATTATAGACAGCATAATAGAAACGTTTCTGACGTGGCTTCCTGGGACCCATTAAAAAATCCCTAAGATCCACATCCTGTGACAGTAAGGATAAGTGTTGTTTTACCTGTGTGAGTGTTGAGGTTTTCAGCCAATCGAGGCACAACTTCCCAACACTGTAGGATGTCACTACCCCTGGATGTTGTCTCTGTACATAACGTGGATCTGGCCTATGGATACTAAACCCTTCGGCTTTACCCATGAATCTTGCCTGACAACTATTAGTGTCTGTTTGCCAAATCAACCATTTTTTCCAATCGGGGTCTGATCTGTTGTATTGTATGATGTCATCTACTGTAATCTCTTCCTGTGATGTTATGTTACCCTCGGTGTGTGATGGACTCGGCAGCCGAGGTGTGTTCAAGTCTTTGTTCTTGGCTAGTCCAAAGCAAGACGTCTGTTGCACTGTCTCATTCAAAAACATGATTTGTTGAGGGATGAGACATGCTATAAACAAAGCTTCTGTTCCCTGTACCTGCCATTCCCTAGTACCCCAGACTGATTTTAGGTGGAAACCTTGTTCGGACAACTGGGCAATAAAGGAAGCAGAGTAAATCTGTTTGGTGTTTGTCAACATATTTTTCTGTGCTGATGCTGGTGCAACCCTAAAGTAATATGAGGCTGGGTCAGACATATTAAACCCTGAAAAATATGGAAACTTTTGTGTAAATGTTTTTGAACTGCCTTTCGGTGGTGTTGGACAATGTTCCCACTGGTGGTATGTGAACACAGGTCTAGGATTTGCAGATTTATGTAAAAAGTGATGACCATAGTGTTGATAATAATACATAGTCTCGAAATCTGATGTGCCTTCCAATGTTTCACTATTAGAAAATGCAGCAGATTTTACCAAATCAGATAACATGTTATTAACAGTTTCAAAATCCCAATCATCGGAAAATGTACTTGAGGTAATGATATCACTCAACGATATTTTAAATAAATGAGGAATTCTTAAAATTTCGGTCGGACCAAATATATTGAAATCAACCTTGTCCCAAACTATACCATCCGGTATAGGAACTGCTGTAATGTTCACTGATGACAAGTCTCTTTGTTCTTGATGAGATGATAGGTGTGGTTTTAAAAGTAAGTTCACCTTTTGGGCTGCAGAGCTTTGTCGAAGGTATCTTCCATTAACAAGCAAGCTTAAAACTATTACTAAGCCTACCCAGAAAAGAAAGAAAAGTATCCCGGTGATTATCCATAGTTCTACCCAGGGTGACACCAGGTAAGTCTTTTTAAGAAAGTTCAGAAAGTCTTTTACTTGCTGTTTGCATGATTTTTTGGCTGGCATCGTTTCCGGTTCGCTTGGATCCAAAGAAAACGTATCAAAGTTTATGAAGTAGCCAGAAGCAGTTCGATCAATTGTTGGTATTGCATCAGGATTTGTAGAAATCGTGGTTTGCTCTCGTCGAGGCATGTTGATATAGACATCTGTATTTGGTCGAATAGCGAGTTGTCTTTCATTTTGAGTTTGATTTTGAATTTGAACTTCAGGTTCAAGAGGAACGAGTTCCATAGCATTGTTGCATAGTCCTTCATTCTGTGCAGGAGGTTCTTCGAACTTGATGAGTCTTTCCGTTTGAACTTCTTGGATTGTAGCGAGAGGAGGGCGTCTGCTACTTTGGACTCCACGGGGCCTACTACTCAGTATTGGCCACATAATGTGGTTTGATTAGGTCGATTGAGACAAATCTTTTCTCCTTTATTCCGGCAAGAGGCGGTAGAAGTACAGTTCTTGTTCCTTCAATTGCGAGGACTGGTACAGGTTTTCTGTATGATGGCACAAATTCTTTTTTGTTCGCTATCTTTTCTCTGACCAGATCCCCGACTTTTGGGATTCAGACAGGTCTTGCCGTGACTGATTTGACTTCCCCAGTGGTGGTCTGCTTCAGGTGGACATTACTTTTTTGTGTCCTGGATTCATTTAGATCCTGTAAAACAGCCAAACGATCATGGATGTCAAAAGGTTTTTCATCCGCCACTGTGCCTTCACAATCAAGATCAGGTACCCACATTCTGTCCCAAATAGGATCTCATAGGGAGTGACCCCCCCCCTAGAGAACTTCTTGGCATGTTGTTCAAAGCTCGCTGGACTCCATACAAATGTTTTACCCAACTTTCACCTGTGCCTAATACTCTAGCTGTTAAAGATTGCTTTAAGTCACGGTTTTTTCTCTCCACAACCGAATTTCCCTCTGGATGGTACAGAGATGAGTACCGCAATGCTACACCCAATCCTCGCATGGCCTCCTTGTAAGCCCGAGAGCTAAACGCAGGGCCCTGGTCAGAATGTAATGTGCCAATTGCGTATGTCCCTATAAAGACTCGCAAATCTTTTATAACAGTTTGAGCGTCAGCCGAGCGTTGGGGCCACACCCATATGAATCTCGAGCAGGAATCCACTGCAACCACGATATACCTGTAAGCCCCATCTCTTTGTAAGGGGCCGCAGTGGTCCAAGTAAACACACGCTAGTGGTTTATCTGATATTAATAATGGTGTCTGTGCTGGACGTGTTACGGTGGAAACTTTCATCTGCTGGCAGATGTCGCATTTCAAGACATAGGGGCCGATTCCGATTCGGGCCGGAAAACGTACCGACCGACTCGGAGCAGGAATTCATACCGACCGACACGTACCGGTGCAGTCCGACCCGCAAAGTACGATGAGAAGCGTGCAAAATCCGACCGACGCGTACGGAACACAAGCCGAACGACCGAACCGCGCGGAAAACAGCTATCCGGCCGGAAAACCACGCGAATCGAACCGACCGACACGCACCAGGAAGAATCCCGAACTAAACGTACCCGCGAACTCCTACCCGCCAAGTACGATGCAACGCGTGGAAGACACGACCGAGTCGCACGGGGCCCAAGCCGTACGACCGACATGCATACAAAACTGCGAGCCGAAGCAACCCAATACACCGCGACCGACGCGTACGCAGCACAGAAAACAGCACAAACACAGCGTGAACGAATCGGAGAAGCTCGCACGAGACAACTGCAGGGTCCGACTCGGTCAGAAGAACGTCTCCTACATGCACAAAAAGTACTAAGGAAAAAACACACAAAAAAAGGCCAAACAAGCAATTACAAAGCCAATAAATACTGGGGGGGGAAACAGGGAACAAAGACACACCCACAACTCCACCCATATAAAGGACACAAATCCCTACCATGATCCTTTGCAAATTCAAATGACCTGCCAGCACTCAACACCAACAGACAGCAACCACACACACACCCACAGCACATCCATCACACAAGCCAAACACCAGCAGCACCTCAACAAATAGCACCCTCACATACACCCAGCAAAACACACACTCACACACCCTCACCTGCACACCAACACACACATCACTCATCATCACCACCCATCACCATGCCCCCAAAGAAGAATCAAAAGTTCCTAGACAGTGAATTGGAAGTCCTGGTAGATGAGATCCTCAGGGTAGAGCCACAGCTGTTTGGTACACTGGTCCAACAGACACCCATGGCGCAGAAAACCAAGATGTGGGAGAGGATTGTCGACAGGGTGAACGCACAATCACCATGTTTGCGCACAAAGGGAGACATCCAGAACAGGTGGTATGACGTGCGCAGGAGGGTCAGGGGCCTGTTGAAGAAGGACTACCTCTTGAGCCAACACACCAGCAGTGGCCCTCCTGCCAAACCAGTATACCTCAGGCCCTGGGAGGAGAAGGTGCGGGCCATCCTACCACCAGTGAGCGTATATGGACTAGAAAACATCCCAGAGCCTGGTGAGTACACAACAAATGTACACAATATTGTGCGACAATACACACACATCACTGTCAAGGGGAGAGTCAAACCATGCACTCTTAGCAAATACACAGCAACCAAAACAGAATCATCCCAAAATGTGTATGTCAGTCAAATAAACACAACACATGCCATCTCATAGTGATATGTAACTGTGTCATCACATGTACAAACACAACTACAACTATAGCTAGGCAGTGGCACAAATATAACTAACAAACACATCCAGACATGTAGCCACCACTACAACAACACCTCACAGTGAAGCCCACTGAAAGGAAGGAATCCTGTGTATGCTGGGCAAGTCAGTGTAGCCAATAGCATCATGGGAGTCGTAGTCACAGATATTGCCCACCCTCACAATGCGCACATCAACACCACCATGAACCATGCCCACATCACAGGGAGTGGAAAACAACTGACAAGATGGCTGACACTGGCTACTGCTGTGGGGAGCACAAGGCCCTGCTGGGAACTGTGCACCAACCAACAGCAGGACACCACTGACTGACATCCTGAAAGACAACTTGCACTCCCTGCAATGGAAGCACGTTCCATGGTGGGATATCTGGCTGGGTGGGAAGGAGGACTGACAGCACTGACCATAGTTACCAGCAGCTCCACTCACACACCCCTAACACAAACTCCACACAACTCACCTGGGAGAATGCATTGCCTCACACTCTAATCAAATATCCCACAAAGAACCACAACCCTGGGTCATGCTGTGTGAAGCACAGGGACACACATGGGACTTGTAGCAAAACTAACCCCAGGATAACACTGTCAGCCATCTTGCCAGCACAGGCACACAACCCCACAGGGAAGCAGAGTCAAAAGGAAGGAAGCATGGGAAGGGGGGTGGAGGCAATAGCATGATGGGAGTGGTAGTCACAGCCCAACATCCCCCACCCACATGGCCCAGCAAGATCACACCCAAGCATGCACACCTCACAGGGAGTCAAAAGCCACATCAAAGATGTCTGACACTGGTGCTATGTTGTGGGGAGCACAAGGCCCTGCTGGGAACTGGGCACCAACCAACAGCAGGACACCACTTTCAGCCATCTTGCCATTGCTGTCACACTCACACACAGTGAAGTACACTCAAAAGGAAGGAAGTATGGGCATGCTGGGAAGGGGGGTGGAGACAATAGCATGATGGGAGTGGTAGTCACAGATATTGTTCAGCCTCACAACTGTCCCATCAACACCACCCTGAACCATGCGCACATCACAGGGAGTGGAAAAGAACTGACAAGATGGCTGACACTGGGTACTGCTGTGGGGAGCACAAGGCCCTGCTGGGAACTGGGCACCACCAACAGCAGGACACCACTCACTGACATCCTGAGAGTCAACCTGAACCCACTGCATGGGTGGCATGCTTCATGGTGGGATAACTGGGCGGGGGGGAGAAGGAGGGCCGGATGTCAACCAAATACAACCAATGCAGACCATGTACACACCCCAACATTCAAATTGAAATCCTCAAAGTATGCAGGACAATGTGCTACACCAATATCAACCTCTGACTGTGACAACTTAGGACAATGCAATGTACAGGCCCGCATCCAGAGGTACAGTCACAACTGTCAGGTGTGTCAACCATTGATGCCTGCAGAAACATAACATACATTGTGTGTGTCTCCCAAAAACAGGTGATGATGGGGACACAGCAGCAGACGCTGAGGAGTCCCTGTCCCAGGATCCAGGGGAAACGGAGCTCACTGGTGAGGAACAGCCTCTGCCCTCCTCGGATGACGAAGACCTACCTGGCACCTCCGGAGCGAGTCATCATGCAGCACCAGCAGGACCACCAGCTGCACCCCCTGCACCCACCCCTCCAACGACTGACAACACACAAACCACCCCTGCCGACACGGACAGACCAAGGACCACCACCAGCACACGGACCCTTGCCCAACGTGGGGCTATGGACACCAACACCACCAACAACCCCCAAGGGGGCCCAGGATCACCTGTGCGTGCCACCTCAGGTACTGCACGTGTCGCCAGGGGTGGTGGGAGGAGTGGTAGACATAGGTCGCTGCTCGCAGAGGGGTCTGGACTGCATGATGACCCACAACTGGTACGCATAGCCGATGCGTACCAGACCAGCACCGGAGAGTTCAGCCAGGTAGTGGGGATCCTCAGGGACATACGACAGCAGCAGGCTGCCCATCATGCCCGCTTGGACTTACACATGTCCTGCATGGAGTCCAAGTGGGACACACTGCAAGAGATGACGGCGGTGCATAGGGACATATTACAATGCCTCCGCCAGATGAGCAGCAATATGTCAACACCTCCCTGTGTGCCCACAACATCTGGTGCTGAAACAACTGCAACTGCCAGGGAGGGAGGATGACTCTGGTGGAGAGTCCCCTGCATTGCAGCAGCCTGCACTTGAGGGTCCCCCCCCCAAAGAAGAGGGGTCGTCCGAGGAAGGGCAACTGAGAGGCCGATGGCCATGTGCAACCCCCAGGAAGCCAAAACCTGTTCTGGATAATCACCTTTGTGCGCAAATTGTACACCCTGTTGAATGCAACACAACTCCCCCACATGACATGGGGAGTACAAGTTGGACCAATGTATCAGATGACTGTGGACTTTACTCAGGACATTTCTGCTACCAGGACTTCCAAATCATCTAGGAACTTTGGATTACAATCACAATGTACAGCACCCACCATCCTGTGCACTATACTCACACATGTATGACAATAAACACACTAATACACCATACCTGCTTCTGTTGTGATTCAAACGTGGTTTCTGTCATGGAGATGATGACCTGCGAAATTACAGTGTGCATGCTAACTGCCACAGCAAGTACAACACAGGCATGTGAGTCATGGCAACGTGACACATATGAGGGAGACACACCACCAGGGCTACACAACATATACACACCAAGGCCACCTGACTCATCGCCTACACTGATGTAGGCAGGAAATACGGTGCAATGCACAGACACAACACCTATTCACAGTCTTTGTCAACTAGCCCACTGGTGCAGTAAGCAAATGTCAGTCAGATGTGTGACCACAGACAACGCACATCACAAAGTGAAGCACAGGTTTATTACACATGTGCAACATGATGTAACCACTACAGATGCAAGGTAATCCCACCTGGCAGTGGGCACACAGTCAACAAGTGTAGAAGGAAGGAAGTCCATGGGTGTGGCGCACATCACCTGTAGGGACACGACAGCTACCACCCCGGAAGTTCAATCACGGTGTTGGGGGATCACAGTTGACCAAACAACCCTGAAAGTACCCTGTGAAGGACAGAAATGACACACAGTCAAAAGCACTGAAGAATAGGACAGAACTGCAATACTCATGCCCAATACATGTCACAAGATACCCACCCAGAACCACGCTAGCATGTCAACACTGTTGGGGAGTACAGACTACCTGTAAGGACACATCGCTGCACGCATACAGTCATGTAGCGCATGGCCACACTCAAACAGCACCAGAGCACCACCAACACATATCATGCATACTCACATCATTGACATGACATCTCCGGATACTCACATTCAGCTGAAGAAGTTGGTGATGAGCTGTGTGAGGACATCACCATCATCATCATCATCACTGGCATCGTGGTCCAGGCCAGGATCCTCCACAGGTGGCGGATGTTGATCATCGTCATCCAGGATGAGAGGCAACTCCTTCCGCACAGCCAGGTTGTGTAGCATGCAGCAGATGATGACAATCTTGCACACCTTTGCTGGGGCATATGGGAGGGCCCCTCCTGTCTTGTCCAGGCAGCGGAAGCGGCTCTTCAGGAGACCAAATGTCCGCTCAATCACTCTCCTGGTCCGACCATGTGCCTCATTGTAACGCATCTGGGCTGGTGTCACAGGGTTCCTGAGGGGCGTCAGCAACCACGGCATGTTGGGGTATCTGGAGTCACCTACATACAGACAATTGCACATTAGCTGAGTTGGAAAAGAGGGTGGAACACTACATTGCAGAACACACACAATGGTACAAAGTCAGTACACACCAACAAGCCAGGCACGCTGGTTCCGCATCTGTGACATCATCCTCGGGATGCGACTACTCCTCATCACGTAGGCATCGTGTGCAGAACCGGGGAAACGGGCACACACGTGTGAGATGCTCATATCTGCAAGACATACCACCAGTGCATTGACCGAATGGTAGTGTTTGCGGTTCCTGTATGCCTGCTCTTGGGCCTGTGGTGGTACCAAAGCCACATGTGTCCCATCAATGGAGCCAATGACATGCGGCATCCTCCCCAGGGCATAGAAGTCACTCTTCACGTCAGTGAGTTGTTGAAGTCTAGGGAAATAGATGTACTGGTTCAGGTATCGCAACATAGCCTCCAAAACATCGCGTAGCACACGGCTGAACATGGTCTGTGACATCCCACCAGCAGACGCCACAGTGTGTTGAAAGGTACCGGTGGCAAAGAAGTGTAGGGCTGCCATCACCTTCACCTTGGGGATCAGCGCTGTAGGGTATGTCCGGCCAGGTTGCAAATGTGGGGCCAACCGCACCGTCAATTCCTCAATCAGTGGCCTGGTGAAGCGGTACCGTCGGATGCAGTCCCGTTCAACCACTGTTGCAAGGTCAGGGAATGGCCGATGGACAGCTGGTGCCCTGCAGTGCATAGGTGAAGAAAGAAAGATTGTCAGTCACCCCACATATGTGGCATTGACCATACACAATATCACATGATACATCATTATGAGACACAAGTACATGATGTGTGCAGTTCTGTAAGGACATGTATGGCGCCTACATGGCCAACATCTAACATCACAGTTCAACAAGTGGCATCTACAAGTCCCATGTTGTACCATGGGATATCATGAGGCCGTGTCACAGTTCCCATGTACTGCTGCCACGTTCCAAACACACCCCACAGTGACATGTGTGGACAGATGTGCCCCAGGCATCACAGCTCATCGACAGGTAGATTCCCAGGGACCCTGTATTGCCACATGGACACTGGCATGACATGGTGCATCATGAATACAACACAGCGAAATAACCATGATCCCCACAGGTAGTGGTCCCTGTTGCCTCGTCAGGACAGACATGGACGTCTGTGACACACACACGCACAACATCAAAGTTCATGCACAAACAACGTGGATGTGGAGACTGTCTCCCATTGTGCACATGGAATCAGAGACATTGTAAACACAACATGCACACAGACTGTGGAGGACCATCACTATTGTGCCAATGGGTCACCCTGGGACGTACATACCGTCCCACATGGGACTCAGGGGGTATGTGACATGACATACACATACACCACCGTGAAATGTGACCATGCCATATGCTCAGGAATGAACAGTTGCACATCACAGTGGTCATGTGCACGACACACCAAGGATCCTGTCCCCATGAACACGTGCACTGCCTGTGAGTGGCTGCCCCGAAGTGACACCCACAGAACAACATGTTCACCCCCATACACGGAATAGGTAATGCAGCCTTACATGCCTTAGGATACAGTGTGGACAGGCTGTGGTGTTGTAGGTGTGCCCCTCACTCCCTGGGAAGTATATGTGGCTGGCATATGTTCACCTGTGACAGGCATGGTGACATATGCCAGTGACTTGTCCAGGGACGCGTTGTACAGCAATGGACCGATCGGTGCGCACACATTGGTCATTGCATACAATGTGAGCGGGTACGCGCTGTATTCGCAATACGCGTTGTACAGCAATGGACCGATCGGTGCGCACACATTGGCCATTGCATACAATGTGAGCGGGTACGCGTTGTATGCCTGGTACGCGTTGAACAGCAATGGACCGATCGGTGTGCCCGGCCGGCCCATTGCATCGTATGTGAGCGGGTACGCGTTGTATGCCTGGTACGCGTTGAACAGCAATGGGCCGATCGGTGTGCCCGGCCGGCCCATTGCATCGTATGTGAGCGGGTACGCGTTGTATCGCGGGTACGCGTTGAACAGCAATGGACCGATCGGTGTGCCTGGCCGGCCCATTTCATCGTATGTGAGCGGGTACGCGTTGTATCGCGGGTACGAGTTGAACAGCAATGGACCGATCGGTGTGCCCGGCCGGCCCATTGCATTGTATGTGAGCGGGTACGCGTTGTATCGCGGGTACGCGTTGTACAGCAATGGACCGATCGGTGCGCACACATTGGCTTGGGCCTGGCATGGCAACGGACGCGTTTTCGAAGATCCAACGAGTCTGATGTAGTGAATTCAGTTGGCCAGCGACAACAATGTTGCAAAATCATGGGTGTCATGAAGTTGAAGATTTGAAGGATGCTGTGGGCGTGTATTAGTGCTGCTATACCATGGATTGGTCAGATTTAGAAGATGCAAACGACTTGGACCTATGACTTTGGACACATGGGACAGTATCTGCCTCTGCAGCACACATATAATGCTGGCTGTTCCCCTGAGAGCTCACTTGCCTGCACTACATGCTCCAGGACGACATCTGCCACCAACACTGCTGCTGTTTATGCATCCTCTGGCTCCTGCAATGGCACGTACTGTGGAGAGAGCCCCAGCCTTCAGCCTTGAGGAGAACCAGGCCCTGCTGGACAGCCTCCTTCCACAGTACAGCAAGCTGTATGGGAAACCAGGGGAGCAGGTGAGTGTGCTGTCCACTGCATCACTAATTGTGCATGTTGTCTGACTAGCAGGACTTTCAGTGTGCACACCACTGGCTAGCATGCCCACTGAGTAGTTGTCACACCCCAAAGTGTGTAGTTACATGCACTGAACTGGTACAGTGCAGTAACAGTGCATTCCAACTAGGTTTACTTCCCATGCAATGATACCATGTAGTGACTGCTGGCAAACTGTTCATAGCCATTGTTGCACTGCCTGTGTACATCATATGCCCCTGTAATTGAGACATGTATATCCAACTGTGTGATGCACGGATATGTTGCATGTGTAGTAATGGCCTTTCACTTTGTCATCCTCACAGGTTGATGCCCACCAGAAGCAGGAAATCTGGCTGACCATCGCCCGGAAAGTAAGATCCGTGGGGGTCTACAGGCGCAGGATCCGCAACTGCCAAAAGAGGTGGCAGGACCTTCGTGGCTGGACCCGGAGGATCGCAAGGGTCCAGCTGAAGCTGTCGCCTCCTCGCAGGAGGGGCGGACACCGGACCCTGACCCCCCACATGCTCCGGATCCTGGCGGTGGTCTTCCCTGACCTGGATGGGCAGCTGAGGGACAGACAGCAGCAAGGAGGGGGTGAGTCCATGACTGCACTGTGCACTTTGTCTGACATGCTATGTGCCCTCCTCTGGCCTGGTTAAACTTCCACAGTACATCAGTCATGTGGTCCAGGACCCATGTCCCTCATTTGTTACATGCCCACTTCTCCTCTGATACGCATATGTGTGGCCCTTATAGTCAGGAAACTGTGTCATTTGGGGACTGTGTCATTGCATTTTGCTTTGCTCAAGGTGGGGGGACAGCATTTGTTCCCGTGACTATGTTGTGTGATTCATGGGTGGGTCAATTGCTTACACAATGCCTAAGTTCTGACATGTGATCTGGGTGTAACTTTGATATGTGGTCCGCTTGCTGCTCTGACTCACCACATGTCCCTGGGGAATGTGGCACACACCCATGCTGCTGGTGTGAACAATATTTGGGCCTCAGGAGTATGTGTATCCAGTGTGTCACACATGCTTAGCCACCTGCCTACTGTCCAGGACTCATCCCTCTTACAGGTGGAGCTGGACAGTCATGCCTACTCCAGTGCATACAATACACTCTGTACTCCCACTCCCGTGTATCATCTGGCATGTCGTGGTCAGTGACATGTACCCTCAGGTGTCTGCCACTGTCTCATTGTGCTGTGTTTTCGTTGTTAGGACTACTGGTATGTTCATCGTTTGGGGCTCAGCATGCCATCTGAGATGTGACCATGATAGACGATACTTCTGTGACTTGTAGGTGTCTGATCACTTGACTGTGCACACAGGTGTTTGCGACTGTGACTTTCAGGAAGCTGTATTTTCATTCACAGCACACTGTGAGGTGCTCATGTTCAGGGAGTTGTGTTTCATGTCCCCCATATGTCCAGTTGGCATGACGTGGTCAAATAGTAGTACAGATGATGTGGTTTCTGGGGGATGGACATGTGCACTTGTCAGTCACATTACTTGCATTCCCCATGCCCTCGGGTTGTGACACAGTGCAGACTGTTGTCTGGCTGCCATGGCCATGTGACTTGAGACAGTAATGTATGACTTTGCATGCATTCCTGTGTCATGGCATTCAACTTCCTGGGACTGATCCTGCAGGGGAGGTACATGTGCAACATGCACCCCATTGTGGCATTGACTATCCGGACATGGGTGCATCATGGTGTCTGGTGCTGGTAGGCATCACATGCATTTCTAATTAGAATCTGGCCAACCCTTTATCCGGACACCTGCACTGACTCAGTGGCAAGAGATGTGATGTGTGCATGTTCACATGCTTCACCGTGTTCCCTGCAATGTCCAACAACTGTGTAGGTGGTGCATGTGTCCACACTGGGGTCTTACCATCAGACAGGCACCAGAGAGAGGGGGGCAAGGGCAGGAGGGGTGTGAGTCCCAAAGTTGACCATCAGACTGACAATTGGCTTCCCCGAATCTGTGTGAGGACTTTAGGCAATGTTCAACTAAGGATGCCAGGGCTTGCTCTGTAATGTGCTGTACTTACTGTGGTGTGTGCGGTCAGTGCAGGTGACTGATGTTTGTATGTTTCCCTAATTGTTTGCAGATACATCCACGGCCACAGGAGGGGACAGCTCCATGGACCAGGAGGAGCAGCGGAGCCAGACTGGGTCAGCAACGGACGAGTGGTCAGAGGGACCCAGTGGCACGGAGGGCGAGGGAGCCACACCGAGGAGTCCTCAGCACCATCCACCTCAGCTGGGGACCACAGCAGCTCGGAGGATGACTCCCTTGTGGAGGCGGGTCTCGGCAGCCACCAAAGGCCAGCTAGTCTGTCTGGCCCCGCCACCACCACCACCACCACCGCCCTCCCATCGGCTCCCATTCCTGAGGTCCGTGGAGGCTCCCGTGCTCGGGAGCATGTCTCCTTCGTGCCAGGCACCGCAGCCCCTGCCCCTGTGTCCCCTGCTGCCCTGAGTGAGGAGTCTGTGTACCTCCTTCGGCAGCTCCATGTAGGGCAGACAGCAATGCTGAGTGTCCTCCATGCACACACCACTCTGTTGACACAGCTGGTGTCGTTCATGGAGGGCATCTCGACGGGTATGTCTGCCCTACAGAGGAGCAATAGGTCCATGGACTCCTCCCTGACGGCAGCAGTGTCCCTCCTCCAACAGTCCCTCACCTCTCCCACCTGTGCCCCATCCACACTTCCTGCCCCCCTACCTGTCCAAAGCACATGCACACCTGCACAGTCATCCATACACACAGACACAAGCGCCACAGACACACCCAAGAGTAAGGCAAGACGTGCACACAAGCATCCTCAGGGGACTGATTCCACAGACACAGGGGATGGGGAACACACACACAGGCATCCACATTCACTTCGCAGTCCTCCAAATCCTCTCCCTCCAAGACCCCTTCCCTTGCCTCGCCTGCTACCACACATACACAGCAGGTCTTCCTGTGTGACCTCGGCCTCTTCCCCACCATTCCTGCTGACCCAGCACACCAGGGGAAGAGGAAGTCCACCCACACAGAGAGGAGTGCCCCTCGCCCCCGGACACCCTCCCCCAGGCGCAGGCAGACACAGGAGCCCATTAGGAAGTCCCCCCAGAGCAGGAAGAGCAAGACTCCACCACCACCACCACGCAGCTCCAGCGCCCAGTCTCTCTCCTCCATCCCCCAGGCCACCACTGCACAGGTTCCCCCGCCACACCCTGCCCCAGGTTCCCCCACACACCGATACCGCATCCCCAGACTGCTTAGGCCCCTCCCCCTGCCACTTGCTCTTCCACCCCCAACCCAGACGCTCTGCCTGTTAGTGGCACTGTTGTTGTGACCGGGTCCCCCCCCTCTGTCCTGCCCACCTCATCTGCCCCCCCTTCCACTTCCTTGGAGTCATGCACTGCAGTGGAGTCCACAACCACCACGTCTGACTCGGGCACTGCAGTGGGTACCCAGTCCACTACATCAGTCCAGCCCACTGCAGTGGTTGCGGCACCCACACCAACTGACTTGTGTACCACGGTGGTGCCAGCCCCCCCTGAGTCAGCCACCTCCACTGCAGTTGCCGGTGACACTCCTGCACCCACCACCCCTTCACTGCCTCACTCTGCCATCCCCTGATCCTGTCCCTGCGGTGCCTGGCCTGCCCCTTGTATGCCCCTCCAAGGGGGATGTCCCCCAAACGTACCAGTGCAGGCAAGCAATGTGTGACCAGTTGTCACTTCTTACCCCGTTGGTACTGTTATTTTGGACTGGCCATTGGCCTTAGTTTCTTTTGGACTTCCGTTTTTACCCTGACATTTGCTGAATAAAGCCTATTTTTGTTTACTTTTGGGTTTTCTTTTGATGTGCATGATGTGGATGAGTAGCATCCTGAATTTGCAGTTGTAATAGTGTTCACATCAGGGCGATGAAGTGTTGCAGTGATGGACTACGTGTGGTCCATGGAACATGTGTCCTGTTGTATTCTGGATCTATGGCATCCTTTGCTACTGTCTGAGGGTGTAATGTTCAGCATTTGACACAGGGATGTCCTTTTTGCATTTGTAAATGAACATCTTTGTCTTACACTGATGCACATCTGGTGGACTTAGCACTGTTCAATGTTCCTATTTCCCTGACTGTGTGCCCAGCTCCACTGGACATGCAGTTTTGCACATCAATGTCGAAGGACTCATCTGTGCATACAGTGCAACTTGCTTGACACGGGTTTGGTGTGTGTGCAGATGACTGACGTGACACCGCCGTACCCAGGCTGATGTGAGCAGAGCCTTCTGTGTGTTGTGGTTGTTGACTCACTGACGGAGTGTTCTGCTGACATGTTTGGGTCGTGCACAGACAAGGTTTGGCACAGCGGACCTTCCACAGGAGTGGTGTGCCCTCATGGCAGTGTGTAATCTGGTGACATTGCGTGGGCCTGTGTTGTGTGAGCATGTCTGTGCGTGTTCCCTTCCCTTATCCTACACAGGTTGTGTCCCTAGGGATGTTCCTGTTTGTGATGCTTGCTGAGTTGTTCTGTGTTCATCCAGCATCTTGGACCTGGTTTCTCTGTGATGTGGGTGCATGGCAAACTAATGTTCATGAGGTTGTCATCCCAGGTTGTCTTTGTTGTCAGTGCTGGGGATGTGGGCAAACGCAGATGGGACACATTCAGGATTCCCCTTGGCACTTGTTGTTTACACGAGTAATGTGATTTACAGTTTGTGTTAGCTTACAGTGATTGTGACACGTTGTGTGTGTGACTGCTGCCACTCCTCAGGGTCAGAGCTGCAATGTTGGTAGTTGTGTACGTGTGTTCTTCGTGTGTCACCTTTGCTTCTTCATTGGTGTGCGACTATGGCCAGGATCCCATTGATTGTGGTGGATTTCACATCATGCCCATGTACAGCATACTGTGCTGTGTGTCAGACATTGACAAGTCTTGTTGACTGGCCATGTGTGATGGGTTTCGGCACCTTGGTTCCCACCACCACCCCTGGTATTGTCATGGGTGCATGTGCAATGTCACCTGTCCATGTGAGCTTCACTGCTGCACATTGGTGGAGATCAGGGTGTGTGGTGTTGAGTGTGTGCAGAAGTTAGTTGTTGCACGGCCAGACCCCTACCTCCATATTGGCCTTGGCTGGCAGGCCGTGTTGATTGGTTGGAGCTTGTGTAGGTGTGATGGTAGTTAGTTGCTCAGGACACATGGCTGGGTTTCACAGTGTGAACGACATCTGACATTGTCATCACAGTGGGATTATCATGCAGGCTAGTGTCAGCACAATATGGGGTCCCTGGGGGTAGTGCTGTGGTGGGTCTGACTCTTGCTGTGTTAGTTGCAGTTCCTACATGCTTGTGTGACATGTGCAATTTGTGCTCCCTCTCATCTAACAATGCCTGATTGCCCACATAGGGGATTTGGATCCATGAGTTACTTTTGTGTGGCACTGTATGTGCATCTGTGTAATTGGTATTCAGGCCTCATCATGTGTTGTGTGGTTGCCTGGGGACACTGGCACCCCCCCCACCTGTTGTGTTTGTTGTGCAATGTGGGTCTGCCTGTTTGTGCATGTGCACCACTGCATTGGCATATCTTTAGTGTGCTATTGGCTGTATGTTGTTTGGTGGGTTTGACCTGCTGTCCCTGGGACTCCTAGGTCATCAGTCAGCACGATGATCATTGTTTGTGTGTCCCATTGCTTGCATGGTATGTTATTTGTTCACCTCACATCTACAGTCTCTACAGGGTATCTACATTTGTGTGCCCATTGGTGCGAATATGTGGGTCTGCATTATTATGGTCACTTCTGTCATTGTGTCATTGATGGATGTTGACAGTGTCAGCCCCCATGGGTGATGTTTGTCTGCACATGGCCAAAGGTATGTCTTATTTGCACTGCACTGTTTGCCTCACCCAATCTATGTTGCTATGGGACACAGGCACTACTTTGCCACTGATGTGTTTGTTGTTCTGTGACCAGGAATCATCCATGCAGTTTGGCAGTTGCAGCTTTTTCTATGTCAACACTTACCTTTTGGTCACTGTGATGATGGGGGCTTAGACCCCATTGCCACAATGTTCAAAAGGTGCTTCAGCTATGGACCCCACACTTACCTTTTGGTCACTGTGATGATGGGGGCTTAGACCCCATTGCCACAATGTTCAAAATGTGCTTCAGCTATGGACCCCACACTTACCTTTTGGTCACTGTGATGATGGGGGCTTAGACCCCATTGCCACAATGTTCAGAATGTGCTTCAGCTATGGACCCCACACTTACCTTTTGGTCACTGTGATGATGGGGGCTTAGACCCCATTGCCACAATGTTCAAAAGGTGCTTCAGCTATGGACCCCACACTTACCTTTTGGTCACTGTGATGATGGGGGCTTAGACCCCATTGCCACAATGTTCAAAATGTGCTTCAGCTATGGACCCCACACTTACCTTTTGGTCACTGTGATGATGGGGGCTTAGACCCCATTGCCACAATGTTCAGAATGTGCTTCAGCTATGGACCCCACACTTCCCTTTTCGTCACTGTGATGATGGGGGCTTAGACCCCATTGCCACAATGTGCAAATTTTGCTTCAGCTATGGACCCCACACTTACCTTTTGTTCACTGTGATGATGGGGGCTTAGACCCCATTGCCACAATGTTCAAAAGGTGCTTCAGCTATGGACCCCACACTTACCTTTTGGTCACTGTGCTGATGGGGGCTTAGACCCCATTGCCACAGTGGTCATGGTCTGCTTGCATTGTGGGGGCCACACACATTTATGTGTGACACATGTGATAGGGGGTCACATTGTATGTTCAAAGTCATGTTCAGTGTTGTAGGCATCTGGCACAGTCTACACACCCTTGTCATGGTGTTGGGGGGGATGTCTTTTAGTTGCATTCCTTATGTTGGTGTGTGCTTGTTGTGTCATGCATTAGCCATCCTGTGAGTGGGGGTATTGTTGGTGGTAGGCATCCAGCCCCCCATGGGTAGAGGTGGTAGTAGTGACAGGCATCTGGCACCCCCTGAGTATGGGTGGTAGTGGTGGTAGGCATCCAGCCCCCCATGGGTAGAGGTGGTAGTAGTGGTAGGCATCTGGCACCCCCTGAGTAGGGGTGGTAGTGGTGGTAGGCATCCAGCCCCCCATGGGTAGAGGTGGTAGTAGTGACAGGCATCCAGCCCCCCATGGGTAGAGGTGGTAGTAGTGGTAGGCATCTGGCACCCCCTGAGTAGGGCTGGTAGTGGTGGTAGGCATCCAGCCCCCCATGGGTAGAGGTGGTAGTAGTGACAGGCATCCAGCCCCCCATGGGTAGAGGTGGTAGTAGTGACAGGCATCCAGCCCCCCATGGGTAGAGGTGGTAGTGGTGGTAGGCATCCAGCCTCCCATGGGTAGAGGTGGTAGTAGTGGTAGGCATCTGGCACCCCTGAGTAGGGGTGGTAGTGGTGGTAGGCATCCAGCCCCCATGGGTAGAGGTGGTAGTAGTGACAGGCATCCAGCCCCCCATGGGTAGAGGTGGTAGTAGTGGTAGGCATCTGGCACCCCTGAGTAGGGGTGGTAGTGGTGGTAGGCATCCAACCCCCATGGGTAGAGGTGGTAGTAGTGACAGGCATCCAGCCCCCCATGGGTAGAGGTGGTAGTAATGACAGGCATCCAGCCCCCCATGGGTAGAAGTGGTAGTGGTTGTAGGCATCCAGCCCCCCATGGGTAGAGGTGGTAGTACTGGTAGGCATCTGGCACCCCCTGAGTAGGGGTGGTAGTGGTGGTAGGCATCCAGCCCCCATGGGTAGAGGTGGTAGTAGTGACAGGCATCCAGCCCCCCATGGGTAGAGGTGGTAGTGGTGGTAGGCATCCAGCCCCCCATGGGTAGAGGTGGTAGTAGTGGTAGGCATCTGGCACCCCTGCGTATGGGTGGTAGTGGTGGTAGGCATCCAGCCCCCCATGGGTAGAGGTGGTAGTAGTGACAGGCATCCAGCCCCCCATGGGTAGAGGTGGTAGTAGTGACAGGCATCCAGCCCCCCATGGGTAGAGGTGGTAGTGGTGGTAGGCATCCAGCCCCCCATGGGTAGAGGTGGTAGTAGTGGTAGGCATCTGGCACCCCCTGAGTAGGGGTGGTAGTGGTGGTAGGCATCCAGCCCCCCATGGGTAGAGGTGGTAGTAGTGACAGGCATCCAGCCCCCCATGGGTAGAGGTGGTAGTAGTGGTAGGCATCTGGCCCCCCTGAGTAGGGGTGGTAGTGGAGGTAGGCATCCAGCCCCCATGGGTAGAGGTGGTAGTAGTGACAGGCATCCAGCCCCCATGGGTAGAGGTGGTAGTAGTGACAGGCATCCAGCCCCCATGGGTAGAGGTGGTAGTAGTGATAGGCATCCAGCCCCCCATGGGTAGAGGTGGTAGTAGTGGTAGGCATCTGGCACCCCTGAGTAGGGGTGGTAGTGGTGGTAGGCATCCAGCCCCCCATGGGTAGAGGTGGTAGTAGTGACAGGCATCCAGCCCCCATGGGTAGAGGTGGTAGTGGTGGTAGGCATCCAGCCCCCCATGGGTAGAGGTGGTAGTAGTGGTAGGCATCTGGCATCCCCTGAGTAGGGGTGGTAGTGGTGGTGGGCATCCAGCCCCCCATGGGTAGAGGTGGTAGTAGTGACAGGCATCCAGCCCCCCATGGGTAGAGGTGGTAGTGGTGGTAGGCATCCAGCCCCCCATGGGTAGAGGTGGTAGTAGTGGTAGGCATCTGGCACCCCTGAGTAGGGGTGGTAGTGGTGGTGGGCATCCAGCCCCCATGGGTAGAGGTGGTTGTAGTGACAGGCATCCAGCCCCCATGGGTAGAGGTGGTAGTAGTGACAGGCATCTGGCACCCCATGAGTGGGGGTGGTAGTGGTGGTGGGCATCCAGCCCCCCATGGGTGGAGGTGGTAGTAGTGACAGGCATCCAGCCCCCCATGGGTAGAGGTGGCATTGGTGATGGCCATCCCGCCCCTATGGTGCTGCTGTTGCTTTTTGTAAGTAATTTCTGCATCCCTCTGTGTGTGTGTGATATGTCAGGTATGTGTAGTTTGTTTTTGTTGTTGGTGTCTGACTTACCTTCTGCGCCGTACGCGTCCGTGCCTGTTTCGGTAATAGATGTAGAATATTGGTAGGATCGGCACGATGGGATTCATGGTTGGTTCGTCTCGTTCGTCTTTCTCTTTGCTTCGCCTCGTCCTCGTAGCTGGCGTGTTCGTCTCGTAGCCGTGGATCGTCTTGTGGCGCGAATCGGAGCTTATGTGCGCCTCTCCCGGATGCTTTGACGTGCCGTGCGTAGCGACGGGTTCCGGCGCGTACGGAAAGCGCATCGTAGTTGTCCGGCCGGACGGTGCTGCATTTTTGCTTCCGTGCGACTCGATTCTGCGTTTCCGGATCCGCCTCCGTCGGAGAACAGGACCTGTATTGGGTGAGTACGACTGGGTCGGGATTTGGGCAGTTGTGCGCATCGTACTTGCTCGTTCGGACGTATGTGCGAATCGGTCAGGAAACAGGCATTCGCCTGGCTTTTTTCCCGGCCGAATGGTATTAGGTGCGCCTCCGACCGGGATCGGAATCGACACCAGAGTCTTTAGTCTGCTGTTACATTCCTTCCCTGGTGTCCTTCCCTGGTGTCCCTCCTTTGTGTCCCCTCCCTTTGGAACATGGAACATTGTGCCTGCGTGCACATTTGCCGTTCCATGTTCCGTGGTTCTAAGAGAGACAGTTGTTACAGGAGGAGTTTCTCTTGGTAGCGCTGTGCCGCATTAACAATAAACCGCGACTTCCACTTACCTGCAGTATTTGTGATACTTTACAAGTGGCGACGATTTATCGGAGATTTCGCTTGCTGCTCTTCTCTAGCGGCACAGGTGCAGCGAGATTTCCCGGACCCGTTCTGTGCATTCCTTTGACTCCGGAGTTGCTTACGAGGGCAATGTTGTTGCCGTGTTGACTTCTGGTGGTATTCCGAACTTTCTGCTGTTCCCGGTGAAGTTCCTGGGTATTTTTATGTTATTTCCACCTTTTCAACGGTTTCCTCCTCGTCCTCAGGGTTGCTGGCAATCACCCTGACAACCTGTTGCCTGGTGCCTGCATTGTGACGCCTTCCTCGTGGTCATTGTTTCCTGGGACATGGTTGGATGCATGTCATTCCATGCGTCACCTCACGTTACCCAGCTTGTTTGCCAAACGTCATCACGCTCACAGGAATTTACAGCCTGGATCTCACAAGCGCGTTAAAGGAAGAGTGTTCCTTTTCCACCAGCTGTCTGTTTGGATTCGCTCTTCAGGCAAAACGGAGATTTCTTTTTACAGCAGGCTCAAGGTAGAAAAATCCTTTACATTTGACATTGGGAATACTTCGTTTCCATACCAACGTGGAATACCTTTTGCTGCTGCTACAAGCACATAGTTTGCTGTGTTGGAATACTTTCTTGCTGCTGTTACAAGCACACTTTTTACTGTTGTGACAGGCACTCCACTTTACGTATTTTTCGTTTTCATATTAACTGAGAATATTTTACTGTGGTGACAGGCACACCATACTACGTTACTGTAACAAGACTACTATTTTGCCTGTTTGCTGTGCTAAGCACATTTTAGGGTTTACCCTATTTATTACTTTTACTCTTACTGCATTCGTATCATACCATATATTCTTCATTATTTATTGTTATTATTGATAGAGTGTTGTTCACTTACACTACTTAGTCTATATTCTTGCCATGCAGTTCGACCCACCTAATAAGTTTTTACAAAGCAAGGGTGAACCTCCCATCCCATGGTCGAGATGGAAAGAAGAATTTGTAACGTATTTAAAAGCAATCGACGGTGAGCGTTTGTCTGCAGAAAGAAAGAAGAATATATTTCTTCATTGTTTGGGCTCTGAAGGTCAGGTTGTCTACAGGACTCTTCCTCCTGTGAGGTCTGGGGGTGACTATAATGTTTTTGATGAAGCCGTTTTACGTATTGAAAGTAGATTTAAGCCCACCACCAGTGTGGCGTTAAATAGATTTAAATTTTACACTAGGGCCCAAGAAGAAGGCGAGTGTTTTGACGATTTTCTTACAGCTCTTCGTGCTTTATCCATACATTGCAACTTTGGCATGATCACCGATGAAATGATCAGGGATCAAATCATTGTGCACGTGAGGAGTAAGAAAGTCCAAGAACAATTGTGGATTTTGGGTGACCCCAATTTGGAAACAGCTATCAGTACAGCAAAAGCTCTGGAACAATCGGAAAAATGGATCAAATCCCTAAACAAGTAAGTTAAACCCTCTGTTTCAAGTGAAGTTAATAGTGTCACTTCCACCACTTCTAAGGCTATGCACAATGTTAAAGGTATACACGACGCCAGAATGAGACCAAATGTTAATTCCCAAAAATGTTATTGTTATAGATGTGGTAATCCAGGTCACCTAGCTTCTTTCCAACGATGTCCGGCCATAGGGAAAGAATGCAACAAATGTGGATGCATGGGACATTTTTCCAATATGTGCAAAGACAATAATACCAAGAAGGGTTTTTCTTCTTATGCTTCACCCTCAAACATTTCTAGAGGGAAAATTTCTACAATATCTCATGACGTGTCTTTGGGTGAAGATACTCAGTCTGTACTGGAATCTGGCATTGTAGTCTCTATTATAGACTCTTTTGATATGTCAGAGACTAACAAAATAGGTCCGCCAAAATGTAAAGTCTCTATACTCGGAAGAGAACTTGAACTCATGGCGGACTCTGGTTCACCGTGGACAATTATCACTAGGGAATATTGTTTAGAATGCTTGGGAGAGCTGGTTGATGTTACAAAATTATGCGAACCAGATATTATAGCACAAAATTTTGATGGTTCCAACATTGATTTCGTAGGTTTCAAAGAAGTTCTTATAGTGTTCAAAGAGAGCAGTGCAGTCATAAAACTTTATGTAGCATTCAAGGGTGTGAACGTTTTAGGTTGGCGTGATCAGGCCAAACTTGGTATAGTACTTAACCCCAGGAAGAAAGAACCTGTTTCAGTTATAGCAGTCACTGTTTCTTATGCTGAACAATTTACCTCGTTGTTTCCTGATGTGTTTACGGAAAAACTTGGCAAATTGACTGGTTTCAGTCATAGAATAAAAGTAAGAGAAGGGTCAGTACCAGTTAAGCAAAAGCTTAGGGGAGTTCCCATCAGCATTAGGGCTGAACTCAAGTCTATGTTGGATGATATGATTATGGGAGGTATCATTGAGGAAATTGAATCGTCTGAATGGGTTTCACCTATTGTTTTGGCTCAGAAGCCTGATAAAAGTATTAGGTTGTGTGTGGATATGAGAGCGCTTAATGCCAATTTGGTTACTGATTGTCACCCACTCCCTAATATCAATGAAATGGTGTGTATGTTGGATGGTGCGTGTATTTTCTCCACTCTTGATTTGCGCTCAGCGTATCATCAAATTGAACTCACTGAAGACTCCAAACAATTTACTTCCTTCATCACTCCCCATGGGTTATTTCAATTTAAGAGAATGCCGTTCGGTTTGGCGTCGGCAGCGTCCGTTTTTCAGAGGGCTATGTACCACATTTTTAAAGATGTTGGTAAATTTGTGAAATGTTTCCAAGACGATATTCTCATTTTTTCTAAGAGTGAGAACGAGCATATTCAACATGTCAAGGAGGTTTGTTCAAGACTGAGAAAGGGTGGTTTGACACTTAAGGCCTGTAAGTGTAAGTTTTTCCGCAAATCTGTAGAGTATTTAGGCCATACACTTTCAGGCGAGGTGTAGTACCAAAGAAATCTTTAGTTGAAGCTATTACAAATGCGCCTTCTCCAGATAATAGAGAAAACTTCTCTCATTTGCTGGCTTATGCGAGTATTATAGTAAATTTATACAAAATTTTGCTACAAAGATGGAACCGCTCAGAGAACTAACCAGGAAATCCAATGAATTTATTTGGTCAGACAGACAAGAATCAGCTTTCAAACAGATCAAAAACGAAATTGTGAATGCTCCCACTCTCAAGTCCTTTTGTTTAAACAAAAAATGCATCATTACTGTAGATGCTAGCTGTTATGGTCTTGGGGGAGTGCTTAGTCAGTGCTCTGGGAATGAAGAGTGGTGTGTTGCGTTTGCATCCAGAACTTTATCAGCAACTGAAAGAAGGTATGCAGTGATTGAGAGGGAGTTATTAGCGTGTATCTGGGCCATAGAGCATTTTCGCAATTATGTGTGGGGAAGCAGATTTATACTCAAGACAGACCACAAACCTCTCATTGGTATCTTATCCCCGGGGGGGATGGAACTCTACTGCTCGTATTGCTCGCCTCACTTCCAGGTTACAAGAATATGATTTTGAAGTTATGTATGTACCTGGTAGGAGTAATGTTACCGCAGATTTTCTCTCCAGGTTGCCTTGTGATGATGAACCTGCTGTTCCTGATGAACAGGAATTAGATATAGTTGCCAATGTCAAAGATTTTGTTTCAGAAGAGTTCCGTGGTTTGTCTGAATCTGAATGGATGGCAGAAATGAAGAACGATACTGTGTGTCAGTTCATTCTTAATTGTCTAAAAGAAGGTTGGCCCAAAGACAAATCTACTATAGCTGATTTTGGCCCTTTCTGTCAAGTTTCTCAGGAGATTGAAGAAGATTCTGGTTTCCTTTTCAAAGGAGGTAAGATTATTCCTCCAGTCTCCATGCAGGGCAAGATTCTGTTACTTGCGCATCAAGGACATCTAGGTATGTCCTCCATGAAGCGACTTATTAGAGCAAATTTCTGGTGGCCAGGTCTCGACAAGATTGTTGATAGGACTGTTAGAGAATGTCCGGAATGTATAAGTAGTGACAAGATGCTTAAGGTATCCTCTGCTCCTCTTAGACCAGTTACGTGGCCTGAATTTCCATGGCAGAAGGTAGCTTTCGACATCTCAGGTCCATTTAACCATCTACCTCAAAATGCGCGTTTTGCATTGGTGATGATCGATTACCACTCCAAATGGCCGGAGGTAAAGTTTGTTGCATGTGCCACTACTCAGGTCATTATATCCTTTTTCAAAGAGGTGTTTGCGCGTGAGGGGTCGCCTGAAATTCTTGTAACAGATAACGGTGCCCAACTTGTTTCACAGGATATGGAAAGTTTCATAAGTATGTGTGGTATTAAGCATGTGACTACTTCCCTATATGAGCCAAGGGAAAATGGCCAAGTGGAACGGTTTAATCGCGTGTTGAAAGGTAGCATTGAATTTGCCTGTAAGTCTAACGAGTCCTGGAGGGATGTAGTAAGAAAAAGATTATGGATGTATCGCATCACTCCTCACTCAGTTACAGGAGTAAGTCCGTTCAGACTTTTGAAGGGCAGAGAACCTATATCAGATGTCTGTCCATGGTGGGTCAGGAAAATTAACAAGGTTGATAGCTGTATTGATTTGAATTGTGTGGCTAAACGTGTGGAGGATAAGCAGGACAGAATGAAGGCATTATTTGATTCCAGAATGAATGTTAAGGCTCCTGATTTTGCTGTGGGTGATTGGGTAAGGATCAAAAAACCTGGGTTCTTATCTAAAGGTTCCACCAGTTTTGGTCATCCCATTAAGATTGTCAAGGTTTGTAGAAATTCGGTAATTACACAGGATGGAAGGGTGTGGAATGTGAGAAGAGTGGCCAAGTACAAAGCTCAAGAATACATTGTGGATGATAATTTCAGTTCTAAGTTATGTTCCCGCTCTTCGCAATCTGTAGCATCCAGAGTTAAGAGCAATAACAGACCAAATGTATTACCTACCAGATACTCGTCCTAATTCATTTTGTTTTCTATTTTCTTTTGTTTTTGTTAGGGGTAAGATGTGTTACATTCCTTCCCTGGTGTCCTTCCCTGGTGTCCCTCCTTTGTGTCCCCTCCCTTTGGAACATGGAACATTGTGCCTGCGTGCACATTTGCCGTTCCATGTTCCGTGGTTCTAAGAGAGACAGTTGTTACAGGAGGAGTTTCTCTTGGTAGCGCTGTGCCGCATTAACAATAAACCGCGACTTCCACTTACCTGCAGTATTTGTGATACTTTACATCTGCTTTGTTGATCCAGGCCACCAATAGCGTTGTTTCAACAAAGAAACAGTCGCCGTAACTCCTGCATGTGCAGAACCTATCCTTTCGTGTGCTGCTAGAATTAAACCTAACCTACGATCCATGTTTGGAATTACTCTATCCCCCACTCCAGGAATCTGAGCAAATGGAATGTTATTGGCATCTAACTTGTAGGAGTACTTGAGTGGAAACCTTTTTGGTACTTCTCCGCTATTTTTGCGACAAGCATTGATAGCTACCATAATCTCACAGTCTATTCTCATTTTAGAACGAGTGATTGCAGCTACGGAAGCCGTGCGTACAGCCCCCTTTGCGGCTTCATCAGCCAATGAATTCCCTTCAACGTGAACGCCATCACGCTGATGACTCAGTGTATGTATCACGTGAGCCCTCGGTAGTTCGGTTTTCAAATCCACTACCTGTTCCCATAGCCTTTTATGCTTAATTGTGCCACCTTTTGCATCTTTGAACCCAGTGCTGCAAATATTCATTATATGACTGTACACAGTAAAAGGAATCGAACACAATTAGTGTGGGGAATTCTCGATCCGTATTTACCAGTGCCAGTATCAGCGCTTTTAACTCTGCCAGCTGTGCCGTGCAGTCTCCTAGAGACTGCGTTTTTGTGCAACTTGGGTGGAATTTTCCATCCCGCATGCGATCTTTAACAATTGTGCATGCCGCGCTATATTGTTGCTTACTTCCTATGGCTGGTTGAGCTGATCCGTCAGTGTAAATTATATATTCATACTGATCTAGAGGCATTATTTCGTTTGGTAGAGGATATTCTTGTTCGTATTGCAGAAATGCTTGTGTCTTTAAATTTGGGTTGTGGTAAACAGACATAATATCGAAACAAAAATATCGAATGGACACAATATCGAGTCCAAAATATAGAATTGACATAATATCGAATGGACATAATATAGTCGTTAAAAATATCGAAATTAAGGTAAGTAATATCGATTGTTAAAATATCGAAGTACATAATATAGGCATTAAAAAATATCGAATTTTTAATAATATCGAATTTTTTCTAAGTGTATTGTATGTTAGTATATGTGTTAAAAGTGTATATTAGTTGTTGTAATGTATGTTTAATTTTTTAAAAGCAATGAATTTTATGTTATTTAATTTTTGCGTAATTTAATTCCGTAGCGGGTAGTGGGTTTATAGGGGAATAGGGTGGGAAGTAATTTAATTAAAATTAAGTACATATTAATAAATATTAATTGGTATTGATAATTAATTTATTGTTAATTAATTATTAATTGGTAATTAAATTTTATTAATTGGTAATTTTTTTAATTGATTAAATGGTAATTATGTTAATTCTATTAATTAATTAGTTGTAGCGGGATGTGGGTTTATAGGGGAATAGGGTGGGAAGTAATTTAATTGAAATTAAGTACATATTAATAAATATTAATTGGTATTGATAATTACTTCATTGTTAATTAATTATTAATTGGTAATTACATTTTAATAATTGGTAATTATTATTTTTTAATTCATTAATTGGTAATTATGTTAATTATATTAATTAAATAGTTGTAGCGGGATGTGGGTTTATAGGGGAATAGGGTGGGAAGTAATTTAATTGAAATTAAGTACATATTAATTAATATTAATTGGTATTGATAATTAATTTATTGTTAATTAAATATTAATTGGTATTTATTTAAATATTTATACAAATCTGGTAATGATTATTAATTGGTTGTTAATGATTTATTAATAGGTAATTAATTTTTAATAAATCATATGTATTGTATTTATAATAAACTAATTATTAAAGATTATATAATTGGTAATTAGTGTTATTAATAATATTTATTAGTATTGATAATTAATTATTTTTTAGTAAAATATTAAAATATTACTTTCCCTACTGTTGCACTCTCTGGAGTGGGAATAGTAATTATTACCCCTACGCTATCCAACGCTTTCCCTACTGTTGCACTCACTGGAGTGGGAATAGTAATTTTTACCCCTACGCTATCCAACTCTTTCCCTACTGTTGCACTCTCTGGAGTTGGAATAGTAATTATTACCCTTACGCTATCCAACGCTTTCCCTACTGTTGCACTCACTGGAGTGGGAATAGTAATTTTTACCCCTACGCTATCCAACTCTTTCCCTACTGTTGCACTCTCTGGAGTTGGAATAGTAATTATTACCCCTACGCTATCCAATGCATTCCCTACTGTTGCACTGTCTGGAGTGGGAATAGTAATTTTTACCCTCCCGCTATCCAACGCTTTCCCTACTGTTGCACTGACTGAAGTGGTAATAGTAAATTTTACCGTCCCGCTATCCTACGCTAAAAATATTGAATATTTTTTATAAATATTACGTTAATATATTTATGTATTAAAAAATTAAAATGTATGTTTATTTTTTTTAAGTTACATTAATTATTTATTAATTTTAAAGTTATTTAAGTATTTTTAAGTATGTTTTAGTTAATTATATATATTATTTCATTAATTTTACATTATTTTTAATACATTTAAAAAATTCGATATTTTGACTGACTATATTTTTACAACTATATTTTGGAGTCGATATTTTTGTACTTACCTGTTTGTAGATAGGGAGTCGATATTTTGGCATTCGATATTTTTACTTCGATATTGTTGTAGGTCGATATTCTGTCAGTGATCCTTGGGTTGTACCTGTATTCTACATCTGATACAGGGAGTGAATTAGCCCATTGTATCCATCTCGGATGTAAAGCTTTAGCATTAGGAACGCTTGCCTTTGTCGCAGCCTCTAAGGCTGGAACTGGAGTCACTACTATTATTTGTTTCCCCTGAGCCAGTGCTCTTTCTCTCACTACAGCAGTCTGTACTGCTGTCAGAATCTTTTCTGTAGATGCGAAGCGCATCTCAGCATTTGTGTACAAATGTGATTTGTATGCAATTGGTACTGTCTCACCTTCATTATATGTTAGATAGGTGTACCCAGATTGACCCGCAACTATACGGATCACCAGGTTGCGTACGTTTACACGTGTCTGTAAGTGTTTGGAAGCTATCATGTCAGCTTGTAAGGAACGAAGTGTATCTGTATGTTCCTGTGTCCATTGTTTTACTGAAAAATCAGGTTTTATTAAATCGTAGAAAGGTTTTACTCTTTCTGCGTAATCTAAAATGTAGGTTCTACCAAAATTTAGGAATCCCAAAATTGACTGTAAATTTTTCAATGATTTTGGAGGTTGGAGCAGCGCGCATTTTTCAAAAAAATTGGCTGCCAGGCTTTTTCCTTCACTTGAAAGCTCATAGCCTAAAAACAGGACACTGAGATGGGCAATTTTTGATTTTTTAAAGTTGAATTTGTAGCCCTCAGATGCAAATCCCAAAATTATGGTATTCACTCTGTTCAAGTGCTCCTCTAGGTCATCGCCCGTTAGATAAATATCAACCACATAGGACAATGCCTCTTCATCCAAATTTTGAAGTAACTCAGTTACTCTGGCCGAAAACAACCCCGGGCTGTTCTTATACCCTTGGGGGAGTCGACAAAATTGCCGTTGAGTCCCTAGCGCTGAGAAGGCTGTCAGATACCTGCTTTCAGGCGCTATATTTTGGCAGAAAAAATCCATTCGAGATATCAAGTGTTGTTTTATATTTTTTCCGCACAATGTTATTCATTAATGCAGCACTATGTGCATTTTGGACTGCAAACGTCTTAGTGCAAGTGTTTAAATGTCTATAATCTAAAACTAAACGATATGAATTGTCAGGTTTCATGACAGGAAACAAAGGATTGTTCATTGGTGAGGTGCAAGTTTCAATGACCCCTTGGTATTCAAGTTGATCTAAGATCTCCCTGACCTGTTTTTTAGCGTCTTGCTTTATTGGATACTGCCTATGTGCAGTTGGAGTATTTTTTAAAGGAATTATATGGTGGGTTGAATCCTCATCCCATCCAACATGGTTTTTGTATAATGCCGGAGCCTGGGCTATCGCCCACTCCTGCGCATAAGTGTGTTGTAAGTGCCTGGGGATATGGTATGAGAAGGCAGGAAGAATTACCGTTTCTCCTTTAGGGCAATCCATGACGAATGCTGGTGGCCAATCTTGTTCAGCTAATAAAATATCATAGCCAAACATCAGGTTCTCCCAAAAGAGACCTCTCACCGTTCTACATTTGTCGCCCTCTATTTGGAGCGTTATTTCATATACTTTATGTGGGACACTTACCCTAGTATCGGTGTTTCTAAAGTGATATAATCATTCAAGACCGCTGTCACCAGAAATTCCTTCAGGTTCTGGCGAGCTATTGTTACTTCTGCCGCACTGTCTAGCATTGTCAGAGCCCATTCTCCGTTCAGTAGTCGAGTCCTCAGATTTCTGGGCATGTCTGATCTTTAGACCTGCAACCTTCTTCTTTTTGAACTGTGGCTTTTGCTTTGGTTTCTCTTCTTTTTAGAAGTGTAATCTTGAGCGTGCTGCTTGTCTCTGGACTTTGTACGCTCTTCTTGTCTGTCTGACTGTCCTTCCCTCTCGGAGTTTTTCGATGAACCCTGAAAGGAACGAGAGGAACGTGTATCAGTATCCTGATACCTGTCAGGTTTCCTAATATTATCCCTATTCCTGAGGTTATACCTCTTTTCGGAGGGCTCCTGTGGCAGAGATCTACCTCGGGATTGAGATCTGTTTCCTTTAAAGTTTTGTTGTTTTTTATTGTCCCACTTCTTTCTTGTTGAAGCAGGTGTCTGCTTAGAAGTGTCCTTTTCAGGACCGCCCATCAGTTGTGGTTTTAAAGCTTTCCCACCCAGACTGTATCTGCCTAATTCTGCATATGCAGTTTCAATTATTTTCGGTAGTTCGTGTTCTTGTTCTAAAGGACTACCCAGAATGGCATTTGTTCACGTTTTGTGGGCATTTTACCCATTACCGCGTGTAATGTTTGTGGTGTAATTTTAGTTGCTGTACCCTGAATTTGAGTTCCATTTGTTGCAACTATTGCTGGTTGGACTGTAAGTGTCCTCATGACGAATTGCGTCAAGTTCCTATAGATTTTAATTAAATCTTTATGTTGTATGAGTAAGTCTCCTGGTGGCATTGTTTCAATGTCAGGATGTGGTGTGTAGGCTCTAATATTGGCCATGTTGCCCCTTCTCTTCCGAGTGGGCAGAGTCTTACTCTTCTTCTTATGTGGGGTAGGGCGCCTTTAAACCAGTATAAGTGTTCCTGGTACGTGAACGGAACCTCTATGTCCTCAAACGGACAGTATTCCGCTGGTGCATCTCCTTCTGTGTAGGAGTGAAAAGTTTTTGTTCTTGCATTTGCTGCTGGGAATGTAACCCACGAATAAAATACCTCTGTTCTGTTTAATTCGTGTGCCTCAATCACGAAAACTACTATGCCACCCCTAGATGATAGCCCATGCTCTAGCAGTCTCAGGGTGACTGTATTTCTAAAATTTGGTGCAATTTGTATTGCGCCTGCATCTTCCTCGTCTGTGAGGGGCAGTTCTTGTTGAAGTGGTCTAAAACCTGGTTAGTCATTGTTTTTAGCACACTAAATAGTTTTTCAAGGGAACCAAGATAAGGTGTTATGCACAATTTTAGGAACACTGTGTCCTTCAAGCTTGATTAACCAACAGCCAATAAATAGGATTTCTCACCTACTCAGCTGTGGCGGAGTTTGTGCCTACGCACTCCAGACGTCTTTGGTGTTTTGTGAGTAGGGGTCTCTGAGAATAGCATGACTGAACTACTCAGATTCTACTGTTAAATAAGTACCCAACCAACGTTGGCGGCACCATGTCGTGTAGTTCCTATATTACCTATAGAGGATCTGCGCGTTTGGATAACATAAACCGTGGGATTGGTGGCGGACTGATTCTGTGCACCCCCACCGGATACGTTAGCCTATCTGTAGTAGCTAGCTCACAGTGCCACTATAATCTCCTCTTACCAAGGAGAGAATAGATTCTGGCAACCTCAGAACATGACAACCCTGATCCCTCAGAATCGTGGAAACAATATACTACCTTTCGCTCAGTCACTCGTGCTTACTTAGTTTGTCTCAGAGAGATACACAGAATAAACAGTCTGGTCGTTTTCAATAAGAATTTATTGAACAGTTGTTATTCTAGTGTAGAATATATGAGCTGCAACAACCATTAGACAGTAGCAGAGATATATGATTAGCAGTACTACGAAAGTAAAGGGATGGTATAGTTCTACCATCTTGCAGAAAGCATGAATATATATTTTTTAAAGATTTATTTATTAGATTTTATATTAGACAAACAATAAACCTGCATCATACAGACAACTTATCTGTTCGCGTAATTCGATAATGGACATAAGCATGTTTCAGAGAGGTATCAACAGTACTCTTTTCTGTTGTCATATGAACGCATCAAACATTTATGGCTCTAGCTCTAACAGGGAGATATAAAGGCGGAAAAGTTCCCAACCTGACGTGAGCATTATCATTATTACAACAGTGCATAATACCTGTGTACTTTCTGACAATAGTGTGTTTTACAGGCTATTCTCATTGTGTGCATCTATAGGGACATATCGTATTGGAAGTACAATCAGACAGTTTACATCATTTTCTCAACTACATATTCTACAATGTAAATACTATTATCTCTGGCGTTAATCATTTACAATGCTGGTTGAGGTATCTGAAGGGTGAGCAAGGAGATAAGCTTTCAAGGGGCCCCAGAAGTCTCTAGGGCGTGATGACAAGGGAAGTAATTCCGCATAGGTGAGCATTTGTTCTTGACAGAAGATCAAGTCCCTAATCCAATCCTTGAACTTGGGAGCTCGACCTCTTTCCCATCGGCATGCAATGCGGCGCTTGGCCATTAATAACGCAAGGGTGACAAATCTGCGAGAGGGCTTGGCAATCTGCTTTGTGTATCCCAAAAGGGCCTGCAGTGGAGTTGGCACAAGTGTTAGCGCTGTCATCTCTTCCAGCGCTGTGTAGATTTGTCGCCAGAAGTCCCCCACATCCGAACACATCCATGCCAGGTGTAGGAAATCAGCTTGAGGCATCCTACATCTGTCGCATCTGTCATTATCCCGAAGTTTAAATTTATACATTTTGGCTGGTGTATAATATATCCTGTGCAGAAATTTAAAGTGGATGATCTGAAGCCTACTGCTAGCGGATACTTGTTCAGTCTGCAGGCAGCAGAAGGTCCATTGGTCATCCGTAATAGTGTTTCCCAGTTCCTTCTCCCAGTGTGCCCGAGCAGGGCACTGAACCAGCTGTTGTTGCGTGTGTACTACATGATAGAGAATAGAGACGGCGTGACTTGGGGATGTGGCCTGTAGTAAACGGTGCAGCGGGGCAAGTGTGGGGGCTGCACGGGGCTTGTGAATATGGACGTGTCATGATGTCCCACTGTAACCTTGGTTGTTTACCTCCCCACGTCAGTCTGATCAATTCTGATCTCATGGCTGAGAAAAATGTTGGCCTGGGTAATATGGTATGTTCAAGGAACAAGTACAGTAATTTTGGCAGTATTACCATTTTAATAAGTGAGGTACCCCCGGCCATGGATAAGGGTAGAGAGATCCAACGTGTTACGCAGTTTGTAATGTGCTCTAACGTCCTCCCATAGTTAAGCCGCATAAGTTCCTCCCTATTTTTCGCGATGTATATGCCTAGGTATTTAACTTCTGAGTTGCACCACTCTATGGGAAAGTCAAGAGGGAATTGTGTGGCAGCAGATGTGAGTGGGAATATTTGAGATTTTCCCCAGTTGATATGAATCCCGGACAGTCTACCAAAGACAATGAATTCACGCAAAATGGGGTTAAGATTTTGCTGTGGATCTCTGATGTATAGCGTGATGTCATCCGCGTAGAGAGAGATGAGTAGCTGACGTTGGGGACAAAGTAGTGCTTTTTCCTGATGATGTTGTCGCAGTTTAGCCGCTAGCGGTTCCACCACTAAAGCAAATAAAGCGGAGATAACGGGCATCCTTGTCAGGTTCCCCTAGAGATCGGGAACGCCTGGGAGACACGCCCATTTATCAGGACTTTGGCCACTGGGAGTCGATATAGGAGGCTCACCCATGACAGAAAGCCAACTGGCATTCCCATGCGCTGTAATATACCAATTAAGTAATCCCATTTGACGGAGTCGAATGCTTTAGTGGCGTCTAGGAAGAACGCCACCAGAGCTAGATCAAAGTCCACGTTTTGGAGAACGGAGAACAACGTACGGAGGTTATGGGAGGTGGCCCGTCCCGGAATAAACCCTGCTTGATCCGGGAGGACTAATTTATCCATTAATAGAGACAGCCTATTGGCCAGCACTTTAGCGAGTATTTTGGCGTTGCTGTTAATGAGAGAGAGTGGCCTATACGAGTCGCATAGGTCCGCTTGCTTACCCGGTTTGATCAATGAGGTGATCAGTGCTTCTCTCATAGATGGTGGAAGCATGCCACCTTCTTGAGCCTCTTCAAACACAGTTTTCAGGATTGGAGCAAGCTGATTGACATATGCCTTATAAAAATCTATTGGAAGCCCATCTAGACCCGGAGCTTTACCCGAGGCCATGCGCATGATGGCCTCACGAATCTCATCTAGTTCAAATGGGGCTACTAGAAACTCTCTTTGGGAATTTCCCAGCCACCCCAAGGCCACATCCTCAAGATAGTCAGACAGATCCAGCGTCCCATACCTACTAGTGGGGTAGAGGGAGGTATAGTGAGTGATGAATGCTGTCAGTATGTCCTTGGTATCTCTGTATCGGTCTCCATTTGCACTGCTTATTTCCACCACGTGATTGGAAAAACGAGGATGTCAGACCACTCCTGCCAGTGCCCTGCCGGGCCGTTCACCCTCCCCATACTGCCGAGCAACGAAATACTTGCCCATGAAGCGAACCTCACGCTCTGCCGTTGCTTTGTACTCCGAGAGCTTCTCTCTGAAGTCCCCCTGTGCTTTACCATCAATACCAAAAGTAGACATGTCTTCTAATTGTTTGAGCTCCTGTTCCAATCTGCGCAAAGTGCCACGGATGTTGCGAAGGACCCCGGCGCCCTTGGATATGCAGAGGCCCCTCACCGTTACCTTAAAAGCCTCCCAGACTGTTGCCACCCTGTCGACTGACCCAAGATTGCGGTGGAAGAAGTCCTCTATCTCCTGCCCTAACTCACTGCGGAACACCTCGTCTAGTAATAGTTTAGGCCTTAGTCTCCAGGTCATGGAATTCCCTCCCATTTCAGAAAACGTCAAGGTAGTGTACACAGGTGAGTGGTCAGAATAGGTACGTGCCAGGTGCTCCGCAGTAGTCAGCAGTGGGCCCAGACCCTTAGATACTAGTATATAATCCAGTCTAGCCCAGGACGCATGCAATGCCGCCCAATGTGTGCCTTATGTGGGTGGATGTGCCTCCATGAATCAATGAGCCCGTTTTCTGACACTATGTCGCGGAGCAATTTGTGTGTGTGTGTGTAGTGGTGATGGCTGGGGTTTGAACGATCCCTCTCCGGGTCGATAGTAGAGTTAAGGTCTCATCCCCATATTAAGTGGGTGGACCCAATTTCGAGGATCTTACCCCAGAGTGTGCTGAAGAAAACAGGATCGTCGACGTTCGGCCCATAGCAACAGACTATCGTGATGGACTCCGAGCACAACCGCCCCCACAATATGCAATATCGCCCTTCTTGATCTATGGCCACACCACTCTGGGAGAACGGTGTTTTCTTCTTAACCAGTATTTTTGTACCCCTAGAGTATGAGGAGTAGGACGAGAAAACTCTATGATCCGCCCATTTAGAAGCAAAGGAGGGGGATGACGCGGATCCAAGTGTGTCTCCTGCAACATTGCAATTTGAATTTGGTGGTAATCTAAATAAGCCAGGATTTGTCATCGCTACGTGGATCCCGCAGTCCCCTAACATTCCACGTCAAGAGATGAACCTTTAGATTGGAGCCAGAGCCTGCCATAAGTGTAATGTTTGTGCAAAACATGAAGCAATGTGTGGTCCGGCCACACGCTCGACCCCGTCTTCTCCTCAAGCTCCCACGTCTCCTTCAGCCACACCACGGAACTCCTCTGGACCGACCACCGCTGCATCCACTTCACCTTCCAGAAACCCACCACACACCACCGCACCCAACAGATTCCACGCCGCTGCTGGAGCAAAGTCACCGAAGACCAACTACGGGCAAACCTCGCTCTCAGCCCTCCCTCCGACCCATCCAACACCGACGACGCTGCCTGCAACCTCAGACGATGGATAGACGACTGTGCCAAAACCCTCGCCCGCTGAAAAAACTCACCTACAGCGACACCACCAAAAGAGCCAGCTAGTTCACCCCGGAACTCCCAGCTTCCAAGCGTACCTGCCGGAAACTAGAGAAGAAATGGCACAGTGATAAGACACCGGACAGCCACGCAGCCCACAAAGACGCCATCCGTAACCACCACCACCTCATCAGGTCCACCAAGAGAATCTCCTTCAAAGACCACCTCGACAACAACGCACACAACAGCAAGGAGCTCTTCAACATCGTGAAGGAACTCTCCAACCCCAGCTCCAACACCAACGACATCCCGCCGTCGCAAGCCCTGTGCGATTCCCTCGCCACCTTCTTCCACCGCAAGATCGCCGACATCCACGACAGCTTCAACACCCAGACAGCCCCTACTAAGATCGATACACCAGACCCGCCGCACACCATCGACCATTACCCCTTGCCAGCCTGGGCCAGCGTGAACATCGATGACACCATCAAGACCATGAGCACAATACACTCCGGCTCCCCGTCAGACCCTTTCCCGCACCACATCTTCAACAAAGCCAGCAGCTCCATCGCACCCCACCTGTGCAACGTTATCAATCTCTCCTTCGAGACCGCGACCTTCCCAGAGAGCTGGAAACACGCAGAGATCAACGCCCTACTCAAAAACCCAAGGCGGACCCGAGAGACCTCAAGAACTTCCGGCCCATCTCCCTGCTTCCGTTCCCAGCCAAGGTCATCGAGAAGATCGTCAACAAACAGCTAACCCGATACCTCGAAGAAAACAGCATCCTGGACCCATCCCAATCAGGGTTCCGCAGCAACCACAGCACTGAGACTGCCCTCATCGCCGCCACCGACGACATCAGGACCCTGCTTGACAACGGTGAGACCGCAGCCCTCATCCTGCTGGACCTCTCCGCCGCCTTCGACACTGTCTGCCACCGCACTCTACGCGCACGCCTCCACGACGCAGGGATCCGAGACAAGGCCCTGGAATGGACCACCTCCTTCCTCGACGGCAGAACCCAGAGAGTCCGCCTCCCACCTTTCCGATCCGAAGCCTCCGAGATCATCTGCGGCGTACCCCAGGGATCTTCCCTCAGCCCAACACTGTTCAACATCTACATGGCCCCGCTCGCACGCATCGCCAGACAGCACGACCTCAACATAATCTCCTACGCCGACAACACTCAACTGATCCTCTCCCTCACCAAGGACCCCCTCGCCGCCAAATCCAATCTCCATGAAGGAATGAAGGCCGTCGCCGATTGGATGAAGATCAGCCGACTAAAGCTGAACACGGACAAGACAGAGGTCCTCATCCTCGGCTCCAACCCCTCAGCCTGGGACGACTCCTGGTGGCCAATGACACTGGGAGCAGCCCCGACACCCACCGACCACGCACGCAACCTGGGAGTCATCCTCGACTAACGCTCTCCATGGCCAAGCAAGTCAACGCAGTCTCCTCCTCCTGCTTCAACACCCTCCGCATGCTTCGCAAGATCTACAGGTGGATCCCGACAGATACAAGAAGAACAGTCACCCAGGCCCTCGTCAGTAGCAGACTTGACTATGGGAACGCCTCACGCGGGAGCCCCGGCCAAGCTCATCAAGCGACTGCAACGCATACAAAACGCCTCCGCACGCCTGATCCTCGACGTACCACGCCACAGCCACATCACCCCCACCTGAGGAACCTGCACTGGCTCCCCGTCGACAGGAGAATCTCCTTCAAACTCCTCACCCACGCACACAAGGCACTCCACAAGACTGGCCCAGCCTACCTCAACAGACGACTCTTCTTCTACGTCCCCAACCGCCAGCTCCGCTCCGCCGACCTCTCCCTCGCCACCGTCCCTCGCATTCGAAGAACAACCACCGGCGGCAGCTCCTTCTCACACCTCGCCGCCAAGACCTGGAACACCCTTCCACTAAGCCTACGACAGACCCAAGACCTGCTGACCTTCAGGAGGCTACTCAAGACCTGGCTGTTCGACCAGTAGCAGCACCCCCCCTCATTTTTTCTCCCCAGCGCCTTGAGACCCTCGCGGGTAAGTAGTGCGCTCTACAAATTCTGTGATTGATTGATTGATTAATTGGTCTACCTCTAAGATACAATGTAATACATGCAGTATCATATCTGTGTGTCCCAACTTGTCGCAATTGGTCGTCTGTGTGAAGAAACCCCCCATCCACCCCCACCCACTGAAGCATCCCAAACATGCCAGTAAATACATGCCCTCCCCCACCCAATTTCCCAACAACACGAGAACAACATCTCGCAGAATAAAAAGAAATAGAGGGGGGGATCGCCCGTGTGGGGGCATTCCTAGGCTTGCACGACTTACTCCCAACCCTCTGATTTACTGGGCAGTCAGATGGAGTCTTTTACCCAACGGGGGAAGGGGTACCCGGTACAGTCTAAAGAGGTCCCCTATAGGTACTTATCTGTAGACAGTTTCTCTGCTGTGCGGGCTCATCAGGAGAAGCATCACCAGTTCTCAGGGAGCCCACCACTTCTGTGGGTCAACGATTTTAAATGTGGTTTATGCACACTTGTAACTTCCACTGCTGCAGGTCACGTTTTGGCTCACTGTCCATTCCCAGCCAGAGATGATGATCTTGGTGGAGACTCTTGCGTGCTACTAGCGGTGTTAGAACGCCGGATACGTTTGAGAAAGTCATCCACTTGCTGTGGATTCATGAAGAAGTGTTGTTTGCCTTGGTGAGTTACCCGCAGCCGGGCCGGATATATTAGGGCGTAGTCTATTTGCGCCAGACGCAGCTTCTGCTTTACTACATTAAATTTCCGTCGTGCTTCTTGTACTGGAGCTGTGAAGTCAGGGTAAAGAGAGAAGGCATTGCCCTCAAACGTGTGTTGTCTCTTGTCACGTGCTATTCTGAGAACCGCATCGCGATCGCGATAATTAAGCAGCCTCGCGATTATCGGGCGGGGTGGCCCTCCGGGGGGTGGTCTAGGACCAAGAGAGCGATGCGCCCGTTCGACAATGAATTGTGGGGACAGTGAGTCTGCTCCGATGACTGCTCGCAGTAGCTTCTCAATGTACTCTTCCATTTGTCCCGTATTGGTGCTTTCTGGATTACCTATGACGCATATGTTGTTGCGTCGACTACGTGCCTCAAGGTCTTCATTCTTGGCCGCAATCACTCGGAGTAGTTTGTCCATCTGTGTTACCTGCTTCTGTAGGCCAGTGGTGTTATCCTCTGCGTCAGAGATGCGTTGTTTGGTTTCTTTAATACGTTCGTCATGTTGGTCTATCTTATGCACAATGGCATCCATTCGAGTGTTCATAGTGTCCATTTTGCTCTCTATAGAGGCAAGACTCTGTCTCACAGCAATCAGAAGTTCCTTCATATCTTCTTCCTGCCCATGCACCATACCGGCCCCTCCGTCTCTACCTGCTTGTTCAGGGTCTTCTTGTTGCGATCGGGCGTTTTTACGTGCTTCAAAAGTTAGCCGTGTCTGCTTTATGTCAGCTTTCCCCATGATGCAACGTAGATCACTCTTCTCGATGACTCCGGCTGCTGTCCGGAAGACCAAAGGCTTAGGTCCAAAGTGAGTAGTGTGAGGGGGGGCTCCACCCTCCGCTAGTTATGTATAGCAGCTGTGCCCCTATGCCCCTTGCAGCGATTCAAAGCGGCTTCTCCAGTCAACGGAATAGACACAGGTGCAGGAAATGCGAGGCACACAGAACACACCTCACTGGCGCCTCCCTCTCTCTGATTATTTACGCTGCGTGTACATATGCGATGCGGGTGGTGCGTCCATACAATTCAACCCGTTGCTCCTCGTCTGTGTTTTTTCCAGTGCACCCGACGCGATCTCCGCAGGGCGCCGCCACCGCGGACTCCGCGAGCTGTAGAGGGATAGTCCTGGGCTAGGGTGTGTAAGTGAGACAATCCAATGGTGCGGGCCTGCACACTCAGTGCCAAGCACAGTAGAGTTTATTTCATGCGCACAATACAGTTCCGTAGCTGCTCATCGTCATGAGCCCCTTTGAGGACAGGGGGGACTAATACATCATGCCTCCCCGCCGGTAGTGTCTCTCTCTGCAAATTTGGAAAATGGCCCTTAGCCGTTTATGCCTCCACACTGTTCCGATTTCACCCCAGTGCCTCAGTACACCGGGCGCCGCTCCTCACGCCTGACGAGAATATTTGCTCCGCAACTCGCCCACAGCACACCGCCTCCGAAGTATTAGCAGGTCACGGTCTCCCGCTGAAATCGCCGGGCTTCCTACGGGTTCCTGTAAAGGCTCACACTCCGCTGCAGCGGCGCCCCGAGCGAGCGCTTGTACTAGCGTGTCTAGGTGCGCAGCTGCCCTTCTCCCAGCTGTATATTCCAGCAGGCACTCACGGCCAGGGAATCCTCAGTACCTCCGCTCCCCCGGCAAAGACATAGGTGTCACCTGCAGTCCTTCAAGAGTCCGACGCGATGTCAGGGGAAGGGAGGAAATATCGCTTCCAAGTCATGTCTCCGAATGCCGCAGCCCAACCTTGATCGCGGCCTGGTCGCCTCGTGGGCACCCCGGTGTTGCGTGGTGTAGGACAACCCGCCGTCAGAACAAGGGCGCTGAGCTGGTAGCCCGGTAATAATTGGCCGGCAGGACGCTGGCGTTTCCCGTCAGCCCAGCGCTCCAAAAAGTTCACCACAGGGAAATTTCAGTACCAGCTATCTTCCGGCGCTTCTCCAGCGATCATTAGCGTACCTTGGGCAGGATAATTGTCAGATAAATTACTCGGGCTGCAGGAGCGTCACAGACGTGCAGCCATCTTGCCTGTGCGCCACCTAGCGCCCCCCAGAAATCATGAATATATACACGTACATAAAACACATGATAAAAAGTGCGTACTCCTACGATGTCTCCCTAACTAGATGTACCTAAATGTACCTAGCATCTGTGTAGGTGTCATGCCAAGAATCTCTCTAGGATCTAGTCCACCCCATTACCTGAGAGTTTAGAAAATATGGGACCCTGTCCTGGTCTCGAGTTGGACACCCCGCGAGGGATGTTAGACCACTGCGAGCTGGAGCGTCTGCATGCAGGAACCTCAGCATCTCTGGTCAGTGTGTCAGCCGGGAAGTCTCGGTCTCCTCTATCTTCCTAAGCAAGATGTGCTGTATATATACCCATAGGTCTCCCCAGGGGTCCTACCTTGCTGTATTACTGTGACGGCCTAAAGGATGATGTTGGGCCTGAACTTTATACAGAGATATACAGGAGATGGTAATCCTACTGTTAGTCCTGCTGTGCTTCCAAGAAGCCTCATGCATAATGTATCAGAATCGAACAGGGAAAAGCCTGCGCTCTAAATGCAGTGTCATATCTAGGAAAAAGGTCAGTGCCTAAGAACCGTTATGTATGTAATGTAGGGAAGAATATAGGTGAAAGGTTGCAATGTTACCTGCGCCTATATAGGGTACCTATATGGAATATAACACTAGAGCCATGAGACTTCCGAGTGATATGTGCGCTGTACAAATGTCCCTGATTTGATTTGATTTGAGCCTGGGTTACACACATGTTGCTGCAGTCAGCGCACTAATTCAGTGATCTGCCTCGCTACAATGGCAACCAATGATGCAATTTCTTCCATACAAACCTCTGCAATATGTGCATTAACCCTATTAAGTTTCTCTCTGGGATTTGAACATATGCCATGCTTGTAGGTGTGGCCCCTATGCAAATGGCTCTTCTTCCGTGCTGTATTATGGACGGAGATGCAGAGGCAATGAGGCCAGCAGGAGGCATACTAACTGTTAGCCACAAAGAGGTGACATGTCTGGAGAGGAAAAGGGAGTCCAAGGTCTCCCCTAGAAATCCCCCTTCAGGTGGGTGCAATCATTCACTGCTTTCGCCTGCAGGGGGATCTCTGTCCCCCTTGAAAGTGCAGGCCAGGTGCCGCCCCCACTGTGAAAGGTGGACCAGCTACATCAAACAGCTGGCCGCGCTTTCACTGATGCGCTTCCCGCAGTGCAGGGTGAGTTTGCGTTTGCAGTGGGGGCAGTGCATTATCAGTACTAGGGCACATCAAGTTAAAGGTGTGCCGTGGCTCAACAGTGCGCCCTTACTATATTATGGCCCCAGGTCTCAGGGGTCATGAAGGAAGTGGTAGAAACTATAGTGCGCAGGACTCTGGCAGCCAAATGTACTTTCTGTAGTTTGTCCTCCTTGCCCTTTCTCTAGCCTCTCAGCATTAGGCAGATGGCTTTTAAGTGGCTGGACAAGGGTTCATCTTGGTGATGTCATCAGAGGACTCAGGAGTGCCTGATGCCTCGCCCTACTAAATAGACAACCATATTAAATCGACAACTAGGGATTACAGCACATGACAGGCAGAACTAGGCATGCACACAGCGAAAACAGAGGGCTTGCATGTGTGATTATAAGCGATGATTGTACAAACGGATGGTATGTACAACTGCAGTACTCATCGGTGTATAAGTTCATTTACGGAAAAGCCTCAATGCATTTTTTTTTTTTTAAAGAATTCTGTACCAGGCACATTAATTCCTCGTGATTTCTCACTTGCATTTTAATACCCAATTTGCACATTTCTCTGCTAGCATTTTAAGTATACTCTTTATTTTCATTATTTCTTCTCTAATGCTATTTTCAAATGCTGCTTTTTTAGGTCTCGCCTAGCGTTGCAGCGCGCATGCGATGCTCGCTCTGCGAAGCATATTGTAGTAGGGTATGTTTTAGAAGTGGAGTGGAAGCCCCGCCCATCTTTTTCATTTGCTGGCGTCATCGTCCATGGTAAACGCTGGCTTCCGATTGAAAATGAGGCTTCTTAGTCCCTCCTCGTTACCGCCCTGTCTCCTTTTGGGACCGCCCATCAGGACTGGATCGTTTACTTGTGGCGTTACACGGGCTCCATAAGTCGGTAAGCACTCTTTTATTTTGCTATTTGCAGTGCGGTCCTCTTTCACTTTGGGGACCGCGCTTGTTTATTTAATTAATTTGCTGCGTGCCGCTTTCACTTTTGCAGCCGCGCTTGTTTATTTAATTAATTTGCAGCGCGGTCCGCTCACTTTAGCGGCCGCGCTTGGTTTATTTACTTGTTTCCTGCAGTTTATCTCTTGCGGCGCACTTGTCTTCCGCCTACAATCAGGATCTTTAATTGTAGGATAATTAGCGCAAATTCACATTCTTTCCCCAAAATTTACATCTGATTCATTGCCTTGACAAGAGGACCGACCGCCGAAGTTAACTAGTTGATATGCCCTCGGTAGGGATATTCAGGTTTGGCCATTTTTCTTCAGCAGAGTTGTTTTAAAGTCTGTTATGGAGTGTTGCGATCCCCAGTTTGTCTACTGTTGCTCCTGGTTCTGTGATTGTTTGAGAGCTGCTTTGTCGATCTGGCATGCTCTTGCATTAGGAACGCTTGCCTTTGTCGCAGCCTCTAAGGCTGGAACTGGAGTCACTACTATTATTTGTTTCCCCTGAGCCAGTGCTCTTTCTCTCACTACAGCAGTCTGTACTGCTGTCAGAATCTTTTCTGTAGATGCGAAGCGCATCTCAGCATTTGTGTACAAATGTGATTTGTATGCAATTGGTACTGTCTCACCTTCATTATATGTTAGATAGGTGTACCCAGATTGACCCGCAACTATACGGATCACCAGGTTGCGTACGTTTACGCGTGTCTGTAAGTGTTTGGAAGCTATCATGTCAGCTTGTAAGGAACGAAGTGTATCTGTTTGTTCCTGTGTCCATTGTTTTACTGAAAAATCAGGTTTTATTAAATCGTAGAAAGGTTTGACTCTTTCTGCGTAATCTAAAATGTAGGTTCTACCAAAATTTAGGAATCCCAAAATTGACTGTAAATTTTTCAATGATTTTGGAGGTTGGAGCAGCGCGCATTTTTCAAAAAAATTGGCTGCCAGGCTTTTTCCTTCACTTGAAAGCTCATAGCCTAAAAACAGGACACTGAGATGGGCAATTTTTGATTTTTTAAAGTTGAATTTGTAGCCCTCAGATACAAATCCCAAAATTATGGTATTCACTCTGTTCAAGTGCTCCTCTAGGTCATCGCCCGTTAGATAAATATCATCCACATAGGACAATGCCTCTTCATCCAAATTTTGAAGTAACTCAGTTACTCTGGCCGAAAACAACCCCGGGCTGTTCTTATACCCTTGGGGGAGTCGACAAAATTGCCGTTGAGTCCCTAGTGCTGAGAAGGCTGTCAGATACCTGCTTTCAGGCGCTATATTTTGGCAGAAAAATCCATTCGAGATATCAAGTGTTGTTTTATATTTTTTCCGCACAATGTTATTCATTAATGCAGCACTATGTGCATTTTGGACTGCAAACGTCTTAGTGCAAGTGTTTAAATGTCTATAATCTAAAACTAAACGATATGAATTGTCAGGTTTCATGACAGGAAACAAAGGATTGTTCATTGGTGAGGTGCAAGTTTCAATGACCCCTTGGTATTCAAGTTGATCTAAGATCTCCCTGACCTGTTTTTTAGCGTCTTGCTTTATTGGATACTGCCTATGTGCAGTTGGAGTATTTTTTAAAGGAATTATATGGTGGGTTGAATCCTCATCCCATCCAACATGGTTTTTGTATAATGCCGGAGCCTGGGCTATCGCCCACTCCTGCGCATAAGTGTGTTGTAAGTGCCTGGGGATATGGTCTGAGAAGGCAGGAAGAATTACCGTTTCTCCTTTAGGGCAATCCATGATGAATGCTGGTGGCCAATCTTGTTCAGCTAATAAAATATCATAGCCAAACATCAGGTTCTCCCAAAAGAGACCTCTCACCGTTCTACATTTGTCGCCCTCCATTTGGAGCGTTATTTCATATACTTTATGTGGGACACTTACCCTAGTATCGGTGTTTCTAAAGTGATATAATCATTCAAGACCGCTGTCACCAGAAATTCCTTCAGGTTCTGGCGAGCTATTGTTACTTCTGCCGCACTGTCTAGCATTGTCAGAGCCCATTCTCCGTTCAGTAGTCGAGTCCTCAGATTTCTGGGCATGTCTGATCTTTAGACCTGCAACCTTCTTCTTTTTGAACTGTGGCTTTTGCTTTGGTTTCTCTTCTTTTTTAGAAGTGTAATCTTGAGCGTGCTGCTTGTCTCTGGACTTTGTACGCTCTTCTTGTCTGTCTGACTGTCCTTCCCTCTCGGAGTTTTTCGATGAACCCTGAAAGGAACGAGAGGAACGTGTATCAGTATCCTGATACCTGTCAGGTTTCCTAATATTATCCCTATTCCTGAGGTTATACCTCTTTTCGGAGGGCTCCTGTGGCGGAGATCTACCTCGGGATTGAGATCTGTTTCCTTTAAAGTTTTGTTGTTTTTTATTGTCCCACTTCTTTCTTGTTGAAGCAGGTGTCTGCTTAGAATGTCCTTTTCAGGACCGCCCATCAGTTGTGGTTTTAAAGCTTTCCCACCCAGACTGTATCTGCCTAATTCTGCATATGCAGTTTCAATTATTTTCGGTAGTTCGTGTTCTTGTTCTAAAGGACTACCCAGAATGGCATTTGTTCACGTTTTGTGGGCATTTTTCCCATTACCGCGTGTAATGTTTGTGGTGTAATTTTAGTTGCTGTACCCTGAATTTGAGTTCCATTTGTTGCAACTATTGCTGGTTGGACTGTAAGTGTCCTCATGACGAATTGCGTCAAGTTCCTATAGATTTTAATTAAATCTTTATGTTGTATGAGTAAGTCTCCTGGTGGCATTGTTTCAATGTCAGGATGTGGTGTGTAGGCTCTAATATTGGCCATGTTGCCCCTTCTCTTCCGAGTGGGCAGAGTCTTACTCTTCTTCTTATGTGGGGTAGGGCGCCTTTAAACCAGTATAAGTGTTCCTGGTACGTGAACGGAACCTCTATGTCCTCAAACGGACAGTATTCCGCTGGTGCATCTCCTTCTGTGTAGGAGTGAAATGTTTTTGTTCTTGCATTTGCTGCTGGGAATGTAACCCACGAATAAAATAACTCTGTTCTGTTTAATTCGTGTGCCTCAATCACGAAAACTACTATGCCACCCCTAGATGATAGCCCATGCTCTAGCAGTCTCAGGGTGACTGTATTTCTAAGATTTGGTGCAATTTGTATTGCGCCTGCATCTTCCTCGTCCGTGAGGGGCAGTTCTTGTTGAAGTGGTCTAAAACCTGGTTAGTCATTGTTTTTAGCACACTAAATAGTTTTTCAAGGGAACCAAGATAAGGTGTTATGCACAATTTTAGGAACACTGTGTCCTTCAAGCTTGATTAACCAACAGCCAATAAATAGGATTTCTCGCCTACTCAGCTGTGGCGGAGTTTGTGCCTACGCACTCCAGACGTCTTTGGTGTTTTGTGAGTAGGGGTCTCTGAGAATAGCATGACTGAACTACTCAGATTCTACTGTTAAATAAGTACCCAACCAACGTTGGCGGCACCATGTCATGTAGTTCCTATATTACCTATACAGGATCTGCGCGTTTGGATAACATAAACCGTGGGATTGGTGGCGGACTGATTCCGTGCACCCCCACCGGATACGTTAGCCTATCTGTAGTAGCTAGCTCACAGTGCCACTATAATCTCCTCTTACCAAGGAGAGAATAGATTCTGGCAACCTCAGAACATGACAACCCTGATCCCTCAGAATCGTGGAAACAATATACTACCTTTCGCTCAGTCACTCGTGCTTACTTAGTTTGTCTCAGAGAGATACACAGAATAAACAGTCTGGTCGTTTTCAATAAGAATTTATTGAACAGTTGTTATTCTAGTGTAGAATATATGAGCTGCAACAACCATTAGACAGTAGCAGAGATATATGATTAGCAGTACTACGAAAGTAAAGGGATGGTATAGTTCTACCATCTTGCAGAAAGCATGAATATATATTTTTTAAAGATTTATTTATTAGATTTTATATTAGACAAACAATAAACCTGCATCATACAGACAACTTATCTGTTCGCGTAATTCGATAATGGACATAAGCATGTTTCAGAGAGGTATCAACAGTACTCTTTTCTGTTGTCATATGAACGCATCAAACATTTATGGCTCTAGCTCTAACAGGGAGATATAAAAGCGGAAAAGTTCCCAACCTGACGTGAGCATTATCATTATTACAACAGTGCATAATACCTGTGTACTTTCTGACAATAGTGTGTTTTACAGGCTATTCTCATTGTGTGCATCTATAGGGACATATCGTATTGGAAGTACAATCAGACAGTTTACATCATTTTCTCAACTACATATTCTACAATGTAAATACTATTATCTCTGGCGTTAATCATTTACAATGCTGGTTGAGGTATCTGAAGGGTGAGCAAGGAGATAAGCTTTCAAGGGGCCCCAGAAGTCTCTAGGGCGTGATGACAAGGGAAGTAATTCCGCATAGGTGAGCATTTGTTCTTGACAGAAGATCAAGTCCCTAATCCAATCCTTGAACTTGGGAGCTCGACTCTTTCCCATCGGCATGCAATGCGGCGCTTGGCCATTAATAACGCAAGGGTGACAAATCTGCGAGAGGGCTTGGCAATCTGCTTTGTGTATCCCAAAAGGGCCTGCAGTGGAGTTGGCACAAGTGTTAGCGCTGTCATCTCTTCCAGCGCTGTGTAGATTTGTCGCCAGAAGTCCCCCACATCCGAACACATCCATGCCAGGTGTAGGAAATCAGCTTGAGGCATCCTACATCTGTCGCATCTGTCATTATCCCGAAGTTTAAATTTATACATTTTGGCTGGTGTATAATATATCCTGTGCAGAAATTTAAAGTGGATGATCTGAAGCCTACTGCTAGCGGATACTTGTTCAGTCTGCAGGCAGCAGAAGGTCCATTGGTCATCCGTAATAGTGTTTCCCAGTTCCTTCTCCCAGTGTGCCCGAGCAGGGCACTGAACCAGCTGTTGTTGCGTGTGTACTACATGATAGAGAATAGAGACGGCGTGACTTGGGGATGTGGCCTGTAGTAAACGGTGCAGCGGGGCAAGTGTGGGGGGCTGCACGGGGCTTGTGAATATGGACGTGTCATGATGTCCCACTGTAACCTTGGTTGTTTACCTCCCCACGTCAGTCTGATCAATTCTGATCTCATGGCTGAGAAAAAATGTTGGCCTGGGTAATATGGTATGTTCAAGGAACAAGTACAGTAATTTTGGCAGTATTACCATTTTAATAAGTGAGGTACCCCCGGCCATGGATAAGGGTAGAGAGATCCAACGTGTTACGCAGTTTGTAATGTGCTCTAACGTCCTCCCATAGTTAAGCCGCATAAGTTCCTCCCTATTTTTCGCGATGTATATGCCTAGGTATTTAACTTCTGAGTTGCACCACTCTATGGGAAAGTCAAGAGGGAATTGTGTGGCAGCAGATGTGAGTGGGAATATTTGAGATTTTCCCCAGTTGATATGAATCCCGGACAGTCTACCAAAGACAATGAATTCACGCAAAATGGGGTTAAGATTTTGCTGTGGATCTCTGATGTATAGCGTGATGTCATCCGCGTAGAGAGAGATGAGTAGCTGACGTTGGGGACAAAGTAGTGCTTTTTCCTGATGATGTTGTCGCAGTTTAGCCGCTAGCGGTTCCACCGCTAAAGCAAATAAAAGCGGAGATAACGGGCATCCTTGTCAGGTTCCCCTAGAGATCGGGAACGCCTGGGAGACACGCCCATTTATCAGGACTTTGGCCACTGGGAGTCGATATAGGAGGCTCACCCATGACAGAAAGCCAACTGGCATTCCCATGCGCTGTAATATACCAATTAAGTAATCCCATTTGACGGAGTCGAATGCTTTAGTGGCGTCTAGGAAGACCGCCACCAGAGCTAGATCAAAGTCCACGTTTTGGAGAACGGAGAACAACGTACGGAGGTTATGGGAGGTGGCCCGTCCCGGGATAAACCCTGCTTGATCCGGGAGGACTAATTTATCCATTAATAGAGACAGCCTATTGGCCAGCACTTTAGCGAGTATTTTGGCGTTGCTGTTAATGAGAGAGAGTGGCCTATACGAGTCGCATAGGTCCGCTTGCTTACCCGGTTTGAGCAATGAGGTGATCAGTGCTTCTCTCATAGATGGTGGAAGCATGCCACCTTCTTGAGCCTCTTCAAACACAGTTTTCAGGATTGGAGCAAGCTGATTGACATATGCCTTATAAAAATCTATTGGAAGCCCATCTAGACCCGGAGCTTTACCCGAGGCCATGCGCATGATGGCCTCACGAATCTCATCTAGTTCAAATGGGGCTACTAGAAACTCTCTTTGGGAATTTCCCAGCCACCCCAAGGCCACATCCTCAAGATAGTCAGACAGATCCAGCGTCCCATACCTACTAGTGGGGTAGAGGGAGGTATAGTGAGTGATGAATGCTGTCAGTATGTCCTTGGTATCTCTGTATCGGTCTCCATTTGCACTGCTTATTTCCACCACGTGATTGGAAAAACGAGGATGTCAGACCACTCCTGCCAGGGCCCTGCCGGGCCATTCACCCTCCCCATACTGCCGAGCAACGAAATACTTGCCCATGAAGCGAACCTCACGCTCTGCCGTTGCTTTGTACTCCGAGAGCTTCTCTCTGAAGTCCCCCTGTGCTTTACCATCAATACCAAAAGTAGACATGTCTTCTAATTGTTTGAGATTCTGTTCCAATCTGCGCAAAGTGCCACGGATGTTGCGAAGTACCCCGGCGCCCTTGGATATGCAGAGGCCCCTCACCGTTACCTTAAAAGCCTCCCAGACTGTTGCCACCCTGTCGACTGACCCAAGGTTGCGGTGGAAGAAGTCCTCTATCTCCTGCCCTAACTCACTGCGGAACACCTCGTCTAGTAATAGTTTAGGCCTTAGTCTCCAGGTCATGGAATTCCCTCCCATTTCAGAAAACGTCAAGGTAGTGTACACAGGTGAGTGGTCAGAATAGGTACGTGCCAGGTGCTCCGCAGTAGTCAGCAGTGGGCCCAGACCCTTAGATACTAGTATATAATCCAGTCTAGCCCAGGACGCATGCAATGCCGCCCAATGTGTGCCTTATGTGGGTGGATGTGCCTCCATGAATCAATGAGCCCGTTTTTGACACTATGTCGCGGAGCAATTTGTGTGTGTGTGTGTAGTGGTGATGGCTGGGGTTTGAACGATCCCTCTCCGGGTCGATAGTAGAGTTAAGGTCTCATCCCCATATTAAGTGGGTGGACCCAATTTCGAGGATCTTACCCCAGAGTGTGCTGAAGAAAACAGGATCGTCGACGTTCGGCCCATAGCAACAGACTATCGTGATGGACTCCGAGCACAACCGCCCCCACAATATGCAATATCGCCCTTCTTGATCTATGGCCACACCTCTCTGGGAGAACGGTGTTTTCTTCTTAACCAGTATTTTTGTACCCCTAGAGTATGAGGAGTAGGACGAGAAAACTCTATGATCCGCCCATTTAGAAGCAAAGGAGGGGGGATGACGCGGATCCAAGTGTGTCTCCTGCAACATTGCAATTTGAATTTGGTGGTAATCTAAATAAGCCAGGATTTGTCATCGCTTACGTGGATCCCGCAGTCCCCTAACATTCCACGTCAAGAGATGAACCTTTAGATTGGAGCCAGAGCCTGCCATAAGTGTAATGTTTGTGCAAAACATGAAGCAATGTGTGGTCCGGCCACACGCTCGACCCCGTCTTCTCCTCAAGCTCCCACGTCTCCTTCAGCCACACCACGGAACTCCTCTGGACCGACCACCGCTGCATCCACTTCACCTTCCAGAAACCCACCACACACCACCGCACCCAACAGATCCCACGCCGCTGCTGGAGCAAAGTCATCGAAGACCAACTACGGGCAAACCTCGCTCTCAGCCCTCCCTCCGACCCATCCAACACCGACGACGCTGCCTGCAACCTCAGACGATGGATAGACGACTGTGCCAACACCCTCGCCCGTTGAAAAAACTCACCTACAGCGACACCACCAAAAGAGCCAGCTAGTTCACCCCGGAACTCCTAGCTTCCAAGCGTACCTGCCGGAAACTAGAGAAGAAATGGCACAGTGATAAGACACCGGACAGCCACGCAGCCCACAAAGACGCCATCCGTAACCCCCACCACCTCATCAGGTCCACCAAGAGAATCTCCTTCAAAGACCGCCTCGACAACAACGCACACAACAGCAAGGAGCTCTTCAACATCGTGAAGGAACTCTCCAACCCCAGCTCCAACACCAACGACATCCCGCCGTCACAAGCCCTGTGCGATTCCCTCGCCACCTTCTTCCACCGCAAGATCGCCGACATCCACGACAGCTTCAACACCCAGACAGCCCCTACTAAGATCGATACACCAGACCCGCCGCACACCATCGACCATGACCCCTTGCCAGCCTGAACATCGATGACACCATCAAGACCATGAGCACAATACACTCCGGCTCCCCGTCAGACCCTTTCCCGCACCACATCTTCAACAAAGCCAGCAGCTCCATCGCACCCCACCTGTGCAACATTATCAATCTCTCCTTCGAGACCGCAACCTTCCCAGAGAGCTGGAAACACGCAGAGATCAACGCCCTACTCAAAAACCCAAGGCGGACCCGAGAGACCTCAAGAACTTCCGGCCCATCTCCCTGCTTCCGTTCCCAGCCAAGGTCATCGAGAAGATCGTCAACAAACAGCTAACCCGATACCTCGAAGAAAACAGCATCCTGGACCCATCCCAATCAGGGTTCCGCAGCAACCACAGCACTGAGACTGCCCTCATCGCCGCCACCGACGACATCAGGACCCTGCTTGACAACGGTGAGACCGCAGCCCTCATCCTGCTGGACCTCTCCGCCGCCTTCGACACTGTCTGCCACCGCACTCTACGCGCACGCCTCCACGACGCAGGGATCCGAGACAAGGCCCTGGAATGGACCACCTCCTTCCTCGACGGCAGAACCCAGAGAGTCCGCCTCCCACCTTTCTGATCCGAAGCCTCCGAGATCATCTGCGGCGTACCCCAGGGATCTTCCCTCAGCCCAACACTGTTCAACATCTACATGGCCCCGCTTGCACGCATCACCAGACAGCACGACCTCAACATAATCTCCTACGCCGACGACACTCAACTGATCCTCTCCCTCACCAAGGACCCCCTCGCCGCCAAATCCAATCTCCATGATGGAATGAAGGCCGTCGCCGATTGGATGAAGATCAGCCGACTAAAGCTGAACACGGACAAGACAGAGGTCCTCATCCTCGGCTCCAACCCCTCAGCCTGGGACGACTCCTGGTGGCCAACGACACTGGGAGCAGCCCCGACACCCACCGACCACGCACGCAACCTGGGAGTCATCCTCGACTCAACGCTCTCCATGGCCAAGCAAGTCAATGCAGTCTCCTCCTCCTGCTTCAACACCCTCCGCATGCTTCGCAAGATCTACAGGTGGATCCCGACAGATACAAGAAGAACAGTCACCCAGGCCCTCGTCAGTAGCAGACTTGACTATGGGAACGCCCTCACGCGGGAGCCCCGGCCAAGCTCATCAAGCGACTGCAACGCATACAAAACGCCTCCGCACGCCTGATCCTCGACGTACCACGCCACAGCCACATCACCCCCACCTGAGGAACCTGCACTGGCTCCCCGTCGACAGGAGAATCTCCTTCAAACTCCTCACCCACGCACACAAGGCACTCCACAAGACTGGCCCAGCCTACCTCAACAGACGACTCTTCTTCTACGTCCCCAACCGCCAGCTCCGCTCCGCCGACCTCTCCCTCGCCACCGTCCCTCGCATTCGAAGAACAACCACCGGCGGCAGCTCCTTCTCACACCTCGCCGCCAAGACCTGGAACACCCTTCCACTAAGCCTATGACAGACCCAAGACCTGCTGACCTTCAGGAGGCTACTCAAGACCTGGCTGTTCGACCAGTAGCAGCACCCCCCCCCTTTTTTCTCCCCAGCGCCTTGAGACCCTCGCGGGTAAGTAGTGCGCTCTACAAATTCTGTGATTGATTGATTGATTGGTCTACCTCTAAGATACAATGTAATACATGCAGTATCATATCTGTGTGTCCCAACTTGTCGCAATTGGTCGTCTGTGTGAAGAAACCCCCCATCCACCCCCACCCACTGAAGCATCCCAAACATGCCAGTAAATACATGCCCTCCCCCACCCAATTTCCCAACAACACGAGAACAACATCTCGCAGTATAAACAGAAATAGAGGGGGGGATCGCCCGTGTGGGGGCATTCCTAGGCTTGCACGACTTACTCCCAACCCTCTGATTTACTGGGCAGTCAGATGGAGTCTTTTACCCAACGGGGGAAGGGGTACCCGGTACAGTCTAAAGAGGTCCCCTATAGGTACTTATCTGTAGACAGTTTCTCTGCTGTGCGGGCTCATCAGGAGAAGCATCACCAGTTCTCAGGGAGCCCACCACTTCTGTGGGTCAACGATTTTAAATGTGGTTTATGCACACTTGTAACTTCCACTGCTGCAGGTCACGTTTTGGCTCACTGTCCATTCCCAGCCGGAGATGATGATCTTGGTGGAGACTCTTGCGTGCTACTAGCGGTGTTAGAACGCCGGATACGTTTGAGAAAGTCATCCACTTGCTGTGGATTCATGAAGAAGTGTTGTTTGCCTTGGTGAGTTACCCGCAGCCGGGCCGGATATATTAGGGCATAGTCTATTTGCGCCAGACGCAGCTTCTGCTTTACTACATTAAATTTCCGTCGTGCTTCTTGTACTGGAGCTGTGAAGTCAGGGTAAAGAGAGAAGGCATTGCCCTTAAACGTGTGTTGTCTCTTGTCACGTGCTATTCTGAGAACCGCATCGCGATAATTAAGCAGCCTCGCGATTATCGGGCGGGGTGGCCCTCCGGGGGGTGGTCTAGGACCAAGAGAGCGATGCGCCCGTTCGACAATGAATTGTGGGGACAGTGAGTCTGCTCCGATGACTGCTCGCAGTAGCTTCTCAACGTACTCTTCCATTTGTCCCGTATTGGTGCTTTCTGGAATACCTATGACGCATATGTTGTTGCGTCGACTACGTGCCTCAAGGTCTTCATTCTTGGCCGCAATCACTCGGAGTAGTTTGTCCATCTGTGTTACCTGCTTCTGTAGGCCAGTGGTGTTATCCTCTGCGTCAGAGATGCGTTGTTTGGTTTCTTTAATACGTTCGTCATGTTGGTCTATCTTATGCACAATGGCATCCATTCGAGTGTTCATAGTGTCCATTTTGCTCTCTATAGAGGCAAGACTCTGTCTCACAGCAATCAGAAGTTCCTTCATATCTTCTTCCTGCCCATGCACCATACCGGCCCCTCCATCTCTACCTGCTTGTTCAGGGTCTTCTTGTTGCGATCGGGCATTTTTACGTGCTTCAAAAGTTAGCCGTGTCTGCTTTATGTCAGCTTTCCCCATGATGCAGCGTAGATCACTCTTCTCGATGACTCCGGCTGCTGTCCGGAAGACCAAAGGCTTAGGTCCAAAGTGAGTAGTGTGAGGGGGGGGCTCCACCCTCCGCTAGTTATGTATAGCAGCTGTGCCCCTATGCCCCTTGCAGGGATTCAAAGCGGCTTCTCCAGTCAACGGAATAGACACAGGTGCAGGAAATGCGAGGCACACAGAACACACCTCACTGGCGCCTCCCTCTCTCTGATTATTTATGCTGCGTGTACATATGCGATGCGGGTGGTGCGTCCATACAATTCAACCCGTTGCTCCTCGTCTGTGTTTTTTCCAGTGCACCCGACGCGATCTCCGCAGGGCGCCGCCGCCGCGGACTCCGCGAGCTGTAGAGGGATAGTCCTGGGCTAGGGTGTGTAAGTGAGACAATCCGATGGTGCGGGCCTGCACACTCAGTGCCAAGCACAGTAGAGTTTATTTCATGCGCACAATACAGTTCCGTAGCTGCTCATCGTCATGAGCCCCTTTGAGGACAGGGGGGACTAATACATCACGCCTCCCCGCCGGTAGTGTCTCTCTCTGCAAATTTGGAAAATGGCCCTCAGCCGTTTATGCTTCCACACTGTTCCGATTTCACCCCAGTGCCTCAGTACACCGGGCGCCGCTCCTCACACCTGATGAGAATATTTGCTCCGCAACTCGCCCGCAGCACACCGCCTCCGAAGTATTAGCAGGTCACGGTCTCCCGCTGAAATCGCCGGGCTTCCTACGGGTTCCTGTAAAGGCTCACACTCCGCTGCAGCGGCGCCCCGAGCGAGCGCTTGTACTAGCGTGTCTAGGTGCGCAGCTGCCCTTCTCCCAGCTGTATATTCCAGCAGGCACTCACGGCCAGGGAATCCTCAGTACCTCCGCTCCCCCGGCAAAGACGTAGGTGTCACCTGCAGTCCTTCAAGAGTCCGACGCAATGTCAGGGGAAGGGAGGAAATATCGCTTCCAAGTCATGTCTCCGAATGCCGCAGCCCAACCTTGATCGCGGCCTGGTCGCCTCGTGGGCACCCCGGTGTTGCGTGGTGTAGGACAACCCGCCGTCAGAACAAGGGCGCTGAGCTGGTAGCCCGGTAATAATTGGCCGGCAGGACGCTGGCGTTTCCCGTCAGCCCAGCGCTCCAAAAAGTTCACCACAGGGAAATTTCAGTACCAGCTATCTTCCGGCGCTTCTCCAGCGATCATTAGCGTACCTTGGGCAGGATAATTGTCGGATAAATTACTCGGGCTGCAGGAGCATCACAGACATGCAGCCATCTTGCCCGTGCGCCACCTAGCGCCCCCCAGAAATCATGAATATATACACATACATAAAACACATGATAAAAAGTGCGTACTCCTACGATGTCTCCCTAACTAGATGTACCTAAATGTACCTAGCATCTGTGTAGGTGTCATGCCAAGAATCTCTCTAGGATCTAGTCCACCCCATTACCTGAGAGTTTAGAGAATATGGGACCCTGTCCTGGTCTCGAGTTGGACACCCCGCGAGGGATGTTAGACCACTGCGAGCTGGAGCGTCTGCATGCAGGAACCTCAGCGTCTCTGGTCAGTGTGTCAGCCGGGAAGTCTCGGTCTCCTCTATCTTCCTAAGCAAGATGTGCTGTATATATACCCATAGGTCTCCCCAGGGGTCCTACCTTGCTGTGTTACTGTGTCGGCCTAAAGGATGATGTTGGGCCTGAACTTTATACAGAGATTATACAGGAGATGGTAATCCTACTGTTAGTCCTGCTGTGCTTCCAAGAAGCCTCATGCATAATGTATGAGAATCGAACCAGGGAAAAACCTGCGCTCTAAATGCAGTGTCATATCTAGGAAAAAGGTCAGTGCCTAAGAACCGTTATGTATGTAATGTAGGGAAGAATATAGGTGAAAGGTTGCAATGTTACCTGCGCCTATATAGGGTACCTATATGGAATATAACACTAGAGCCATGAGACTTCCGAGTGATATGTGCGCTGTACAAATGTCCCTGATTTGATTTGATTTGATTTGAGCCTGGGTTACACACATGTTGCTGCAGTCAGCGCACTAATTCAGTGATCTGCCTCGCTACAATGGCAACCAATGATGCAATTTCTTCCATACAAACCTCTGCAATATGTGCATTAACCCTATTAAGTTTCTCTCTGGGATTTGAACATATGCCATGCTTGTAGGTGTGGCCCCTATGCAAATGGCTCTTCTTCCGTGCTGTATTATGGACGGAGATGCAGAGGCAATGAGGCCAGCAGGAGGCATACTAACTGTTAGCCACAAAGAGGTGACATGTCTGGAGAGGAAAAGGGAGTCCAAGGTCTCCCTAGAAATCCCCCTTCAGGTGGGTGCAATCATTCACTGCTTTCGCCTGCAGGGGGATCTCTGTCCCCCTTGAAAGTGCAGGCCAGGTGCCGCCCCACTGTGAAAGGTGGACCAGCTACATCAAACAGCTGGCCGCGCTTTCACTGATGCGCTTCCCCCAGTGCAGGGTGAGTTTGCGTTTGCAGTGGGGGCAGTGCATTATCAGTACTAGGGCACATCAAGTTAAAGGTGTGCCGTGGCTCAACAGTGCGCCCTTACTATATTATGGCCCCAGGTCTCAGGGGTCATGAAGGAAGTGGTAGAAACTATAGTGCGCAGGACTCTGGAAGCCAAATGTACTTTCTGTAGTTTGTCCTCCTTGCCCTTTCTCTAGCCTCTCAGCATTAGGCAGATGGCTTTTAAGTGGCTGGACAAGGGTTCATGTTGGTGATGTCATCAGAGGACTCAGGAGTGCCTGATGCCTCGCCCTACTGAATAGACAACCATATTAAATCGACAACTAGGGATTACAGCACTTGACAGGCAGAACTAGGCATGCACACAGCGAAAACAGAGGGCTTGCATGTGTGATTATAAGCGATGATTGTACAAACGGATGGTATGTACAACTGCAGTACTCATCGGTGTATAAGTTCATTTACGGAAAAGCCTCAATACATTTTTTTTTTTATTTAAAGAATTCTGTACCAGGCACATTAATTCCTCGTGATTTCTCACTTGCATTTTAATACCCAATTTGCACATTTCTCTGCTAGCATTTTAAGTATACTCTTTATTTTCATTATTTCTTCTCTAATGCTATTTTCAAATGCTGCTTTTTTAGGTCTCGCCTAGCGTTGCAGCGCGCATGCGCTGCTCGCTCTGCGAAGCATATTGTAGTAGGGTACGTTTTAGAAGTGGAGTGGAAGCCCCGCCCATCTTTTTTATTTGCTGGCGTCATCGTCCATGGTAAACGCTGGCTTCCGATTGAAAATGAGGCTTCTTAGTCCCTCCTCGTTACCGCCCTGTCTCCTTTTGGGACCGCCCATCAGGACTGGAACGTTTACTTGTGGCGTTACACGGGCTCCATAAGTCGGTAAGCACTCTTTTATTTTGCTATTTGCAGTGCGGTCCTCTTTCACTTTGGGGACCGCACTTGTTTATTTAATTAATTTGCTGCGCGCCGCTTTCACTTTTGCAGCCGCGCTTGTTTATTTAATTAATTTGCAGCGCGGTCCGCTCACTTTAGCGGCCGCGCTTGGTTTATTTACTTGTTTCCTGCAGTTTATCTCTTGCGGCGCACTTGTCTTCCGCCTACAATCAGGATCTTTAATTGTATGATAATTAGCGCAAATTCACATTCTTTCCCCAAAATTTACATCTGATTCATTGCCTTGACAAGAGGACCGACCGCCGAAGTTAACTAGTTGATATGCCCTCGGTAGGGATATTCAGGTTTGGCCATTTTTCTTCAGCAGAGTTGTTTTAAAGTCTGTTATGGAGTGTTGCGATCCCCAGTTTGTCTACTGTTGCTCCTGGTTCTGTGATTGTTTGAGAGCTGCTTTGTCGATCTGGCATGCTCTTGAGAGGAGCTCCTTAGCAATTTGCCAATGACGAGGTGTAAAATAAATATAACTAACGTCTTGAAATATCCACACTGCATAACCGCATACTTGTTAGACCCTCTGGTTTGTACCATATGACAAGCATTCAGTTATAGTCAAATGTCTGTTTTTTCCTTGTGCCATTTGGAAGTTCGAGCACCCCCACTCCTCAAAGTTCACTCGATTCTTTAGAGTTGATGCCATTTACTTTTGTATTTCGACTTTTCGTAAAACGTATCTTCCGCCAAAGTGTTAAACTGCTTCCCAGTGCCCACTTTATTTTAAATTTATTCGCTGTATATAACTTGAACCTTCCTGTGCAATGTGAACAAAATAATTTTATTCAAATCTGAACCTACATAAAGTGTTCTTTTTTTTGGGGGAGGGGTGAAATACAACTTGTCCGATTCAAGCAGTTGAGGCATTTCTCTTTTTTATTGGGCCACATACTCTTAAAAATGTTGTTTTCCCACAGTTCTGCCCTGTCTCTGGTGCCAGCTGGTCTCGTCGACTCTGTAAGCCGAGCCAAACTCTGCTCGCCGGTAGGAGGGGCGAAAGGGGTTTTGCTGAGCTGTCGCTTTTTATGTATCTGGCTCATCTAGTGCTCCCTCTGAAATTATATTGACGTGCAATGTCGGTGATTAACAAAACGCACAGATCAATAAAGCTTTGTAGAGCGATCAGGAGAGAGATGTTTAAGTTGTTGGCTGTGAAGGAGAACTCATTTGAGCGTTAGTACGGCTCCCCTCTGCAGTAAGAGGGCTCAGGTGTTGGGTCAGATAGATAACTCTGCTTCAGTCACTGAGTTTACAGATATCTTAATCGAAAATATATTCGCAGGAAATGCTTCACGACTCGCCCAGCTTATTTGATTAGAATTGTTAAATTAATTTACCCTAGGTTGCTAATTGTTGTTTGATAGCATTGTGGTTAATGCCCTACACTCTGATTTGGCTCACAATTTATAATGCTGTGGATTGCCCCAGACACCTGCTTTTAAAAAACACACACGCAAGACTCTCCCTGATCTGCTTTTGTTAGAGCTACAGAGGTCTTTGGGTCATTTTCATTTTTTTAGGCACAAACGTGTTCGGTCGTGTATATCAAGAAATTACTTATTCTTTAATCAAAGTTTGCCTGGAGGCAGTCAGAGTTCGGTAGGCATTGCAGTTCATACGTTTGGAGGCTGCGGGGATAGGGGAGGAGGGGAACTAGACTAGTCTCTCATGTCAGAATTGAAGTCTCTTTATGTGAGGGACTTTTGTATGAGGTAGTTACTGTAGCAAGCAGGGCGGCAGCTCCGGCGCTGTAGTTGTGAAAGCCTCCAGCAGTTTTTTTATTTTTTTTATTCAAGCAATGTAACTTTTCTCCAGACGATGTTCGTTGAACTGTTTGAAGTTGGATTCTTAGGGGGTTTTGAAAACGAAGTGGAACTCAGCCTTGTTGCATTTCATGCCGCTCCCCACAGCACTGATTGGTTCTATGGGTGCTGCCCTAGTGGAACTGGTTATATCGGGGCTGTGGTCCCTCTCCGCCCTCCTCAGTTACCTGTATCTGATTCTCTTAGGGATCTAACCTCCATAGCACACCGTGTTCTGAGTTTACTCATTCAGTGTGGTTTTATTGATGACCCTATTGCCACAAGTACATTTCTGGTGAGAACTCGCCTTGCGGGTGAGTGCCACCTCACTTGATCTTGATGGTCCCCTCTGCTCCGTCCCAACAAGCTGGTTGGCTCGCTTCCAACAGTTTACACCCAGTAGCGGTCGGTGGTGGGAGTGCCGCCGGGCGCTGACGTGGGGCGGTAGGCAGGGTGGGGTAGAACTACGGATTACGGCCGATTACAGGTAGCACATATAAATAAATAAACGAATTTCGTTCCGCGCGCCGCATTGCATTTGGCGATGCAGCGCGCGCAACGAAATTCGTTTTATTTATTTATATGTGTACTTACCTGTAATCGGCCGTAATCCGTAGTTTACTACCCCCACCCTGCTCCTCCCCGCCCCACGTCAGCGCCCGGCGGCACTCCCACCACCGACCGCTACTGTTTACACCTCCCATTATTTTTTATTTATAAAGAATGGCCTCACCACACTGAGGTTGGCATTGGACATTGATTGCTATTTCAGACTCCGAGAGTAGTTGAAAATTCCTTGCACAACAATTAATTTCGGGATCTACCCACTGTAGACAGAGTTCTAACATATGAATTGTTTAAAAATAGCATTTGTATGCAGTGTCTTGAGTTAGGTAAAACTGTATAGGCGATTGGAATGCATTTTTCCAACACATAAAACATGAATTGGCCTTTGTACCTCTTGATTTTTGTGAGGAATGGAATCATTAGTTTCCTAATTTGTCATGGTGTTCGTTTGGCACTCTTTGACCTATAATATTTCATTCCAGTTGATTGTTTTTGAATCATCAGTCTCATGCTTTAAGTTCTGTTTTTGTACCAGGTTTTAATTAGTAATAATCGTGCATGTGAATGTGAGGATTTAGGTTTGGCATATATATTGCTAACTGTGTGCTTGAGACTAAGGGACTCATTATGATGGCGGTGGGACCGCCATTGTCAGCACATCAATGGTGGTCCCACTACCTTGGACTAGGGCTGGACTGACTGCCACGACGATGCAGGCTTCTCAATCTCCCCATCCATTACCTGTACACATCTTTTTTTACCCTCAACTCTCGCCCTGCCCCCTCCCTCCTTACCAAAATGAACTGCACCCTCTTCTACAAACTAATGTTTAAATGCTCTCCGTTGCCTGAGCCTTACTTTACATTTGATTACTTTGGCTGAGATATAGAGAGCGACATTGTGGTATTACGTAAAAGTTTATGTGCATGCTTTCAATAGAAAAAAAACTTCTTGAAGGGCAGCTTCTCTTTGTGGAAGGCATTAGGAACACATGCAGCTTCTTTTGACTGTGTGACAGCCAGTAGCTGTGACTTGGTGTCAGTCATCAAGAGGCCTAGAATGGTAGGATCCTTTGAAGTCTGAAGTCACTGTCAAGAATATACTTCATTGTTTTTATTTTGGCCACTTCAAGGCACTTCTAAGTCTTTTAATATGGGCCCTTCGTTTGAAGTAAAGTCAGGACAGTCTTAATTCAGGTGATCACCAAACAAACTTTTGGCATTGGGTCTTATAGCTAGTGTTAAATGAGGTCTTTTGACAGTTTATGGGAGAACAGTTGTGGTCCTTTGAGTTTGTCAGCTTTGTGTGTTGAATGCCATCTTGACTTGGTGCATCTACACAGCTCTCTCAAAGCCACCATGGGTAGTTACGACGTGGGCTCTGAGCAAACTGGAGAAGCAGGCACAGTGCTCTTATGGATCCCAAATATTTTTCTTGTGGTTAACACAGATTTTGGTGATCTGCTTTACCTGATTAGGTTAGCTAACCATCCTAATGATAATGTCATTCTCCCATTCTCATGCAATTAATCTTGGACTTGTACGCTTACTGTCTCCTTTAAACATTTTGTTTCAATAGTGGCCTATCAGAAGCCTTATCATTTCTTGCCAGAAGGGTGTTTAAAGTTACTCCCAGTTAGCAGTCTGATCGAAATGTACACAATGTTCCCTTTTTGCCTCTTGGCTTTTACAGAACTCAGGCAGAACAAGCATTTGCAATGCAATAGGTCTTGCATTTGCGAGAGTTTGAACTATTGGCGTTGTAAATAACAATGCCTTTTATTTGTGTGTTTTGAAACCGTGCAAGCTGTGCGTAAACACGCACTTTGTACTTATAGTCTTAGCTTACGAGAAGCAAGGCTGGCAGTAAAAGAGGCGCAGTTACTGCCAGCCTTGCTTCTCATAAGCAACGACTATAAGTACAAAGTGCGTGTTTAAGCACTGCTTGCAGGTTTTCAAAACACATAAATAAAAGGCATTGTCATTTATAATGCCAATAGCTCAAACTCTCGTAAATGCGAGACCTATTGCATTGCAAATGCTTGTTTTGTCTGCTTCCCCCTCTTGGTATCTCTCTCTTTACATTTTTTTCCTTTTACTCTTATACTATCTGTTCCATTTGTCTAGCTCTAACGTCTGTGGTTTGAATGCTCTATTTCCTTTTAGCTCACAGCATTTGTGTTTATCCCGTGTTCTCTCATGTGGCACATGTTTCCCCTTTCTCTCTTTTCAGGGTCACTGATGGAGCAAGGACTCACAAATGAGACTTGCTCGGATGCAATCTTCTCAAAAGTATGAATGTATTAAACTTGTATTGTTTGTACTAATAACTGCACACACAAATATGAGTAGCAAGGAAGCTTGCTTATGTGTTTAAACTAACAAGTAACGCTTGTCTATTCTAAAATGGCCGCTAAAACGCGGGAACTTTACTGCACATGTCTCAACCATATCACGTGGTGTGACGTCTTTCTTTGCTTGGTGGGAAACTCTTGCTTCTGCGCAGTATACATTAAAATAGCTGCTACATGTTTTCACGTGCTACAGCTTGCTCTCGTGTTGCAATTAAACTGTGGTATTCTAACGCTACTAATGCGGGATAGAGTTTATAAATAAATGGGAATAGAGTAGAAAGAGTGGGTATACAGTGAAACATTTTATTTGTGATTTTAATATTTTCTTCTTTGATTTATTAGTTCGTAATTTTGGGCCTGGGGTTTGGTGAACTGAAAACTCGTGTGACAATGGTTCTGCGCATGCTCCATGAAAGGCTGCCCAGAAAGAAAAGGATGAAGTCAACCTGGACGTCGTCCAAGGCCGTGACCTGATGGCCAATATTGCTGTACACAAATATGTCCCCACTAATATGCAACAATGTACATGAAGAATGAATAAACTTTGTCATGAGACGGGTGGGAAATAAAGCAAATGTATTAAAATTGATGGGCGGTATTTTAAAACAAAGGGCTTAAGAAAAATGAATTAAATCAATATGGTGTGAGGATCAACCCCCTGTCCCTGTCCAATCAGAAGTAGTGGTCCCATATCTTTGCAACATTAATGGGAGGTACATGGGCGTAGAAGGGTATAATAGATATAGAATTAGCTAATTAGTTAGGAGAGCACACTCTCAGAACGCACAGAAGAGCTCCAGACCGCCAAGCTGATCAATTGCAGGCTGAACTACTGCCCAGAGAGGTCCTGAGGTGGGGGCGGTGGAGTACCTTAGAAGGAAGACACGGGAGAAATCGGAGAGAAGCGAAGTACCAGAGAGGGGAACGACGCAGGCGTCGTTGATAGAGAGGTCACCGGTCCTGTCCTGATCCGGGAGGAGGTCTTTGCTCTTCATCCTTCCAGGGTCCTATTTTATCCAACTCCTTGGCCAAGGGGTTTGGTTCTCGCACTTTAGGTAAATATATGCAACCTTTAGTTGCGCTGCTGTCTCTATCTTCTCCTTTCTGAGGGACCGTCATTAATCGATAATTGATTTCTTGTGCTTCATCCTTGATATGCGATTAAGTATCATGTGGTTCTGTATTTTACTCTGCTAAAACTTTAGATAAATATTTTAAAACTTCTTGACTCAGTGATTATTTCAGAAATTATGAATTGTATGGAACGTCACTCATTTTAAACTTCCCAAGTAGCAAAGGATTCATTGGTAAGTCATTACTCTTCAATCGGAAAAGTAATTGGTAGCAGGGATCTTGATAAAGAGTACCAACTGACCCACCAGCGGAAATTGCTAGCATAGTATGAATGTATGGGCCCAAGTGAGTATTTTGTGTATGAATGCTTGTTGCTAGTAACCCGCTGGATCAGTTTTCTGGTTATCAGAGGATGGTTGTGCATTGTTAATTGGGTAATGAGGATAATACTTCTATGAACTAACATCCGTTATTGTTTAAAGTTTGTTTTATGTTGTCCAGAAATCCCCGGGGAAAATTGAATAGCGGATGGTAAGTGGAAGCCATACTGCAGTGAGGTTATCTGTCAGGCAGAAATAGTACTGAAAAGTTAAGTAGGGCTATCAGTACTTGTTAGGGACTCTATGCGTGTGAGTAAAAGCAAAGGAATATGCTAGTGAAAATTTGATGTTATATCACCTAGAAAGGGTAACATTGAAGAAGTACCAGGTATTTCTGAAGCTTGTGTGAAGAGTAAACGGAAGGGTTTTACTTGTAGTATATGTGTAGTAAACAGAAAGGTTTTACTAAGTGTGAGAGAAACTATCTTTTAAATTTAGAGAAACTGGCACGATAGCGAATGTTTTATGTTGTTACTAAATTTTAAAGAAGTATAGAGAAAAATAAAGTTTTACGTACAATTTTGTAAAGGGAGGGTCAGCTACCGGAGAGGAAGCTGACGTCACAAACGCCGCGCTGGGATTGGTCGAAACCGCGGGCGTAGAACGACTCTTGTAAAGGAGGGGTCAGTAGTCAGGAGTAACACTGACGTCACAAGTGTCGCGCTGGGATTGGTTGAAAACAGCGAAGGACAGAAAAGCGCAGATTGTAAAGGAGGGGTAGTCAGAAAAGACGTCACTGAAAAGCCACGCTAGGATTGGTTCAAAGACAATTGTTAGCTGGAATTTGATTGATAGTTAACATAGAAGTTGAAATCTTAGTGGTTAGTGGAGATTATATGTTAAAAGGTGATCCAACTTTAATAGGAATCCGTCCGGATAGGAGATTCCTAGGCTTTGCAAAATATAATTTTATACATCGAGATTTGCCAAAAATGTACGGAGAGAAGAGGAAAATGTCAGTTCTACAGAAGATTAAGAATTATTTTAAAAAGGATAAACCAATCAAAACTAGGGAAGGAATTATCATTCCACCAGCTAAAACGCCCGCTTCATTCATGATGATGGAGAGAGGTTATCATACTTGTGTATGGATAGAAAATTGGATGGAATATACAAAAAATTATGGAATATTAGCTTTTCCCGAGAATGGTACTTTCAATGGGAGGATTCTTCAAAATTTGAGATTAAGAATGAATGACTTAGAACCGAGACCTAGACTAACTCAATACGAAGCCTTAGAGGAATGGGAAACCGAGGCATTTGAACGAGATCGATCCAGAAGTAATAGGGGTTATCGGGGATTTTTCCCTAGGTACCAAAATGAGTCAAGGGACGGTCAGATGAAACAGTGGAGAAGAGCAATGCTTACAGAGGGTCTGTATCCGATATTAATGGCAGAAGAATCAGTAGGGAATAAATGCACAGAAAAGACAAAACATGTGACTAGATTTGGAGATTCCGAAGACGAATTTATGGAAGATATATTAAAGAATCCACCACCATATCAGGAAGGGACAAGTGGATGCACCCCAAGTGCACCCTTGTTAAGAACACCTTTGGTACCACAAGTATTGCATGATTCACCAGTTAGTAGAGTACTTCACGATAAAGAAAAGGAAGCAATAGACAAAAACAGAGCAGAATTAATTCAGAAAGTAACACAATTGAGTATTCATCCTGATTCATTGACCATACCTGTAACAATTGGTCCAGTAGTTCCCTTGTACGGTGACAAAGTAACTTATCCCAAACCTTTAGTTATGCCTACACCTGTGAATGTTCCCAAACCTGAAGCAGTAGTAATGGTTGAGGATCACTTTAGTGATTGTGAGTCTATGATTTCATTAATGGACTTGCCCATTCGAGATTCTGTAAATAGTACTCCCAGAAGAGTAACACCTGGTTGCTCCAAAGATGTAAACATAATAACTTCATCAGGAACGAAAAGTGCCACAGTAGTTACCCCAGAAGACTTAGAAAGATGGGCACAAGGATCAGACAAACAGAGTTCACCTCCAAAGATTATGGACATTTACAAATTAAAGGTTGAGTTAGAAGAGATGATAGCAGGAAATGTAAGGGTAGATCGTCTAAATACCTACGATGAAGAAGAATTATTGTTTGTATGCAGAAGCATCACAAGAAATGTAAAAATATTTCATGAGAAATTATCAGACTTAGCTCAACAGATGGGAATTGAAATAGGGAAGTCAAAAGTATTACAAAAACCCTATAGAGCAGATTTTTCAGATAAGGATTTGGAAAACATGAATGCATCTGGAAGAAAATTACAAGTAAAAGAATTAATGACAGTCTTGCAGAAATGGGGAGAGCAAGATAAATGGAAAGTTAGGTGGACAAAGAAAAAGGAAGAGGCACGATACAGTAGAACAACTTCTGAATATTTGATGAAGGAAAGAAGGGAAAGGAGATCAAATGTACCGATTCGAGAAGTTCCAGGAGGGGGATATGTACATGTCCCATGGAGCAGACAGGATATTTTATCATTTACGAACGATTTCCCAAAATTGAGAGAAAAGCCAATTGAATGGTACAAGCAGGTTGAGAGGTTTGTGAAGGTGTCAAAGGTATTGTTGAAAGACTTGGATGGTTTGTTCGACATAGTGGTACCTGCCGATTTGTGGACAGATTGCAAAATCACAGTTGATTGGCCCAGTGAAGAGTATCCTAGAGATCCAAAGACAGGTGCCCCGTCAAATGATGTAATGAAAAAGTATCAACAGGTGATAACTTACCTGAAAGGGAAAATACCGCCAAAAGAAACAGACTGGGTGAAAATAGATAGAACTACCCAAGAAGCTAGTGAATCGGTACATGCCTACTATGAGCGTTTATTGCAGGTGTTTAAGCAGTATAGTGGATTTGAGGATATTGGAGATAAAAACATGAGTCAATTTGTTTACCGATTTGTTTATGGCTTAAAACCAGAAATTTGTCAGATGATTAAGCAGCACATGTTCTGCTGGCAAGGGAAACCGATTGACGAGATTCTGAAATATGCTAAATATTGTGGAGATGACATTGAGGATAGGCACAAGAAATTGCAAGAGAAAGTGATGTGGGCTCAAGTAAAAATGGCTGAGAAACAGGGAATTAATTTGGATAATCCGAGTGATAATCAAGGAAAAGATTCTGGAACGAATGGTGACACTGGAAATGGAGGAAAAGTGAGAGGACGAATGAGCAGGGAAGAGGCTAAAAAGAAGTTTCCTTATCATGGGTGCGGAAAATTGGGGCATTGGAAGGATGAATGTAAAAAGATTCGGAATAATAATGGCCCAAATCAAAATTTAAATCCACAGACGCAGAATGACTCACAGCAGGGTGTAAATCCTCAGAGTCAGTTGCCACCTGCACCTATACAGGGTAATGTAAGCAGAGCAAAGCACGGTACAGACGTCGGATATCAAGGAGGAAGTGGTAAGAATGATTATGTAACCTCACAATTTCTTTTACAGGACGACTTCTGTTTCTATAGTTCATGACGGTGCCTGGGAGAGGGGGAGAAGGAGTGCATACTTGGTGCATCCTTACCGGTAGATCAGTCAGGTCCATATGTTGAAGGGAATGTGAAAGGTAATGATATTACTTTCCTTTTGGACACTGGTGCTACTAGGTCTACTGTGAGAACAGCAGACATCCCAGAAGTTCCTCTCTCTGGAGAAGCTATCCAAGTTGTGGGGGTGGCTAATCAAAAGATTAGAACACCTCTTACTGAGCCAATGGAAGTAAAAATCGGAAACTTTAGAGAAATGCATCAATTTGTAGTGTGTGATTCCAGTCCAGTAAATTTATTGGGCCGGGATTTGCTATGCAAAATGAATTGCACAATTTTCTGCACGCCGGATGGTGTGGCAGTTCAGACTCCAGATGAAGACCATGTATATAAATTTATGATTGCAAAACAAGGTACAGAAATAGATGAGATGTTTTCTTTAATAACCAAAGACGAGTTACCAGAAGAACTGAAAACTACAGTGAATTCCATGGTATGGGATTTCACAGGGAAAGAAGTAGGACTTATGGCCAAAATAGACCCAGTTAAGATTACTGTAAAAGAAGGTGCGATTTTCCCAAACACCAGACAGTATAAAATGAGTGCAGAAGTAAAAGCAGGAGTCATCGAAGAAATAAACAGAATGGTAAATCAGGGAATATTAAAAGAGGTAATGAGTAGCCCTTGTAACTCACCAATCATGGGTCTAAAGAAACCTAGTGGAATATATAGGATTGTTCAGGATTTATGCAAAATAAATAAGATTGTGGAACCCTGTTGTCTTATAGTACCAAATCCTGCCGTAATTTTATACCAGATACCTTGGAGTGCAGGATGGTTTACTGTGTTTGATTTATGCCAAGCATTTTTTCCATACCATTACATCCAGATAGTCAGTATCTTTTTTCATTTAAATTCGAGAACAAAGTCTATGTATGGAATCGTGTTCCTCAGGGATACACGGAAAGTCCTTCCATTTTCAATCAGATATTGAAAAAGTGCCTAGAGAAGCTAGTGATGCCAGGAAGCTCAGTTTTAGTGCAGTATATAGACGACTTACTAGTGGCATCTAACACCAGAGAGGACTGTGTTGTTGACACTATTGCACTATTAAATCATTTAGCTGAAGAAGGGCATAAAGTTTCACCTGAAAAATTGCAGTTTTGCACTACAGCAGTGAAGTATCTAGGACACCAGATCGAGAGGGGTAAAAGGAGAATAACAACTGAGAGAATAAAATTAATAAAGAAAATGCAAATGCCTGTCTCTCAACGAGAAGTGAGAATGTTTCTTGGAATAGTAGGTTATTGTCGACAATGTATACTAGCATTTTCACTGTTAGCAAAGCCCTTAATACAAATGACGAGAAAGAAGGCAAAGGACCCAGTTGAGTGGGATGATGAAAGCGTAGGAGCTTTTGTAAAATTAAGAAATGCTTTATGTGCAGCACCTGCACTAGGCATGCCTGATTATAAAAGAAAATTCGCATTATTTTGCCACAAAAGAGAAAATTGTGCCCTTTCAGTCTTAACCCAGAGACATGGTTTAGACAGACGTCCTATAGCATATTTTTCTGCTACATTGGACCCAGTGGCAGCCGCATTGCCAGGCTGCTTAAAAGCAGTGGCGGCTACCTGTTTGAGCATTGAACAAAGTGAGTCAATTGTAATGGGACATCCTGTAAAAGTATTCGTCCACATGCGGTTGTGATTCTATTGACAAGAACACGAACTCAGCATCTTACTCCTAGTCGGCTGACTAGATATGAAAGAATAATACTGGGTGCTGAAAATGTGACCATTGTAAGGTGCACAATAGTAAATCCAGCTACCTTATTACCAGACCCATATCATGAAGAAGTTAAAGATGACGAAGAGGAACATGATTGTTTACAAGTCACAGAGTTGTGTACGAAACCACGTCCTGATATTCAGGAACTACCCCTCAGGAAACCAGACAGGGAGCTGTTTGTTGATGGTTCATGCCAAAGGCATGAAGATGGAAAACTAACTGCAGCATATGCAGTGTGTGAACTAACCGGAATAGTCGAAGCATCCTATTTACCGGGAGTCAAATCTGCACAAATAGCTGAATTGATCGCATTAATAAAAGCTTGCAAAATTGGGAGGAATCAAAGAGTAACTATATTTACAGATAGCCAATATGGTTACGGGGTTGTGCATGATTTTGACCAACTATGGATGCAGAGGGATTTCATGACTTCTTCAGGATCCCCCATTAAAAATGGACAGTTCGTAAAAGAACTACTGGAGGCAATACAATCACCAAAAGAATTGGCTGTGGTGAAATGTGCCGCACACCAGTCAGGAGATGACTGGGTGGTAGTCGGCAACAGATACGCAGATCTTGTGGCTCAACATTGTGCCAAAAACAGATTGTCAGTAAATAAAAGGGTGGAAAGAATGGGAATCAGCTGCCAACTTATGCTGTATGCACCTCCTGAAACATAGGAACGATGTGACACGATTGCAAGATGATGCTGATGAGAGTGAAAGAAGTACATGGATTAAAATGGGATGTTCTCAAAAGGCAGACGATGATGTATGGATTTGTGCCGATGGCAGACCAGTCATGCCTGACTGTCTGCTTTCACAAATGGCCAGGATGTATCATGGAGACACCCATGTAGGGAGAGATGCAATGATTAGGCTCTTTAGACAAAATTGGTACAATCCAAGGTTTAGGGCAGTAGCAGAAAGTCTTTGCCAGAGATGTTTAACTTGCCAAATGCATAACCCAGGAAGAAAAACAGTAATTGGGTTTGGGAAAATTGGAAAGGCGGAGGGTCCCTTTATGAGATTGCAACTTGATTTCATTCAGTTACCACCATGTAGAGGGTTGAAATATGTACTAGTCATAGTATGTCTGTTTTCAAAATGGGTGGAGGCATACCCTACCAGAAAGAATGACAGTATTACAGTCGCAAAGTTGTTGCTACGCGAACTCATTCCGAGATTTGGTTTTCCAGTAACTTTGGAATCAGATAGAGGAAAGCATTTTAACAGTGAAGTGATTAAGATAATCTGTGAAGCATTCCAAATTGAGCAAAAACTGCACTGTGCATATCGTCCAGAGGCTTCTGGAGTGGTTGAACAAATGAATGGCACGATAAAATCAAGACTGGGAAAAATGTGTGCATCAACATCATTAGATTGGCCAGATGGATTGCCTCTTGTTTTAATGGGACTCAGAAGCATTCCTGATAGGAACACCGGATTGAGTCCGCATGAAATAATGATGGGAAGAGCAATGAGACAAGCACATGTTCCCACAAATAAACTGCTGAATATATCTGATGATATGGTTCTGGATTATTGCAAGGGATTGGCTGACCTAGTGCGTTCTGTCTCTCACCAGGTTGGAGAAGACTCAGTTTCCAGGCAGCCTGAACAAGAACATGATCTGAGTCCCGGAGACTGGGTGGCAGTGAAGAATCACACCAGAGAAACGTGTCTATCACCTAGGTGGGGCGAACCTTGTCAGGTCATACTGGTCACAAACACAGCAGTGAAGTGTGCAGGATTTCCTAATTGGATTCATGTAAGCCACACCAAAAGAGTACCAGACCCTGAAGAAGAAAATCCTCAGACAGCATCAATAACTGAGGAAGCTGAAGGTTGCCCAGCTGAAGAATCTCAAGTCCGAGATTCAGAGGAAGCTGAAGAAGAACAACCGAGCACAAGTCAGGACTGGATACCAGTGGTGGAAATACCTGAAGTCTACAACAGAACAAGAAGTCAAGTAAATTTAGAAGAAATAGAAAAAGAGCAGATAGGTGAAGAAGAAGCAGCTCAGGAAGAAGAAGAAGAAACAATAAGAGAACCTGAGCAGGAACAGATAGGGAGAGGAAACTGGGCTCAAATTAAAGAAAAACAAACAGATTTTGAGCAGGGACAGACAGGTCTAGAAGAACGCGGTCAGGCTGCAGAAGTACAAAGTGCAATAAGCCCTGATCAGAACCAGTTAGATAAAGAAAAGTACACAGAAGAAGAAGATCTTGAGAATTCCGAGCAGGAAATCGTAAATCAAGAACAAGATCAGTTACTAGAGATTCACAGTGGAGCAGCTGAAGAAAAACAAATCAGACCGGAAAAAGAACAAATAGTAGAAGAAACAGAAATTGAAGAACATCAAACTGTAACCCAACCTGAAAATAAAAGAATTTTTTAAGAAATAAATAAAGAGACAGTGCAAACAGAGAAAATAAGAAAAGGTAATCATTGGCCTAGTGTCATTAAAAGAGTAAAATACCACATAACAACCAGAAGTGAAGATCCAGATCAAGTGAACGAAGTAACAAGCCAAACGGGACAAGAAAATAAAAGTGAAAAACGAAGAAGCAAAAGACTGAAACTCGTGAATAACAAATTTAAAGGTCCTGATGGACTTATATTACTTGAAGATTACGAGAGCTCAGAATCAAGTGAAAGTGGTGATGAAGGAACAAGTGCGGAACTGATCTATGAAAAAGAAATAGAACCACCTTGAGAAAATAAAGGGATTTGAAGAATACGATAAGAAGAGCAATCTTCCTTGTCAAAAATGCCTGATGATAGAGTTACTGGGAGACCAAAGCAGAAAGGTTGTAAAAGATGTTGTGCTATATGCATATGCAATCTGGTAGTGATGCTTATAGTATGGTTAGTTGTGATCGTAGCAATTCCTTACCTTATGATAATAGATGAAAAGATTAACAACGAAACGAAGGAAAGGACAGATAACTTGAAAAGTAATAGAGTAGAACTAAAGGCAGAAGACAAACCAGAATTTCATCATGAAGTAACAGATAACGACACTAGTTTGAATGTTTTCACAAAGTTATTATTTCAATATGTAGATACCATGGAAGTTAGTAATTGTTATGTCTGTATGAAACTACCTGAATCAGTAGCAGAAGGTTTAACGTATCATCACTTGCCATTAACCTATGGCATATCATGTAGTGTACTAACTAGTTTATTTTATAGAACAGGGCAACTTCAGTATTATTATTCAAATATAGATGTGATATTTTCTGAGGTTCCGATTCGAAAGAATATGAATCCAGTGCTTAGTAGCAAAGATGCACAGTTTATGGGAGAATTTTTCTTAACAATGAAATCAATAGACATAACACATGCACATAGAAGCATTCTAACATGTTTATTGCATGAAGAAGAAAAGATATTTTTGAATTTAGTGGAGAGTAGAAGACAAGATTTCCAAAAGAAAGCTTCTGAGCATAAGGCTCATTTGCCACCTTGGGCTGAGAAAGAAGGTAGTTACACACCTGGCAAGGCTCAAGCTGCTATGGCTCTGGATTTTGTAAAGACAGGGAAAATTTGTCTACATAGGTTAAAGACTGAGTATAACAATGTTTTCATCAGTACCAGTGAATGTGAACACAATTTCTTAATTGTTGGAGGTTGGGGACTTAAAGGAGGAACAGATTCAGTTTTTCCTGGAATCTATTATGTGTGTGGGAATAAGGCTTACTTTAGGCTTCCTGCACGGTGGTATGGAAGTTGTTATTTTGGAATAGTGTTTCCAAAAATATACCACGTAAAAAGAAACACTGACAGCAATGAAAATACTAGTGAATTAACACGTAGAAAAAGAGCTAGTTTTTCAGAAATTGTAGGTGATATATTTGGTGCATTGATACCTTCAGTGGGAATAATTCTGAACTCAAGGAAAATATGTAAATTATCTACAGTGGTTGATCGTTTATCAACTGACACTGCTGGAGGATTTCTAATGATTAATGCGGAAATGGTTGCGATTAGATCTATGGTTATGCAAAATCGACTTGCTCTTGATATTATATTGGCAAAAGAGGGCGGAGTCTGTAAATTATTGAAGACGAAACACTGTTGCACTTATATACCTGATAAAAGTGCAGAAATTGGAACGTATATACAGAATATAACTAAACTTGAGAAGGAACTAAAACCACTGGAAGTTGATAGTGTATGGGAAAGATTGACAAATAGTATTAGGTCAATTGGTACTTGGTTTGCTAATATAGGGAAAGGACTTATAGGTAAAATATTAGTACCCTTAGCAGGAATAGCAATAATAGTATTGTCAATAACCATATGGTGCAAATGTTGTAGAAAGAATGAATCGTATAATGTGACAGGAAAAGGAAAGAAGAGAAAGTTTGATGAAATTGAACTTGAAGATTTAAGAAGCGAATTATACAAGAAACTGAAAGGAGATGTGAAAAATAGAAAGTGTAAAATTGAAAGTGAAACTATATTATGCTAAAAGTTGGCATCTGATTGTGGGTAGTATTTGATGGTTCAGAAACGCCATCAGAGAGGGGATTGATGGAGCAAGGACTCACAAATGAGACTTGCTCGGATGCAATCTTCTCAAAAGTATTAATGTATTAAACTTGTATTGTTTGTACTAATAACTGCACACACAAATATGAGTAGCAAGGAAGCTTGCTTATGTGTTTAAACTAACAAGTAACGCTTGTCTATTCTAAAATGGCCGCTAAAACGCGGGAACTTTACTGCGCATGTCTCAACCATATCACGTGGTGTGACGTCTTTCTTTGCTTGGTGGGAAACTCTTGCTTCTGCGCAGTATACATTAAAATAGCTGCTACATGTTTTCACGTGCTACAGCTTGCTCTCGTGTTGCAATTAAACTGTGGTATTCTAACGCTACTAATGCGGGATAGAGTTTATAAGTAAATGGGAATAGAGTAGAAAGAGTGGGCATACAGTGAAACATTTTATTTGTGATTTTAATATTTTCTTCTTTGATTTATTAGTTCGTAAATTTGGGCCTGGGGTTTGGTGAACTGAAAACTCTTGTGACAATGGTTCTGCGCATGCTCCATGAAAGGCTGCCCAGAAAGAAAAGGATGAAGTCAACCTGGACGTCGTCCAAGGCCGTGACCTGATGGCCAATATTGCTGTACACATAAATGTCCCCACTAATATGCAACAATGTACATGAAGAATGAATAAACTTTGTCATGAGACGGGTGGGAAATAAAGCAAATGTATTAAAATTGATGGGCGGTATTTTAAAACAAAGGGCTTAAGAAAAATGAATTAAATCAATATGGTGTGAGGATCAACCCCCTGTCCCTGTCCAATCAGAAGTAGTGGTCCCATATCTTTGCAACATTAATGTGAGGTACATGGGCGTAGAAGGGTATAATAGATATAGAATTAGCTAATTAGTTAGGAGAGCACACTCTCAGAACGCACAGAAGAGCTCCAGACCGCCAAGCTGATCAATTGCAGGCTGAACTACTGTCCAGAGAGGTCCTGAGGTGGGGGCGGTGGAGTACCTTAGAAGGAAGACACGGGAGAAATCGGAGAGAAGCGAAGTACCAGAGAGGGGAACGACGCAGGCGTCGTTGATAGAGAGGTCACCGGTCCTGTCCTGATCCGGGAGGAGGTCTTTGCTCTTCATCCTTCCAGGGTCCTATTTTATCCAACTCCTTGGCCAAGGGGTTTGGTTCTCGCACTTTAGGTAGATATATGCAACCTTTAGTTGCGCTGCTGTCTCTATCTTCTCCTTTCTGAGGGACCGTCATTAATCGATAATTGATTTCTTGTGCTTCATCCTTGATATGCGATTAAGTATCATGTGGTTCTGTATTTTACTCTGCTAAAACTTTAGATAAATATTTTAAAACTTCTTGACTCAGTGATTATTTCAGAAATTATGAATTGTATGGAACGTCACTCATTTTAAACTTCCCAATTAGCAAAGGATTCATTGGTAAGTCATTACTCTTCAATCGGAAAAGTAATTGGTAGCAGGGATTTTGATAAAGAGTACCAACTGACCCACCAGCGGAAATTGCTAGCATAGTATGAATGTATGGGCCCAAGTGAGTATTTTGTGTATGAATGCTTGTTGCTAGTAACCTGCTGGATCATCACCTTTACTAGCCGAATTCAATTCCTTCAATAGTTTTCTACCTGCTTTTATATTTCTTCCATTACTTGATCCTTAAATTCTCTCCCTCTAGTTCTGTCCTCTTTTACCATCTTTTCTCATCAGTCCTGTTTTACTTGTCACTCCTCCGGGCCAGAATAATTAACTGTGTGCCGTTAATTCTGAGCTCATAAGAAGATCTTTGTACAGTGAGCGCTGGTCCAGAGCAGTGCGCGAGGCCAGGGTAAGGAAAGGGCTTTCTATGGACGTGAAGCGTAGGTCAGGTCACGAGGCCGGTCGCCATTTATCCACAGTGCCCAGTGACTAATCCGCTTAAATTCCACATTTAAGGGGCATCTGGATGCTGAAATATTTCCAGTTGTAAGGCTAAGTGCCGTTTCCCCCTGACAAGCGTGTTCTGGATCGTTATCAGAGCCGAGATCAGACATTTTAAACCGTCTTGAGACGCGTTTCCAGGTATGGGGAACGAATGACATAAAAAAGAAAAAAGTGATAAATGCTTATGATACATTTGGGCTTCCCTCATGAATAATACAAGTGGCATACATAGAAAGTCAATGCAGTTTAGGTTTAGGATAGTCTGAGGGCTTGGAAGGCTTCACTAAAATATTACGCGGGAAGGAGAGGCGCAAATGTTATAAAGCAAGGTATCATGTCACGATGGGTTTGGTGCTCTCAGTTCTCGTAATCGCGCTAAATAGTTTTATGATGTTATGCTAATAAGCACGCCCTCCTACTGAAGGCTGATGTCTAGTTTCCGTTGATCCCTTCTTTTGACCTGCAGGACGCACGTGCACACGGTTAATAAAGCACCCCTCCCCCCTCCCCCTCAATGGTGACGCCTAGGTGCGCAGCAGATCTTGAGTGATTGGCGGCAGAAGCCAATCAAATGCAATTAGTAGTTCAGCTGGCGTTGGCTGGAGATAACGGCAGACTACTGCCTTGTCTAACAATGCGTAATTGCTGTTAATGACTGCAGCTGAGCAGGGTTAAGCAGGTTTTCGGGCACACAGCAAACAATGCCCCGGGGAGAGATGCTGTAGCCAAACAAAACAGATTGGGTAAGTTAGGGATAGGGCTTGAGTATGTGGACATATGCTTAACCTCGGGCCCAATGCAGCAAGACGTGAGAGTGTTAATTTTGGCCATGGTTTGTACATGCTCCAGGGTCCCAATTGTTCACCTAGGCCATACGATGTGATTGGAGGGTTTATTTATTTATTTATGTATTTATTTATTTATTTATTTATTTAATGCAGTTTTATATAGCGCAGACTTTACCCAAAGGTGTCAGAGCGCTTTACAATAGAATCAAGTACGTTACATAAGGAGAATTACACACTAACAAGTTACAAATACAATCAGGATAATTAAAAAGGTACAGATAAAATAAGAGGTTCAAGACTTAGGTTAATACAGGTATAGAAGACATATTTACAGCGTTGCGCTCAAATGAATGCCAAGCAGCCTTGAGTGACATGAGAGAGAGTTGAATTAAGACTGGAAGTGTTTTATGGAGAGAAGAGATTTAAGATCTGTTTTGAAGGTCCGGATAGAGGCTGTGGTTCGGAGGGTTGGAAGAAGTGAGTTCCAGATTGTAGCCGCATTGCCTGAGAAGGATTGAGCCATACATCTTTCCCTTTTGAAAGTAGGGGGCTCAAGCAGTAGTTTTTCAGCATTACGTGGATCTGTGTAGGTGGTAAAAAGGAACTCGCACTAATGATGGGGCCTAGGCTGAAATACCTTCCTGTATGAGTATTACGTAAAGTGGATGAATGAATGAACGAAGACATTTTGCTCATGGCATTCAAGGATTTTTAAAATAAAAAATAAACGTCTATCTAATATGTTTCGGGGCCTAGTTGCCGAGGCCGCTTTGTAATTCTGTTGCATAGCAAGAGTGTCCTGGGCTACTATGGAAGCATGGAAAATGGGTACTACCCCTGGATGATTAGTAGTAGCCATCATTGGGGTGCAGTGCCCCCCCCACACACACACCAGGGTCCCAGTGTCACTGCATTTATGGCACTCTTGATAGCTATGCCACCATGACAGGTCACCTTCAACCTCCCCTGCTTTTATTTGCAAGAACGCTTTAGGTTCTGGGAAATGTACTTTTTCCTGTATAAGCATTTAGCCACAATAATATAGCATAACATAAAACAACATAATGTTACATAACATAACATAACATAACATAGTCACGGCATGCAAGGGCGCTGTTGGCTGAAAACCAGGCCTGGCTGGAAGTAACCTTTGTGACATGGAACCTACTGACTGATGTATCAGGACAATACAGTAAGAATTTCAACACAGATCTCTCAGCAAAGTACAGGGTTGTGTGGACAGAGGGCAGCGACTGCTTAAGGTAGTAATAAAACGTGGGATACGTCTGTATTTGAAAGCCTTTATTCTTCGGTAAAACACCACCAACATCCAAAGTCGCCAGCACTGCCAGGCTCGAATAACCCTCTCCCCAGAACCTTCACGATGGAGACCAAATACCAACATTCCTGGCATGAGCTGATGGCCTTAAGGTGTAAGAAGATTATAACACATCCCCTTTTCATAATACAACAGCCAAAATATAATAAAAAGAAGAAAGGAAACTTAACAAAAAATAAAATATGGAACAACAATATGGAGACAATACCTCATTGCATGACATATTCATCAAACGTTACAGATACCCTTCTGCATCTCTATGAAGAAGGTTTGCACAACACATCAGGACAATTTTCGTCCACATCATGAGCAGAGATGCTTGGTGACCCTCCTGTGTACTTGACAAGTCTGGACATGCTCCATCCACGTAGCACCTGTGTTCATAGTCACAACATTCCTTTTTATAGCAATAATGGAGAAAGGGCCCATGAATCCAGACGTCCCCTTCCTCCCTTGCTTCGGCTTCTTTACAAGAGCCTGATCCCCCACATTCCATTTCTTAACTCTGACCAACTTCTTCACATCATACCTTCATTTATACTTTTGTTGATAGGATCTAAGTCTGTCCTTCCTCAACTCACCATCATCTTCACTCATACCTCTTGTAGGCAACCAAACCGGATTAAACTTGGAGTTAGCCATTCTACCCCTTAATACCTCAAAAGGAGACTTTTGCGTGACAAGATTGGGAGCAGTCTGATGTGCCCACCATGTCCCCCTCAACACACTCTTAAAGGACACTCTAGTTTCTAACGCCCTTTGTGCACAATTCTTGACCACTCTATTCATCCTCTCCCTAAGACCATTGGCTTGTAGTGCATAGTGAGCCATTCTCTGATGTACTATGCCTAGATCATTAAGGAACTCTTGCATCTCCTGTAACACAAATTGCACACCATTGTCAGTCACTAAGTATTTTGGCACACCCTCACTCACGAAAACATCCTTAAGAAAGTCTAGCACCGTCCGTGTGTTGACCGTATTCAGACATCTAGTCTCTACCCACTTACCAGAGGTGTAGTCTACTAAAAGAAGCATGAACCTCTCAGCCGCAGCCATCACGTCAAAAGGGCCCATGATATCCAATCCCAATTTAGACCAGATTTCCTTCGGAACAATGACCGGGGACAAAGGAGCACAATTCATGACATGGGATTTGTCATTAGTCGCACAAAGATGACATTCCTTAACCACCTTCTCAACCATGCAGTCCATGCTTGGCCACCAGTACCTTTCCCCACACGAGCTTTAGTAAGGCTCCTTCCAAGGTGCGTGCCCTTCATGATCAAGATTTATTACCCTGTCTCTTAGACCACAAGGACGAACCGCCCTGTTACCCCTCATAAGATTCCCTTGACAAAGGTCAATTCATTCCTTACCGACCAGTAAGGTTTCAGGTTTGGTCCAGTTACATATACTCTGGGCATTCTTTTACGATAAAAGATTTGAGGACAGGAAACAAACCATCTTCTTCCACGCCCTTAGACCACTCTTCCTCCAACAAAGTCGGTTCCATGACCCAATTAACACCCTCAACATCCACATCACACTGTTTGCACTCCAGCGGCAACTGCGACAGGCAATCTGCTGATTTATTCACTGACCCTGGAAGGTACTGTACCCAGAAGTTGAATTCTTCAAGTCCTTCACCCCACGCTTGAGTCTAGAAGTCAAATGATCACTGTGGTGACAAGAAAATACTTGAACCGGAGGCCGATGATCAGTCCTTACCAGGAAAGGAATGCCCCGAAATAAAACTTGAAATGTCTCACTGCCCAGGTTATACTCAATGCCTCCCTTTCAATACATGAGTAGTGTTCCTCCACACCTCTAAGTCTCCTAGAGGCAAAAACGACCACCCTTTTTCTCCTTCTACTATTTGTGACAGCACAGCGCCCAAACCCCTAATGCTGGCATCAGTGGTCAGAATAGTTTTGAGTTTGGCATCAAAGTGCCCCAAAGAGGGCATCCTGCCAATTTCTGATTTAATCGTCACAAAAGCCTTCTCACACTTCTCAGACCAGTTGAAATGCACACCCTTCCTCAACAACATCCTGATTGGCTCAACTACACTTTCAAACCCCTCCACAAACTTCGAATAAAATTCCGCAAGCCCCAGGAATGACCTAACTTGCTCCTTATTACTAGGAGTCGGGGCTTTCAATATACTCTCTGCCAGTTCAAAATTTGGTTGTATGCCCTCACCAAAGATAACATGGCCCAGGTATGTAACTGACGGCACTCCAATCCAGCATTTCTCTTTCTTCACAGTGAGCCCCGTTTCACCCAGCCTTTTCAACACACACCTCAAAACATCCTCATGCTCCCTTTCATCCTTACCATAAATCAGGATATCATCCTGGTAAAAGAGAACATTGCCTAGATCACCCAGTACCAGCTTCATGATCCTTTGAAAACAGGCTGCCGCCGAGGTCAAACCAAACAGCATCCTTATTAAGTGATATGCTCCCAAAGGAGTTACGAACAAAGTCGTGTCTAGAGTCCAAATGCAGCACTATCTGATGATACGCCGATGAGAGATCCAAGACAGTGAAAACCTTAGCCCCCTTCAACACACTGATGCACTCCGAGATGTTTGGAAGTGGCTGATCGTCCACCCAAAACCACTCATTTAAACTGCGCAAGTCCACACACAGTCTGATACTACTGCCTCCATCCTTGGGCGCCAGAACCACTGGGGCTAACCACTCAGAGGCTTCAATCTCTTCAATGATGCCCAAATCCAACAGTCTCTTCAGTTCCACTCTGAACGGCTCCACCATCATGTTTGGTACCTTGCGAACGTTATGCACACATGGTTTAGCTCACTTTTTCAAAATTATGTGCTCTTCGAAGCCTTTGAGAAGACCTAACCCATCACCAAACACTTCAGGAAAATCCTGGAAAAACTGTTCACCATTCTCAGAATTATCAAAAAAGCATCACTTGATCCCTTGGATTTCCAGTTCCAGGATTCAAATTAATCCCCAAATCACGTTGGTGCCTCCAGCCCAAGAGATTGTCACCTCTCTCTGCCACATATACTTTCCCAATAGTTTGTCTATAATTAAATTCAATTTTGGTTACAACATAACCCAGTAATTTAATACATGACCCACCATAGCTAACCAGGTTAATATCTGGCAGAAACAGTTTGACATCCTCCTTGGCAAACTTCTCATCGCACTGCTTGTTTCCAATCATAGTCAACCGTGAACCAGAGTCAGCCAACACCACAAAGGTTTTCCCATTCACTTCAATGTCACACTCTGGCATCGTTACTTTCCCCGAATCCACCTCTCCATTCTCATCATTCACACTCAAAACTACTGTGCGCACTCCATCCAATGTACTTTCCATCCCTTTCACCTTCTCAGCAGATCTACACACTCGTGCATAATGCCCTCTGATGCCACATTTCTTGCCTACCAACCCTCTAGCATAGCAGTTTGGACCATTAGAATGATGCGCAAAACTTCCACATCTGAAACACTTGGCTTTCTGCAAATCTGCATGTCCACGTGTCTGTGAATCGCGTTCAACACTCCTCCCCTTTACACCAGAGGAGATGTTTGAGGCATTTTCACCTCCAGCCTGGAGTGCTGCATCATCCATTACACCATGAATACTACTCGGTGTATCATCTTTGTCCACTGCACCTTTTCTTATCTCCTTCACCCAACTTGATGTATTTACCATCCCTTTCACAATGACCACAGTTTCCACAAGCGGCAGGTTCTTAGATAATCATTTCTCTTGCACCCTGCTGCTGTTGGTGCATCTCACCAACTGATCTATGACAAGAGAATCAGACAACTTCCCAAACTCACATGTGCAAGGTAAAGTCTTTAGAGACGCAACATAATTTCCCACCTTCTCACTAGTTTCCTACACCCTAGTGAAGAACCTATAACGTTCTAATACCAAATTGACACGTGGTCCAAAGTACTGTTCCAGCATTTTCATAGACATCTCATAAACATCCGAAGGCTCCCCATCTCCACTACCAATTGGCAGTTCATCAATACCGCCATAGATATTCCGTCCCTCAATGCCAAGATTGTGCAGCAATATGGCTTGCTTTCTGAAGACAGACATTTTTTCCCCCCCCTATAGCCACAATATAGGACTCAAATAATTTCTTCCACCTTTTCCATGGCAATATAGGTTCACCTTTTTCTGAGAGAAAGGCAGGGGGTTGTGACATACTGGTAGTTGTCATGTTGTTATGCGGTATACACTTCCTAAAATTCAGATGATTTGGAATGAGCAAAATAAAACACCAAAAATACCAGGAGAAATCTGTAGCAAGAAATCTCACCACAAGTCTCGCCTCAGTGTATTTCTCAGAGCACAGAGTCCATAACTGACGATTTCCATAAACGGTCTCGATGACACTGTGAATACAGGGCAAGGAGACTTCACTCCTTAACCAACATGGCGGCACGTCGCTATGCGCATGACATCATCCCGCCATGCGCGTGACGACAATGCGATGGCCGCTGTTCTAAGGAGGAAGATATCTTCGTGACCGGCATGCGCTGAATTCCAAAAGCCATGAGAGCCATGCGCGTGAGCATCCAGCGCATGAGCTGAGGCTCGAGCTGCTGATAACCGGTTGGGGACCTTTTTATTTTGGGGAGTTTTATATAGCGGGAACTAGACCCAGAAGTATCAGAGCGCTTTACATGAGCACCAGTTACGTTACAGACGGACACATTCATTTTTGTAAGGCACGGGGGAAGTGATTTGCCCAGAATCACAGAATGTTGAGCGACCCTGCTGAGACCCGAACCCGGTTCCCCAAATCCAAGGTCAACCACCCTAGCCGTTAGGCCACATTCTCTCCCCCAAACAAAAACAAAAACTTTAAACAAAAGCCCCCTGTAACTTTGACTAAACCATGTGATTGTAAGGTTGAATTCTGAGCATGTTTAATAAAAAGAGTTAAAAAAAAAAAAAGCCCAATTCTAGATGGTGCCTCACGATAAGAGCAGTGCAGGAATCTTCTTCACGTACTCACTGTTCAGAATTAATGAATCCAACAGTCTGTTTCCGTAAAGCTGTTTCTTCTTTTTGTATTGCATGGGTCCAATAAGGGAATTAGTGATGTGAGTCGCCTCTCCCCAATCAGGCATACTCATCACCAGTAATAAAACATGGGATACATCTGTATCTGAAAGCCTTTATTCTCTGGTAAAACACCACCAACATCCAAACTTGCCAGCACTGCCAGGCTTGAATAACCGTCTCCCCAGAACCTTTACCATGGAGACCAAATTCCAACATTTCTGGCATGAGCTGACGGCCTTAAAGGTGTAAGAAGATTATAACAGGGTATGTTGAAACTTGCCCTTTAATGTTTAATTCTTTTTGGGAATGTTGGGCATGTCAGCAGCGGAACGTGTAGACCTCAGATGAGGAGTGTCAGCTGTAGCGTCCGCTGCTGGTGTGGACTGTCTGGTGGGTGTGGAATAAACTCATCTTGAAGTTACTTGAAGATTGCATCGTTTTATTACTGGCGATGAGTAGTGAACACACCCACCGAAGAACCCAGCGTGTTTTGGTTTGACAAGAATTGTTCAGACTTTCACCTTCAATGTTGGTTTGTCCTGCTTATTTTACTGTGGATGTCGTGGGATTTTTGTATGCTGCTTGGCGTGACTTGTGGAGCTCTGAGAGACTGAGCGTGAAGAATTCTAAGCAAATTGGTGTTTAAATAGACATTGACTCGCTACTGACCTTTGTCGGCGTTGTGGCTGCTGTTGAGCGCTCGAGCAGCACGATTCAAAGGAAAACTCACCGCGAGGCAGTCTGAGGCCGCAGGCATTGGAGCGTGAGTAATTTCCGAATCACCTGGGTGACGCGCACAGCCTGCGTGCGCTCAAACCTACGCATGCACGTTTGACATGCCGACGACACAAGAAGATTAGAGCACCAACGCGGGGAACGCACGACTGGAACGACAACTTCACGCTGTGATTTCCCTAACAGCGTTCTCACTTCTCTTTTGTCATTTCTGCCCCGTGTGTGCTTAACTGGCAACGCGATCACCGTTGTGTCATTCCTGCCTTGAAAAGAAAGACAAGGAACATTACATTTATGGTAAATGAGAACAAGAAAACTCTTGAACCAGATAAGTTAATTATTTTAATTTTTTGTGTTAATTATGGTTATTTTCCCATGTTTAACCAGCACCAGCAGCTAGTTTTTGAGACATCCATTGCCTTTTGGATGAGTACCCAAAGGGACCTTCAGAACAGAATATCAGTTAACTTGTTGTTTTATTTTTTTTATATTAGACTATTGTTTTAGATTATTGTATTAGTTTATTTTGTTAGTTTGTTAAGTTACCTTTTCTTTCAGGATGTCAACGTCGAGTGGCATGAGCCAACCACTTCAATTCTTATGTGAGCGTGGCGAGCCCATTCTTCCTTGGAAGAAATGGAAACCACTTTTCGATTCATATCTCATAGCCATTGGAGGAGAAAGATTCTCTGCAGCTAGAAAGCAGGCAGTCTTACTACACAATCTTGGCATTGAAGGTAGAAATATCTATGATAGTTTGGATCCCATACCGATTGGCAGAGAAGCAGGAGAACCCAGCGATGTTTACGAAATGAGCGTACTATTATTGCAAACTCATTTTGGGCCTCGATTGAATGTTGTAATGGAGCGGCACAAATTTTTTATGCGTGTACAGGCCAAGGGTGAGAGAGTCGGTAACTATGTAGCGGCATTAAAATCTTTGGCTCAAACTTGCGAATTTGAACAGTTGACAGATTCTCTCATCCGTGACCAACTAGTGCGATGCACTAATGACCCTAAGATCCAGGAGAAATTACTATCAAAGAACCCAAATCTCAAAGAGGCAATCACTATTGTTGAGAGTATTGAACACACTTCTCATTGGGTAAAAGAAATGCGCAACACTAATGTTTCTACTGATGCCGCTGCCAATTTGATAAGAACTGATCTGGATAATGCACCTCTTGACACCGCAATTGCAACCGTATCTAAGTCCAATGTAAAATTTGAAAAAGGGCCTACAAAGTTTGACAAATCAAAATTTAATTCTAATTGGATTAGAGATGGTAAGACAAGATGCCCGAGGTGTGGGAGTCTCAACCATGGTCCCAATTTTCCCAACTGTTTTGCTAGGAGTACAACTTGCAGGAACTGTGGAAAAAAGGGGCCCTATGCCCGCATGTGCAGAAATGTGAAAGTAAACATGATTGACGATGATGAAATATTTTCACAACAAGCCATTCACTGTATCACTGACAATATTGATAAGTCTAATGAAAAATAGCGAACCAACGGTGGACTCCAATGGCCGCACCTCCTCGATGTGTTCCCCAAGTGATAATTTAGTGGTATATTCAAAGTTAGTGTGCACGATCAGCTCCTGCACCCACCGTTGTAGGATGCCAACTGCCAGGCAGATATACAATACTTTGAGAATACTGGAGAGGTGCACTCCTAGATGGGTATTATGTCAATAAGGAAGCTCAATCAGTATCTTCGTAGAAAAAAATATACGTCTTTATTTCAAACAGTCAAATGCTTTTCCATGAGTTGAGACGTAATTTCGACGGACTGCAGGAATACTAACTGGGCTCTTATCAAGGAGGCCCACCGCACAGGCGCAGTTCGAGATCTACATATTAAATCTTCACTTTAGACCGGTTCTGGACCGGATCGGGTTCCAAGACCCACTGTGTAACGGGCGCAATATTCGCCACTACTTGCCAGCAATCACGATTGCCCTGACGAAGTTCAACCATTGAACGAAACGCTTTGGCTGATGTTTTGCATAAACCTTATGGACTGTTTGAAATAAAGACGTATATTTTTTTCTACGAAGATACTGATTGAGCTTCCTTATTGACATAATACCCATCTAGGAGTGCACCTCTCCAGTATTCTCAAAATATTGATAAGTCTGTACATGATGTTAAGGATGTTGATACTGAAATTGTTACTATGCCAAAATGTGACATATTTGTGGGTGACATAATGGTTCCTGTGCTTGCTGATTCTGGCTCACCATATACTCTGTTAAGTGACAAGTTTTGGGATTCCACTTTTGAACTCAAGAAGGTTAAACTTTTACCACCTGACATCAATCCTGTGGGTTATGGGGGACAGAGTATTGACCTTGTTGGGTATTCCATCCAACCCATTGTGTTCAAAGGCAGAGAAACTGTTGGCAAGGTCTACGTTGCCAGGCGTGGGGACAACCTCTTAGGGTGGCAGCACCAAAAAGACCTTGGGATCATTTTGAATCCAAATGCTCCCGACCAAGTAATGTTGGTAACACCCCATGGTGATCATCAGGATATCATAGGGAAATATCCTGGAGTTTTCAGTGGGAAACTAGGACTTCTTAAGGGTTTCAAGCATAGAATAGTCTTAAAGGATAGGGTGACACCGGTAGTACACAAAGTGAGAAAGGTGCCCAATCTCATGATGAAACCTCTTCAGGAAGAAATCAACAGGTTGCTTGAGTTGCGCGTCATAGAAGAAATCGAATCTTCGGAATGGTTGGCCCCCATTGTTTTAGCCTCAAAGGACAAAGGGACCAAAATTAGGATGTGTGTGGACCTGAGAAGCCTAAATAATTGTATCTGGGTTGACAGGCAGCCGTTACCTAACATTAACGAAGCTCTGACAAAATTGGGAGGCGCTTGCCTTTTTAGTGTCATGGACTTATTGTCAGCCTATCATCAGATTATGTTACATGAAGACTCTAAGGCTCTAACATCGTTTGTAACACCTTTAGGTGCCTACAGGTTTATCAGGATGCCTTTTGGCTTGGCGAGTGCTGCTGCGTGTTTCCAAAGAGTCATGAAAGATGTGTTAGCAGGGATTGACTCAGTCCTATTTTTCCAGGATGACATACTTGTCCATGGGCAAAATAGAGACAAGCATGATGAAGTATTGTTCAAGGTACTGTCCAGACTAGAAGAACGTGGGCTCACCCTGAGAAGTGAAAAGTGTAAATTCAGAGTTAGTTCTGTATCATACCTCGGACACTCTATCTCAAGCGAAGGCATTAGCCCAAAAATCGACCTTGCAGAGGCAATTTTACAAGCGTCAGCTCCTTCGAACAAAGACCAAGTAAGGTCCTTCCTTGGCCTATCCGAATATTACTCGAAGTTTGTCCACAATTTTGCCTGTGTCGTGCAACCCTTAAGATTGTTATTAAAAAAGGGGACTGATTTCAAATGGTCTGAAGACTCTGAAAATGCTTTTAAAAAGGTCAAAAATGAAATCGCATGTATGCCTACCTTAGGCCATTTTGATGTATTTAAAAGGACCATTCTCACCACCGATGCCAGTGTACGGGATTTGGGTGCTGTTCTGTCCCAAATGGTTGATGGCAACGAAAAAGTAATTGGCTTCGCCTCGCGCTCATTGAAGGGAGCAGAGGAGCGCTACTCAGCAATTGAGCGTGAGGCGTTGGCTTGTTCTTGGGCCATCAACCATTTCAGGTTCTACTTGTGGGGTTTACCATTTTTGGTCCGAACTGACCACAAGCCCCTTGTACACATATTTGCCTGCAGGAGTAATGAGAGAACTACTCCCAGAATCAAAAGATGGGTTGAAGGACTCTGGGAATATAACTTCACAGTTGAGTACCTGCCTGGTCTTAAAAATGTCCCTGCCGATTTTCTTTCTAGGATGCCATTAGACAAAAATATGTTAAACATCTCTGACTGTTCTGTATCTTGGGTCAGGGAATCTGCTCTTAATAAAGAAGAGTGGAGGGTCAGTGCTGAGTGTGATAAATCAAGAGGACCTTTAATGGAGTTTGTCGTTAATGGGTGGCCTGCATTTAATGATATCCCTAGTACTACTAAAACATTCTGGAAAGTTCGTGATGAGTTGAACATTGTACGGGGTGAACTTTTTCGGGGTGAAAGATTAGTTCCCCCTCGCCTTATGAGAGAAAAAATTATCAATTTGGCACATGAATGTCATCTGGGACGTAGCTTGACCTGACCAAAGTAAGAGTCAGGGAATCCTACTGGTGGCCAGAAGTTGACAGACAAGTTGAGGAAGTTGTCAGAGATTGCACCATTTGTGCTGGGAATGACAAGTCGAGGAAAATTAGCACAACACCTCTTTCTCCTGTAGCTCTACCTGAACGTCCCTGGTCCAAACTTGCCATTGACATTGTTGGACCTTTTGATATCCTGGCTCCCACAGAGAGGTTTGTAGTCGTTCTGGTTGACTATACTTCAAAATGGGTCTCTGCTTGCTGCATGAGCTCCGTTGTTACAAAAAACCTCATTGAGTTTCTAAAGGATGCATTCACTTGTGAGGGAATACCTGACATTTTAGTTTCTGACAATGGGGTACAGTTCACCTCTCAGGAGATGATGGATTTTCTTAGGGATCTCTCCATCACCCATCACCGGACCGCCCTTTACACACCGCAAGCCAATGGCCTAGTAGAGAGCATGAATAGGCTCGTAAGAGCTTGTGCTCAAACTGCTGTCGAGACAAGATCCCCCCTTAGGTGTGTCCTTAGAGAAAAGTTATGGGCACACAGAAACACTCCCAACAGTGTTACTGGTTGCTCACCGTTTAAAAAGCTCAAGGGCAGAGCAGCTGGTTCAAAACTCAACCCAGTGTGGTTGAGTGTAAAAGACAGAAGCAATACAGTGAACGATTGGAGAGTAAGAAGGTATCAAGAGAATTATAAACAAAGATTTGATACCAAAATAGGAGCACGGAAGTGTGACTGGAAGGTGGGTGATTTTGTTTTTGTAAAAAAGGCGGTGTGGTCTCCCAAAGGTGAGACCAAATTCTTTGGTCCTAAACGCATCATTAAGGTTATGAGAAATGTTGTCATGCTCAGTGGAGGTGATGTATGGAGCATGTCCCGCCTTTCAAAATGTGATAATGAGGGTGGTGGTGTGGGATTTCAGTCTCAGGCCAGAAGTAGTGTGAGATTTCAATCCCAGGCCAGAAGTGGTGTGGGATTCCAATCTCAGGCCAGACGTTCCCAGGGTTGTGATAGTAAAGTTCAAGCTGACCCTCCTGGTCGCATCATTAGAGCTAGGAGGCCACCTTCACATCTCCAAGATTATGTTCTTAAGTAATGATGTTATCTTTCGCGGTGCTAACCCTCATGTTTTCCATTATGCTTCCTTTGTATTCGAGCACGCTGTTATTCTTTGTTATTTATTTGCTTTTCCCATTTTCTCCTTCTGTTATTTTTACATTGTAAAGGGAAGATGTGTTGTAACTTGCCCTTTAATGTTTAATTCTTTTTGGGAATGTTGGGCATGTCAGCAGCGGAACGCGTAGACCTCAGATGAGGAGTGTCAGCTGTAGCGTCCGCTGCTGGTGTGGACTGTCTGGTGGGTGTGTAATAAACTCATCTTGAAGTTACTTGCAGATTGCATCGTTTTATTAAGGTACCCACGGAGAATGGAGCACCAGCTGAATGTAAGGCCAATTACAACTGTGGCAGCGTCTTCCCCATCCCCCTGGAAAAAGTTTAAAGCTCCAACTCCCCCTTTCAGGTTCAAGTGTCAGCCGCCAACTGTGTATCTTTTTCTCTGGAAGATGTTCAGATGGCCATAACTGTCACTGCTGACATGTGCTCATTGGCCAGATTACGCAGTACTCCCCACAAAAGGATGCAGTTTCCGTACAGGCACTGTGAAGCGCGGAAATCAAGGGGTCCGCATGTGCTCCCCCCACCAATTTTGCCATGTTCACTGTGGCACAGCTGAGAGCCTCTATAATGTCTGTACCCCCAAAGAAATGAGCGCCACGCCTCAGAGGCGTATGGCATTGGGGCTCGAGACCCCAAGGACTGTGCCCCTTCCTGCACACACAACTCAATGGCCATGGGCCACCCCACTCCACTCCAAGCCACTAACTTTTAGCCATGCTGAACAGAATTCACATGACTAAAACACATTGCCAAAGTCAATAGCTCTTGCAAAGGAGAGACCTATTGGCTTTGCCAATGCTCGTTTATAATAGAATAAGTTACGTCCAGGTATTTGGTAGGCTTTGTTACAAAGATGTTGGGTTGCAGGGCAAAACAAGAATTAATTACCTATTTGATCGTCCAAACATTGGCAGCGTTAAAAGAATCACGTAAGTACTTATTGCATAGATGTAATAATTTCAGATAAAGACAAATTATGCGCTCCAGCGATTCTTAGAGCCACAGAGTCTACAGCCTTGGTATTCAGAGCCCCTGGAATTCCAAGATCCGTCAAACTGATGTAGTGGAATACACAACAAACAATCTCATATATTTTATTTTTATTTCTGGTTTTAAAGCCGAAGATAGATATTCTTGAGTACCAGAGATGAAAGTATCAAATAGTAATTCTGTGTTTATATTTTTTGTCAAACTTGTTTTTATTGAGTTTTACAGAGTATCATACAACAAGCATGGCAGTACATCTTATCTGTGCGTTCGGATTTCGCTTTCAGCTATCTATTACCCTGTACAGATTCTATCGGGTAATCCGAGTCATTTCTCACGCAGTTCTTTCTTTATGCACTACTTGCAAATCCACATTACTGTTTGATACAACAAACAAAGAGAATAACAATAACATGAACATACCCTCTGTATCGTCAGTCCATTCTTTCCCCCCATCACTCCCCCTCCCCAGCTCCTTTCCTAGTGGGGCCTGGATCCATTATTTCTCTCTTTTTAGAGTTGTGAGTAGGGGGATCTGAGATCGAACCATAATAAGAAAAGAGGGAGAGCGTAAATCATAGCGGGGTAATAAGAACAACTTGGAGTGTGCGGGGACTCGGGGGTCCGGAGTATCTAATCTTGTCTTGAGGTGGTTTCATACGTTCGTGGTGGGTCAGGTTAAAACTGGAACAGGTGGAGAGCCCTGATTCTCGTGGGGCAGGTGGTTAGAGGGAGACCGCTGGATAGAAATTTGACTAAGGGGACCCAAGCAAATTGAAAGTTTTTAAATTCGTCTCTGTATATATCGCTCATGCGTTCCATAGTGAGTGCCTGCCACAGCCATGCATGCCATTGAGTTATGGCGGGGGCTTCTTTCTTTTTCCAGGCGGCAGCTATCGCTGTTTTGGCTGCTCCCAGACAGAGCCATATAATGGCCTGGTCGGCTCTGGTTTGGTGTTTCAGGGATGGGTCCCCAGGCCTAACAAAATAAATTCAAGGGAGTCTGGTATGGGATAGCAAGTATCTCTTTGATTTGAGCTAAAATGTCTGACCAAAAGGGATGGATTGAAGGGCAGTCCCACCATATATGGCGGAAATCGCCCAGGAGACCACAGCCCCTCCAACAAAGGTCTGAAGTATTGGGAAATATTTTCTTCAGTTTTTCCGGGTACAAGTACCAATCAAACATTATTTTGTAGTGGGCTTCCCGTTGACTGAGGGAGTGACAGTGGCGTTTTATATCTTTCCAGAGGCCTTTCCACTGAGTGTCCGTGAAATCTTGGCCCAGTGTGCGTTCCCAGAATTCCAGGTAGCGGGGACGCCTAGACGGCAGAGTGTGCAGTTATAGGGAGTATAAAAAAGAGATCGCCCCTTTCACTGAGTTGGTACCTTTCAAGTAATGCTCCAAGGGTGTGAGTTCTCTGGTTGCCCCTTCTCTAATCTCAGGTTGGAGGACCCAGTGACGTAGTTGGAGGTAACGAAAGTGTTCTGTGTTAGGTAGGTGGAATTCCCTTTGACAGTTTGCAAATGTTAAAACATCCCAGTTGTGGAATATGTGCGCTAAGGTAAGGCAGCCCCCCTCCTGCCATGCGTCAAAGGGACCTGGTTGTAATGCCGGTGGAAAGGCAGGGTTGTAATGAATGGGTGTGAATGGTGAGGGGAACGTAGTCCATTGGGTCTGTTTTAGTACCTCATCCCATACTTTAAGCTTAGTCCTAGTGGGTGTGCTAATGTATGCGTTCACCGGTCGATCCCCCTTTGGTTTCCAGAGTAAGTCCCATATCACTCTACCCGCAATTGCTCGGTCCATATGCAGCCAGTGTTCATCTGACTCACGTTGGGACCATTCTACTAGCACTCGAAGTTGGGCCGCTTTGTAATAGAGGTCCAAATCTGGCATCGCCAGGCCTCCCTCATCGGTAGGCTTCCTGAGGAGATGAAACCGCAGTCTTGGCCTCTTATTCTGCCAGATAAATTTCCGTAGGAGTATATGGGCCTCATGTAAGAAATCTCTTTCGAGTTCTATGGGCAGACTCTGAAATAGATGAAGTAATCTCGGCAGGACCACCATTTTAACCGCATGTATTCTGCCTAACAAGGAGAGGTATAGGGGCGCCCATCTTTTAAGGTCCATTCGTAGCTGACTCAGGAGTGGTGGGTAGTTAGCTGCAAATAAGCCAGAAATTTGTGGTGTTAGCTTTATTCCCAGGTATGTTAAATCTTTCTTGGCCCACTGGAAGGGAGTTGATGCCACTAATTCCCTCATCTCCACCTCTGGTAGCGTTAAGTTGAGGAGAAAGGATTTAAGAAGGTTAATGCGGAATCCTGCTACGGTCTCGAAGTTTTCCAGCTCGTCACGTATATTCAGAATGGATTGAATTGGATCTGCAATGGTTAGTAAGATGTCATCTGCAAACAGTGATATTTTGTGTTCGTCAGAACCAAATGGAATTCCCCTAACCCCTCTATTGTCTCTAAGTCGTGTAGCTAATGGTTAAATGCTAAGGGCGAAGAGGAGCAGGGACAGGGGGCAACCCTGCCGCGTTCCCCGTTCCAGGAGGAAGGGGTCGGAAGCCATGCCGTTGACTAGCACTCTCGCACTGGGAGTCGCAAAATTAGCTTTGATCATATTGACAAAGGTTTCACAAAAGCCGAATCTTTGGAGTGTCTGAAAGAGAAAACTCCAGTTAACTCGATCAAATGCCTTCTCGGCGTCTAAGCCAAGAAGGACTGCGGGGATTTGTCGCTTATTAGATTTTAATGAGATGTATCACTCTGCGGACGTTGTCATGGGTCTGTCGTTCCTTAATGAATCCCGATTGATCTGGGTGGATCAGTCCTGGCATCAGGTTTTCTAGGCGGGTAGCAAACATTTTTTAATATAATTTAGCGTCTAGGTTAAGAAGTGGTATGGGGCGATACGACCCACAATGCTTTGGGTCTTTCCCGGGTTTGGGAATCACGGTCAAAAGGGCTTCACTCATGGTGTGGGTTGTTTGTGTAGTAGTTGCTATGTGATTAAAAAGAGGCGTTAGCTGGGGGATTAGTTCTGTACTGAAGGTTTTGTAGAATTGTGTTGTCAGACCATCAGGCCCGGGAGATTTATGTAATTTCAGAGATCCAATCACTTTTTGTACTTCTTCCTCCATGATAGTTTCCCCTAGTTGTTAGTTCTGACTCTGTGTAACCTGCGGTGTAACCTGCGGTCCACAGTGTCTAAATAGGCGGATTGTGTCTGAAGATTGAGTGGGTCATGTGTACAATGTGTTATAAAAGTCCCTGAATGCTCTTGCTTTATCCGAGTCATCATGTGTCAATGAACCTGAGATTGTTTGAATGTCCCCAATGAAGTCCTTTTCTCTCTTTATTCGCAGTTGGCGTGCCAGATGCGATCCCACTTTATTGCCTTGTGCATATGATGTCTGCTTGAGTCTAAGCAGTGTTAGTTCTGCTCTGTTAGAGTAAATCGCGTTGAGTTTCCCCTTTAGGGCTGTGATCTTTCTTTGAGTTGTGAAGGTGGGGTTAGCTTTGTGTGTTCGTTCTAGTGTTTTCAGTTCCCCCTCCAAGTTGGTTCTTTCTGTTGTTCTTTCCTTGTTGAGCGCTGCCATTAGTGTAATGCACTGGCCCCTAATAACGGCCTTAAAAGCATCCCAGTTGTTTGATGGGGAAGTGTCTTGAGGGTCATTTAGTTGAAAGTACTCCCTTATTGAGGAGCGTAGGGTATCTCAAAGTGTTTTGTCTCGTGTTACCGCGTTGGGGAAAAACCATTGCCTAAACTTCGGTGTAGGGCTGTGTAGGGCTGTGCCACTCTAAGACTACCGTCACTGGGGCATGGTTGGAGATAATGATGGGGTGAATGCTTGTCTCCTGAAAAATGTAAAAGAAAAGCTTAGTAACAGTCTTGAATAGCAAGATCGATGGGACAATCTGTCCCTCATTTGAGTCACCATTACGGTGTTAGATCAGCGTTTGGGGCGAGTTGGACCATGGTCCGTCGCCGAGGTCCGTCCAGTAATCTCAGATTCAAAGATTAGTTCAATGTTCCCGCTTTAGAAGTTTGCAAATGTTTTGCCGTGGGATAGTCCTTTTAACCGGTCTCTGGGACTTCAATTCCATATGATGGTCGAAAGTGTTAGTTGAGGATGTAGACTGGAGTTACATTTCCTGACTGTTAGGAACCATTTCGTTCGTCGCTGGTTTAATTTAAGCCCGGGCGGAGACCTCCGCTCCGCCCGCGGAGTGTGCGGAGATTTGTCTACTCTGCGTTCCGCGGAGAACACGGAGAAGGCAAATCTCCGCACACTCTGCAGCGGAGCGGAGTTGGCCAGCCCCGCCTCCACCCCCCCTATTAACAAGTAATTCGACATTAATTAAAAGTAAATTAAAAATCACTTACCTGTACTGCGGCGTCCCCGAGCTGCCCTCCTCCTCTTCCTCGCCGTCTGGGTAATCCTTGAGAAAACTGTGCGCATGCGCAGTTTTCTCAAGGATTACCCTGACAGCGAAGAAGAGGAGGAGGGCAGCCCGGGGACGCCGCAGTACAGGTAAGTGGTTTTTCATTTACTTTTAATTAATGTCGAATTACTTGTTAATAGGAGGGGTGGAGGCGGGTGGCGTAGCGGAGCGGAGTTTGTTCGCAACTCCGTGGACCTCCGCGTAGCCCCGCTACGCCCACTATGCCCAGGGTTAGTTTAATTGCGGTCTGCCAGTGGTTTCTGATTGTGGGTCGCTCATTCCACTTGATGTCTAGCCTCTCAGGGTATCTCAATGGGGCCAGGTTTCTTTTGTGCTTTGGGGAGGCGGCGCGTCTGCCAGCGGCCACCCTTTTCGGTTCCTTGTGAGGGACCATCTTGTTGCTCCTCGCCACCTGCCTCCGCAGTAGTTTCCATGGTTGGTAAGCCTAGCACCTTGAAGGTTTCTTTGACTTCAGTTATGTGGTGTGCTTTGTTATGGTATTCGAACCCTATACCAAACGGATACGTCCATCGGTACTTGATGTTGTCCCGTCTGAGTTTTTCCATGATTGGTCTGAGTTGTTGGCGTCGGGCCAGGGTGGCTGGTGCTATGTCCTGGAACAGTTGGCATGAATGCCCCTGGAATTTTAATACCTCCAGTTTCCTTGCCGCCTGTAGTATAGCTTCTTTAATCTTGAAGGAGTGCAGTTTTGCCAATATGTCTCTAGGTCTGCGACTCTCCCCTTGATTGGGTCTTCCTACTCCAAGGACTCTGTATATTTTGATTTTTGATGTTGCTGTCCTCATTGCTTCAGAGAACAGGCCTATGACGAAGACCTCTAGATCCGGCCCTTCCGCTCCCTCTTCCAGATTACGAATTCGTATGTTTTCCCGTCGTGACCTGTTCTCGAGATCTTCGTTCTTTAGTAGCACAGCTTGAAGTTGAGTTTGGAGATCCCACATAGTAGATGTCAGCTGTTCTGTTTTCTGTTCCAAGGTGGCAATGGTAGCCTCTACGTCCATCACCCTGGCCCCCACCGAATCGACGTCCTGCTGCATGCTGGTGAGTCTGCCACTGAGATCAGCCCTGAGTGAGTCCATGGATTGCATTATATCCGCCTTTAACTCCTCTCGTAGCTCTTGTTTGAATTCCCTTAGTGACACTAGAAGGTACTCCTTGGACAGCGCCATATTGTGTTCTCCCGGCGCCGACACCTGTGCTTCTTTGGTGGCCATGGGGGTGAAGTAAGAGGAGACTCTGTTGGTTTGCTGTTTTTTCGGCAGCATAGAGGAGCCCTGTATCGGCACTGGGTTCTTTAGTGTCCAGTTTCTCCCCGCCTAGAGTGGTGGAAGAAGGTCACTCTGGGGTGTGTTTAGGCGTCTCTTCCCTCCCCGTGCAATATAACTCTTTGCCTTTGCTACTAAGGCGCACTGATGCCTCTGTCTATTTCGCAATGGCGATATCCAGGGTCTCTGGGTTTAGTGTCTTATTGGTGTTGTGTTAGGGACTGTGCGCCTCTTTGGGTGATCAGTGGTGTGGATGCAGAGTTCTCTTCCCTGGGCTGTATTAATTGCTGTGGTTCAATAGTCACATTTGACGTGGACTCAACATAGGCCTGATCAGATTAATCTGCCCTCTCGTTTTGCTCTTGTTAAAGCCAGTATGCTCACTCTCTGGGTCTCAATACGGTTGGGTAGGGCCGGGACTCTGGGCGGGCGACTAGGGCAGGGCCATGGATTAGCCGCGGGGGACTTTGCTGATGAAAAGTGCTTTGGTGCTCCCGCTGCGGGTGTTGCTACTTGTTTGCTTATGGAGCGTCTCCGCTGGGCGCCATTTTAAAGTCAGGCACCCAGCTTCAACTACTCCTTGCCGCCGCCGATGGGCCCCCACTGACTCCCAGATTCAGTTCAGGCTCTAACTTGTTGGCAGCGGGCCCGGGACTCTGCAGGGGTTCCCTCGCTGGAAGCTCTATTTCTGTGTCGGGGGCCGGCACCCTCCGATCGTCGCGCCTCACATTTCACGCCCCCACTCACCGACATTACCCCCGGCGGTGATAATCTTCTTGGAGGTGCTTCGTGGGATGTTGGTGTCTTGGGCAGACAGCGGGATGTCGCAGGGTCGTATCGCGGCCTGCCCGCCACGCTAGTTGATTTACGTGTTTGCCGCAGGTTACGTCCCAGCCTGGGCCCAGCTCCCCTAGGCCCCCGCAGAGTCTAGCACGATCTGCTGTCAATTTCTTCCTCCCAACCCGCTCTGGACCAGGTGCCTCATTCCCGCTGGGTCAAGCGGTAAGAATCTTCATTTTTTGCGCATTTCTGCCTTTAAAATCCGTCCTCAGCAGGGCCTCGGCGATGGAGCCGTCGTGGGTTACAACCACACGGCCATCTTGGTTGGCCACGCCCCCACTGCTCCTGTGTTTATATTTTAAAGAGGCACGCAGGTCGCTGAACTGTTTTAAGGTTTCAAGGTTTTTATTAGAGATTTAGATCTTACAATGAGATCCACAATGCATAAAATGCATCCATTAAAACAACTTTAAAAAGAAGCAAAAAAATGTACAAATATTTCAATACATTAATTCGTTCATTGGACAATTTGTCATCTCCATTGTTTATCAGGGTTAAAACCGCACCACTAGGTCTGCCCATTTTTGATTTAATAGCTGGCTTGTCAAATGTTGAAAAAATAGTAAAGGCAAAAGATTGAGTTTTCTACGATTCCTGAAGACAAATCATGTGAAAGTTATTTAAATTGTTTTCGAGAGTCACACCAGTGAAGATCAGTTGCCTGCCTATCCCCACGATGTTCCATGAGCAGATCTGTAACATGTTGGCTTGGGTAAGGGAAATACTTGTCTTCCTTTTGGAAACATCCTTTACCACGAAACCATTACAACGCGGTATGGTTACATCGTGGTTTTCACAACGAAAGTCGTTACATCGACTTGCACTGGAGGGCGCTCTAGACTAAGGAATAGTGTGAATTACTATTCCAACACCTTCCCTACTGTACGTAGACTGGAGTTGGAATAGTAATTCACACTAATCCTAAATCCAGTGCCCTCCAGCCCAAGTCGATGTAACGACTTGCGTTGTCAAGACCGCTATGTAAGATACCGCGTTGTGATGGTACGCGTTGTATCATCATACATTCCTTCCTGCTAGCATAAGTGAGTAGAACCCCTCACTTTAGGGACACTGAAACCTGTTGCGTGCGATAGGACAAATCGTCTGTTTGGGTCTGAGTTATTGTCAAACATTATTTGTAGGTTTTGAAGTTTTTAAAGCTTGAGTGATCAGGACCTTTCAAATGACGATTATTATTGAGATATGGCGTGGAAGGACAATATATGCTGAATGTTTCCCGTGGCCTTAAAACATCGAGTATTTTGTTTTATGTAGTTGAGAAACCAGGAGCCCACATTTGGGAAAATCTTCCCTCCTTGCCAATTGCTGTCAATAATCAGTCCCGAGATGCAGCATGTACAGGTTGTGTAGATGTGACCTTTGTCAGCATCTAAGAATGTTATACTTAATAGGTCATTGGAATTAATCCCATTCATTTTTGGGAAGAAATTTAGGAATTTTTAAATGTTTTGTCAATTCAAGATGTCATGAGTGCCTTCTGAAGAGTACAAAGGATAGCAACAGGCCTGGTTTCTGCTATAAGACCGCTTGGTTTTAATATTAATATCCTCAGATCTTATGGCTGATAGTTCTGCATTCAGTTGATTATCAGTTGAAGGTCTATTAGACCTGCTGCTGCCAGATTGAGCAAGCTCTGTAGCAGTAATACTGATTTGTAAATAGTTGAGTGTGAGGTGTCACTTTTTTTTTAGTTTAATATGTTTATTAAAGGAAGTAAAAGGTTTACATGAATTCCGGCAGAACACTCCATGAGCAAAGTGTTATAGAACAAATAAATAAGTAATCCAACATGTTCTAACAGCAAATAAAAAGATAATAATGTTTGTCTTATAACAAATCTTGATGGAAGGTAATCCTAAGAAGTAATGTTAAGAAAAGTTGAAAGGAGAGTAAAGTGAGGAGAAGGAGGAGCAAAAGAAGAAGAGGGAGAGGAAAAAGAAAAATATTCAACAATAAAAACTTCCTGAAACAATGTGTTAACATATCAATGATAAATAAAAGTCATGAAAACAACATGGTATATGAGCAAAACAATAAATTACGAGCAATGTACTCTAACTTAGTAATTAATTAGGCTGTATTGCTTGCAAGTGAAGACAAATATTGGGTAAGTGGTTCCCACAATGCATCAAATTTGGCCGATAAAGAGGTAGAATGTAGATTATATCGATCCTGTCGATGGTTATGACAAACCAAGTTCCACTACTGTTGGAGAGTAATATTGTCTGTAGATTTCCAATTGGAGGTAATCAGCTGTAAACCAATTGCGATTAATAGGTCTATGAATTTGATAACCATTTTATCATGAGACAAAAGATGACTTAAACCACCCAGGAATAAAACAACCATTGAGAATGCAGTACGAGTGCCAATAATATCCCCTATTCCTGTCCAAACATACAACCAGAGGTGAGATAGCTTAGGACATAGAAAAAAACATTTGAATGTAGGTTCCAGGATTGGTAATGCAAGACCAACAGGTATCACGTTTTTGACAATTTTAGTATAAAAAGATGTGCTGGGGTATGAAAAAGTCTATTATAAAAATTGTATAGCTTATGAGTAAGGTTGGTTGGACGTGCAGTAGTATGAATCTTCTCCCATATATTCTCCCATAAGGGTACAGGCCAATTACATTGTAAATCAGATTCCCATATGAGTTCTAGTTTGGTACTAGGTCTGTCTGTTGGAGGTGCTCTCAATGTTTTATATATAAATTCTGCTTTTGAGGGGTTGGTGATGGAGACAAGGGAGATCTGCGAACCATGACCCTGAATGGGAGAGGATGGGAAAGAGCCAAGTGTGGCAGCAAGCATAGGTTCCAAAAACTGATATTGTGTCAGACACTTGGGAGGGATATTAAAGGAAGAGGAAAGTGTTTGAAATGGAATGGCGGCATTGTTATGGTGTAGTAATTGAGAGATTGTAAATAAACCTTTGTTCAACCAATATCTCCAAAACAGTGACTTTCCATTTTTCAAGAGCCATTTGTTATACCAGATGGGACTTTGAACAAATTGCTCATATGAGGATAGATGAGCTACCAAATACAGATTGAAAATAGAACAGGAGTGGGATGTAACTGAGGGTATCCAATATTTCGGGAGATGAGACATATGAAGGATGTGTTCATGAGAGGAAGGAGAAATCATGGTGAACTCCAACACTACCTACAACTTGGATTGAGAATCTGAGGGGGAGGGGTCAGAAAAACAGCCTTGCCCCTGCTTAATGCCAAAAGCTTTATGATAACGAGAAAAATCAGGGAAATTGACCCCTCCTGAAGACTAGGGTAATTTCAGGCGTTGAAAGGATGAGCAGGTTGGTTTTCCATTCCAGAGAAATCGAGATAACAGCTTATCAATGGCTATGAAAAATTTCCCAGAAATTTTAATAGCTAACGTTATAAGATACAAATTAATGATCGGAAGTACCATCATTTTGATTGCGTCAAGGCAGCCCCACCATGACAAAAATAATGGTGACAAAGCAATTTTAGAGAGAGGACCATTCATATTAGATTGTAGTGTATCTCTAAGATTATTGCAATACAAGATTCCCAGACTTTTTATCTTGTCAGGGTTCCATGAATCAGCCCATTCTAGTAAAAGGGGTTTTGAAACAGAACTTATTCATATATATCACTTCAGTCGTTTCTATATTAAGTTTATATCCAAACACGTCCGAATATGCTCTTAACTCTTCAAAGAAATATAGAAGGGAGGATTCCAATTTGGAAATATAACGAAGAATGTCATCCGCATATGCAGTAAAGGTAATGTGTATATTCTTTAGCTGGAAACTGGAAAAGCTGTTGGAATACTTCAGTCGGTACAGAAAGGGTTCAAGCACGAATGAATAACAAGGGCGATAAGGGACAACCTTGACTCGTGCCTCTATTAAGTGGGAAGTATGGGGAATGTACTCCATTAACCACAACAGAAGAATGAGGAGATGAATATAGTAAAGAGATTAGTTTTAGGAATCTTGGGCGAACCCATGTCAACAAAGGGCATGCATTAGGAATTGCCAATTAACCCAATCAAAAGCTTTTTCAGCATCCAAAGCTTTTTTTTGTCCTCATACCACTAAAGCTACTGTGATCTCAGGTGAACATTTAAGGGGGGAAGACCATTCTTACACCTGATGCACTTGTGGTGGCCCCAACACACAAAACTGGGCTAAAACACCCGTACTTCTTTCGTATTCCATGGAATCATAGGACAGATCGACTTTCCGGGACCAACACACCGCCACTCCATCTCAGGAAATCAGGCCAAATAGCCTCCGCCCCTCCTGGGGTAGTCCCCAGATCCATTCCACAGATCTTGCGCCAATCTTCCGGGGAAGGAGGTGTTGAATCTAACCAGCGTTTCCATATCTCCCTTCTGGCCAACAGCACAAGATAAAACATCAAACATCTCTGAGTTCTCCCCAGAAGGCAGAAAGAAACAGTGTCCACTCCCAACAACACCAACACTGAGTTCAGATCAATTTTAACTCCCAAAATCTCAGAGAAAAGATTACACAAAGTGACCCTATATCCGCGGATCAAGGGGCAGGTGGCAAACATGTGCTTGTCGTTTGCTTTGGGGTGGCCGCATCATCTACATCTAGGGATCGGGTTCTGTACAAATCTAGCTAGCCTTTGAGGAATACAATAAATTCTATTGAGAGTAAAGAAATTATAAATGCAAATAACAAGGACCCCCTGCAGGTACTTAAGATTCCTAGGGCAGGGCAATAATACATGTAAGGGTAAATCCCTAGGCAGTCAAAAAGGTCAAAGGACAATCAGTGACTCATATCAAAAACACACATGATATAGTGAACTCAGTGTAAACTACACTAATATTTAAAAAATTCCATATTTTTATTATTGTCATCTTAAAAACATTTCTAAACATATATTAGACAAACATTCGGGGGTCGATTCCGATTCGGGCCGGAAAAAGCACCGACCGACTCGGAGCCGGAAATTATACCGACCGACACGTACCTGTGTCGCCCGACACGCCAAGTACGATGCAAGGCGTGCAAAATCCGACCGACACGTACCGAACCCAAGTCGAACGACCGAGCCGCACGGAAAACAGCAATCCGGTCGGAAAAACAGGCGAATCCAACCGACCGACACGCACCCGGAACAAATCCGACCGAAACGTACACGCGAACTCCAAACCGCAAAGTACGATGCAAGGCGCGAAAACCACGAGCGAGTCGGACGGAGGACAAGCCGAACGACCGACACGCATACAAAACCGAGCCGAAGCAACACAAAACACCGCGACCGACGCGTACGCAGCATACAAAACTTCACAAACACAGCGTGAACGAAACGGAGAACACCGTACGAGACAAATGCAGGGTCCGACTCGGTCACAAGAACGTTTCCAACATGCACAGACAGTACAAAGGAAAAATCACACAAAAAAAGGCCAAACAAGCAATTACAAAGCCAATAAATACTGGGGGTGGGGACAGAGAACAAAGACACACCCACAACTCCACCCATATAAAGGACACAAATCACAACCATGATCCTTTGCAAATGCCATTCCACTGCCAGCACCCAAGAGACAGCAACCACACACCCACAGCTCATCCCTCACACAAGCCACACACCATCAGCACACCAACAAATACCTACCTCACATACACCCAGCAAAACACACACACTCACACACCCTCACCTGCACACCAACACACACATCACTCACCATCACCACCCATCACCATGCCCCCCAAGAAGAATCACAAGTTCCTAGATTGTGAATTGGAAGTCATGGTAGACGAGATCCTCAGGGTAGAGCCACAGCTGTTTGGCACACTGGTCCAACAGATCCCCATCTCCCAGAAAACCAAGATGTGGGAGAGGATCATCAACAGGGTGAACGCACAATCACCAAGTCTGCGCACAAAGAGCGACATCCAGAACAGGTGGTATGACGTGCGCAGGAGGGTCCTGGACCTGCTCAAGAAAGACTACCTCCTGAGCCAATACACCGGCAGTGGCCCTCCTGCCAAGCCAATATACCTCAGGCCCTGGGAGGAGAAGGTGCGGGCCATCCTTCCGCCAGTGAGCGTATATGGACTAGAGAACATCCCAGAGCCTGGTGAGTACACAACAAATGTACACAATATTCTGCCACAAAACACACACACATCACTGTCAAGGGGAGAGTCAAACCATGCACTCATAGCAATTACACAGCAACCAGAACAGAATCATCCCAAAATGTGTATGTCAGTCAGATAAACACAACACATGCCATCAAAAAAGTCACATCCAACTGTGCCATCACATGTACAAACACAACTACAACTACAGCTAGGCAGTGGCACAAATAGAACTAACAAACACATCCAGACATGTAGCCACCACAACAACACCAACACACAGTGAAGAACACTCAAAGGAAGGAATTCTGTGTATGCTGGCCAAGTCAGTGTAGCCAATAGCATCATGGGAGTCGCAGTCACACATATTGCCCCCCCCAACTGTCCCATCAACACCACCATGAACCAGGCGCACATCACAGGGAGTGGAGAAGGACTCACAAGATGGCTGACACTGGCTACTGCTGTGGGGAGCACAAGGCCCTGCTGGCAACTGTGCACCAACAAACAGCAGGACACCACTGACTGACATCCTGAGAGACAACTTCCACTCCCTGCAATGCAAGCATGTTCCATGGTGGGATATCTGGCTGGCTGGGTGGGAAGGAGGACTTGCAGCACTGACCATAGTCACAAGCACCTCCCCTCACAACCCCCTCAACACAAACTCCACAGAACCCACCTGGTAGAATGCAATGCCTCCCATCCTAACTCAAGATCCCACAAAGAACCACCACCCTGGGTTATGTTGTGTGAAGCACAGGGACACTCTTGGGACTTTTAGCCAAACAACTGCCAGGACAACACTCCCAGCCATCCTGTCAGCACAGCCAGCCCACCCCACAGGGAAGCAGAGTCAAAAGGAAGGAAGCATGGGCATGCTGGGAAGGGGGTGGAGGCAATAGCATGATGGGAGTGGTAGTCACAGACATTGCTCAGCCTCACAACTGGCCCATCAACACCACCCTGAACCAGGCTCACATCACAGGGAGTGGATAAGGACACACAAGATGGCTGACACTGGCTACTGCTGTGGGGAGCACAAGGCCCTGCTGGCAACTGTGCACCAACAAACAGCAGGACACCACTGACTGACATCCTGAGAGACAACTTCCACTCCCTGCAATGCAAGCACGTTCCATGGTGGGATATCTGGCTGGCTGGGTGGGAAGGAGGACTTGCAGCACTGACCATGGTCACAAGCACCTCCCCTCACACCCCCCCTCAACACAAACTCCACAGAACGCACCTGTGAGAATGCAATGCCTCACATCCTAACTCAAGATCCCACAAAGAACCACCACCCTGGGTTATGTTGTGTGAAGCACAGGGACACTCTTGGGACTTTTAGCCAAACAACTGCCAGGACAACACTCCCAGCCATCCTGTCAGCACAGCCAGCCCACCCCACAGGGAAGCAGAGTCAAAAGGAAGGAAGCATGGGCATGCTGGGAAGGGGGGTGGAGGCAATAGCATGATGGGAGTGGTAGTCACAGACATTGCTCAGCCTCACAACTGGCCCATCAACACCACCCTGAACCAGGCTCACATCACAGGGAGTGGATAAGGACACACAAGATGGCTGACACTGGCTACTGCTGTGGGGAGCACAAGGCCCTGCTGGCAACTGTGCACCAACAAACAGCAGGACACCACTGACTGACATCCTGAGAGACAACTTCCACTCCCTGCAATGCAAGCACGTTCCATGGTGGGATATCTGGCTGGCTGGGTGGGAAGGAGGACTTGCAGCACTGACCATAGTCACAAGCACCTCCCCTCACACCCCCCCTCAACACAAACTCCACAGAACGCACCTGGGAGAATGCAATGCCTCACATCCTAACTCAAGATCCCACAAAGAACCACCACCCTGGATTATGTTGTGTGAAGCACAGGGACACTCTTGGGACTTTTAGCCAAACAACTGCCAGGACAACACTCCCAGCCATCCTGTCAGCACAGCCAGCCCACCCCACAGGGAAGCAGAGTCAAAAGGAAGGAAGCATGGGCATGCTGGGAAGGGGGTGGAGGCAATAGCATGATGGGAGTGGTAGTCACAGACATTGCTCAGCCTCACAACTGGCCCATCAACACCACCCTGAACCAGGCTCACATCACAGGGAGTGGATAAGGACACACAAGATGGCTGACACTGGCTACTGCTGTGGGGAGCACAAGGCCCTGCTGGCAACTGTGCACCAACAAACAGCAGGACACCACTGACTGACATCCTGAGAGACAACTTCCACTTCCTGCAATGCAAGCACGTTCCATGGTGGGATATCTGGCTGGCTGGGTGGGAAGGAGGACTTGCAGCACTGACCATGGTCACAAGCACCTCCCCTCACACCCCCCCTCAACACAAACTCCACAGAACGCACCTGTGAGAATGCAATGCCTCACATCCTAACTCAAGATCCCACAAAGAACCACCACCCTGCGTTATGTTGTGTGAAGCACAGGGACACTCTTGGGACTTTTAGCCAAACAACTGCCAGGACAACACTCCCAGCCATCCTGTCAGCACAGCCAGCCCACCCCACAGGGAAGCAGAGTCAAAAGGAAGGAAGCATGGGCATGCTGGGAAGGGGGTGGAGGCAATAGCATGATGGGAGTGGTAGTCACAGACATTGCTCAGCCTCACAACTGGCCCATCAACACCACCCTGAACCAGGCTCACATCACAGGGAGTGGATAAGGACAGACACGATGGCTGACACTGGCTACTGCTGTGGGGAGCACAAGGCCCTGCTGGCAACTGTGCACCAACAAACAGCAGGACACCACTGACTGACAGCCTGAGAGACAACTTCCACTCCCTGCAATGCAAGCACGTTCCATGGTGGGATATCTGGCTGGCTGGGTGGGAAGGAGGACTTGCAGCACTGACCATAGTCAGAAGCACCTCCCCTCACACCCCCCCTCAACACAAACTCCACAGAACGCACCTGGGAGAATGCAATGCCTCACATCCTAACTCAAGATCCCACAAAGAACCACCACCCTGGGTTATGTTGTATGAAGCACAGGGACACTCTTGGGACTTTTAGCCAAACAACTGCCAGGACAACACTCCCAGCCATCCTGTCAGCACAGCCAGCCCACCCCACAGGGAAGCAGAGTCAAAAGGAAGGAAGCATGGGCATGCTGGGAAGGGGGTGGAGGCAATAGCATGATGGGAGTCGTAGTCACAGCTCTACATCCCCCACCACATGGCCCAGCAAGCTCACACTCACGCATGCACATCCCACAGAGAGTGGAAAGGCCCATCAAAGATGTCTGACACTGTTGCTGTGTCGTGGGGAGCACAAGGCCCTGCTGGGAACTGCACACCAACCAACAGCAGGACACCACTGTCAGCCATCTTGCCATTGCCCTCACACCCACACACACTGAACTCCCCACAAAAGCAAGTAAGTATGGGAATGCTGGCAAGTGGGGTGGAGGCAATAGCATGATGGGAGTGGCAGTCACTGATATTGGTCACCCCCACAACTGTCCCATCAACACCACCCTGAACCATGCTCACATCACAGGGAGTGGAGAAGGACTCACAAGATGGCTGACACTGACTACTGCTGTGGGGAGCACAAGGCCCTGCTGGCAACTGTGCACCAACAAACAGCAGGACACCACTGTCAGCCATCTTGCCATTGCCCTCACACCCACACACACTGAACTCCCCACAAAAGCAAGTAAGTATGGGAATGCTGGCAAGTGGGGTGGAGGCAATAGCATGATGGGAGTGGCAGTCACTGATATTGGTCACCCCCACAACTGTCCCATCAACACCACCCTGAACCATGCTCACATCACAGGGAGTGGAGAAGGACTCACAAGATGTCTGACACTGGCTACTGCTGTGGGGAGCACAAGGCCCTGCTGGCAACTGTGCACCAACAAACAGCAGGACACCACTGACTGACATCCTGAGAGACAACTTCCACTCCCTGCAATGCAAGCACAGTCCATGGTGGGATAACTGACTGGCTGGGTGGGTGGGAAGGAGGGCCAGCTGTCAACCAAACACAACCAATGCAGACCATGTTCACACCCCAACAAATACATAGAAATGCCCAAATAATGCAGGACAATGTGCCACACCAATATCAACCCCTGACTGTGACGACTTAGGACAATGCAATGTACAGGCCCGCACCCAGAGGCACAGTCACAACTGTCATGTGTGTCAACCATTGATGCCTGCAGAAACATAACATACATTGTGTGTGTCTCCCAAAAACAGGTGATGATGGGGACACAGCAGCAGACGCTGAGGAGTCCCAGTCCCAGGCTCAAGAGGATGTGGAGCTCACTGGTGTCGTACAGCCTCTGCCCTCCTCGGACGAAGAAGACCAACCTGGCACATCCGGTGCAAGTCTACATGCAGCACCAGCAGGACCACCAGCTGCAGCACCAGCAGGACCACCAGCTGCACCCCCTGCACCCACCCCTCCAACGACTGTCAACACAAATACCATCCCTGCCGACATGGACAGAACAAGGAGCAACACCAGCACAGGGACCCTGGACCAACCTGGGGCCATGGACACCACCACCACCACCAACCCCCAAGGTGGACCAGGGTCATCTGTGCGTGCCACTGCACGCACTGCACATGTCAGCAGGGGTGGTGGGAGGGGTGGGAGACAGAGGTCGCTGCTTGCAGAGGTTGCTGGTGTGCATGTTGACCCACAACTGGTACGCATAGCTGATGCGTACCAGTCCAGCACCGGAGACCTCAGCCAGGTAGTGGGGCTCCTCAGAGACATGAAACAGCAACAGGCTGCCCATCATGCCCGCTTGGACTCCCACATGTCCCACGTGGAGTCACACATGTCCCGCGTGGACTCACACATGTCCCGCGTGGAGTCCAAGTGGGATGCACTGCATGAGATGACGGCGGTGCACAGGGACATTTTACAATGCCTCCGCCAGATGAAGAGCAACCAGTCCACACCTCCCTGTGTGCCAACAACATCTGGTGCTGCCCAAACTGCAACTGCCACAGGGAGGGAGGATGACTCTGGCGGAGAGTCCCCTGCACCGCAGCAGCCTGTACTTGAGGGGCCCCCCCAAGAAGAGGGGTCGTCCGAAGAGGGGCAAGTGAGAGGCCAATGGCCAAGCGCAACTCCCAGGAAGCCTGAACTTGTTCTGGATGTTCACCTTTGTGCACAGACTGTTCACCCTGTTGACGGCAACACTACTCCCACACATTGCATGGGGAGTACAAGTTGGACCAATGTGTCAGACAACTGTGGCCCCGATACTGGGGATTCTGTCTACCAGGACTTTCAATTCACCTAGGAACTTGTGATTGCAAGATTTATGTACAGCACTACCCATCCTATGCACTATTCACACAAATGTATCACAATAAACACACTAATACACCATACTTGCCTCTGTTGTGATTCCAACGTGGGTGCTGTTATGGGGATGATGAACTGCAAAATTACACTGTGTATGCGAACTGCAACAGCAAGTACAACACAGGCATGTGAGTAAAGGCAACGTGACACATATGAGGGAGACACACCACCAGGGCTACACAACACATACACACCTAGGCCATCTGACTCATTGCCTACACTGATGTTGCCAGGGAAGACGGTGCAATGCACAGACTCCACACCCATTCCCAGTTGTAGTCAAGTAGCCCATAGGTGCAGTAAGCAAATGGCAGTCAAATGTGTGACCACAGACAACGCACATCACAAAGTGAAGCACAGGTTTATTACACAGTTGCAACATGTCGTAACCACTACAGATGCAAGGTAATCCCACCTGGCAGCGGGCACACAGTCAACAACTGTAGACGGAAGGAAGTCCATGGGTGTGGCGCACATCACCTGTAGGGACACAACAGCTACCAGCCTGGAAGTGCACTCACGTCGTCGGTGGACACAGTTGACCAAACGAATCTGAAAGTACCCTGTGAAGGACAGAAATGACACACAGTCAAAAGCAACGGAGTACAAGACAGAACAGCAAAACTCATGCCCAATACATGTTACAAGATACCCACCCAGAACCAAGTTAGCATGTCAACACTGTTGGGGAGTACAGCCCACCTGTAAGCACACATCGCAACACACATCCAGTCAAGTAGCCCATGGACACACTCCAACAGCACCAGAGCACCACCTACACATATCATGCCAACTCACATCATTGACATGACACCTCAGGATACTCACATTCAGCTAAAGAAGTTGGTGATGAGCTGTGTGCGTACATCACCCTCATCATCATCATCATCATCGTCACTGGCATCGTGGTCCAGGCCAGGATCCTCCACAGGTGGCGGATGTTGGTCATTGTCATCCTGGATGAGAGGCAACTCCTTCCGCACTGCCAGGTTGTGGAGCATGCAGCAGACGATGATAATCTTGCACACTTTCGCAGGGGCATATGAAGCGGCTCTTCAGGAGACCAAATGTCCGCTCAATCACTCTCCTGGTCCGACCATGTGCCTCATTGTAGCGCATCTGGGCTGGTGTCACAGGGTTCCTGAGGGGTGTCAGCAACCACGGCATGTTGGGGTATCCCGAGTCACCTACGGACAGACAAGTGCACATTAGCTGACTTGGAAAAGTGGGCGGAATACTACAGATCAGATCACACACAATGGCACAAAGTCAGTACACACCGACAAGCCAGGCACGCTGGTTCTGCATCTGTGCCATCATCCTGGGGATGCGACTACTCCTCATCACAAAGGCATTGTGTGCTGAACCAGGGAAACGGGCACACACGTGTGTGATGGTCATGTCTGCAAGACACACCACCAGTGCATTGACCGAGTGGTAGTGCTTGCGGTTACGGTAGGCCTGCTCCTGGGCCTGTGGTGGTACCAAAGCCACATGTGTCCCATCAATGGAGCCAATGACATGCGGCATCCTCCCCAGGGCATAAAAGTCACTCTTCACGTCAGTGAGTCGTCGCAGTCTAGGGAAATAGATGTACCGGTTCAGGAATAGCAACATTGCCGCCAAAACATCGCGGAGCACACGGCTCAACATGGTCTGTGACATCCCACCAGCAGTCGCCACAGTATGTTGGAAGGTACCGGTGGCAAAGAAGTGTAGGGCTGCCATCACCTTCACCTTGGGGGTCAGCGCTGTAGGATACGGCCGGCCAGGCTGCAAATGTGGGGACAACTGCACTGCCAAATCCTCAATCAGCTGCCTGGTGAAGCGGTACCGTCGGATGCTGTCCCGTTTCACCATCGTTGCCAGGTCTGGGAATGGTCGATGGACAGCAGGAGCCCTGCAGTGCAGAGGAGAAGTAAGCAAGATTGTCAGTCACCCCACATATGCGGCATTGAACACACTCAATATCCCAACATACATCATTATGAGGCACAACTACATGAAGTGTGCAGTTCCGTAAGGACATGTATGGTACATACATGGCCAACATCTGTCAACACGGTCCAACAAGTGGCATCAATTAGTCCCAGGTTGGCCCATTGGATATCATGAGGCCGTGTCACAGTTCCCATCTCCTGCTGCCGTGTCACAATCACCCCCCACAGTGACATGTGAGGACAGATGTGCCCCAGGCACCACAGCTCAATGACAGGTACATTCCCAGGGACCCTGTATTGCCACATGGACACTGGCATTACATGGAGTATCATGTAAACACCACAGCAAAACAACCATGACCCCCACAGGTAGTGGTCCCACTTGCCACGGCAGGACAGACATGGACGTCTGTGACACACACACGCACAACATCAAAGTCCATGCACACACAACGTGGATGTGGAGACTGACTCCCATTGTGCACATGAAATCAGAGACATCGTAAACACTACATGCACAAAGACTGTGGAGGACCATCACTATTGTGCCACTGGGACACCCTGGCTCAAACATACCGTCCCACATGGGACTCAGGGGGTATGTGACATGACATACACATACACCACCGTGAAATGTGACCATGGCACATGCACAGATATGAACAGTTGCACATCACAGTGGTCATGTACACGTAACACCCAGGATCCTGTCCCCATGAACAGGTGCACAACCTGGGGGTGGCTGCCCACAGGTGACACCCACAGGACAACATGTACACCAACATACACACAATAGGAAATGCAGCATTACATGCCTTATGATAAAGTTTGGACAGGCTGTCATGATGTAGGTGTGCCCCTCACTCCCTGGGAGCTATCTGTGGCTGGCATATGTCCATCTGAGACAGGCATGCTGACATATGCCAGTCACATGTACAGTGATGCGTTGAACAGCAATGGACCGATCGGTGCCCCCGGCCGGCCCATTGCATTCAATGTGTGCGGGCACGCGTTGTACCCCTGTACGCGTTGAACTGCAATGGACCGATCGGTGCCCCTGGCCGGCCCATTGCATTCAATGTGTGCGGGTACGCGTTGTACCCCTGTACGCGTTGAACTGCAATGGACCGATCGGTGCCCCCGGCCGGCCCATTGCATTCAATGTGTGCGGGTACGCGTTGTACCTCTGTACGCGTTGAACTGCAATGGACCGATCGGTGCCCCGGCCGGCCCATTGCATTCAATGTGTGCGGGTACGCGTTGTACCCCTGTACGCGTTGAACTGCAATGGACCGATCGGTGCCCCGGCCGGCCCATTGCATTCAATGTGTGCGGGTACGCGTTGTACCCCTGTAAGCGTTGTACTGCAATGGACCGATCGGTGCCCCGGCCGGCCCATTGCATTCAATGTGTGCGGGTACGCGTTGTACCCCTGTACGCGTTGAACTGCAATGGACCGATCGGTGCCCTCGGCCGGCCCATTGCATTCAATGTGTGCGGGTACGCGTTGTACCCCTGTACGCGTTGAACTGCAATGGACCGATCGGTGCCCCGGCCGGCCCATTGCATTCAATGTGTGCGGGTACGCGTTGTACCCCTGTATGCGTTGATACCGCAATGGACCGATCGGTGCGCACCCATTGACAATGGGCTTGCCTGGCAACGGACGCGTTTTCGAATTTCGAACGAGTCGGTTGCTGTAAATTCAGTTGGTCACCCACAACAATGTTGCAAAATCATGTATGTCATGAAGTTGAAGATTTGAAGGATGCTGTGGGCGTGTTTTGGTGCTGCTATTCCATGGATTGGCCAGATTCAGAAGATGCAAACGACTTGGACCTATCACTTTGGACACAAGGGACAGTATCTGCCTCTCCAGCACATATATATTGCTGGCTGTTCCCCTGAGAGCTCACTTGCCTGCACTACATGCTCCAGGACGACATCTGCCACTGCACTGCTGCTGTCTCTGCCCCTCTGGACCCTGCAATGGCACGTACTGTGGAGAGAGCCCCAGCCTTCAGCCTTGAGGAGAACCAGGCCCTGCTGGACAGCCTACTTCCACAGTACAGCAAGCTGTATGGGACACCAGGGGAGCAGGTGAGTGTTCTGTGCACTGCCTTTCTGAATGTGCATATTGTCTGACTAGCAAGGCTGAAAGTCTGCACGCCACTGGCTAGCAGGCTCACTGAGTAGTTGTCACCCCCCATAGTGTGTAGTGACATGCACTGGACAGGTATGGTGCAGTGACAGTGCATTTGAACAAGGTTTTACTTCCCATGCAATGATACCATGTAGTGACGTCTGGCAAACTGTCCATGGGCAGCTTTGCACTGCCTGTGTACATCATGTGCCCCTGTGATTGAGACATGTATATACAACTGTGTCATGCACGGATATGTTGCATGTGTAGTAATGGCCTTTTCACTTTGTCATCCTGACAGGTTAATGCCCATCGGAAGCAGGAGATCTGGAAGGACATCGTCCGGGCTGTCCGGTCCGTGGGGGTCTACAAGCGCCGGATCCGCAACTGCCAGAAGAGGTGGCAGGACCTTCGGGGCTGGACCCGGAGGATTGCACGGGTCCAGCTGAAGCTGTCGCCTCCTCGCAGGAGGGCGGAACACGGACCCTGACCCCCCACATGCTCCAGATCCTGGCGGTGGTGTTTCCAGACCTGGATGGGCAGCTGAAGGCCAGACAGCAGCAAGGAAGGGGTGAGTCAAAGACTGCACTGTGAACTCTGTATTACATGCTTTGTGCCCTCCTCTGGCCTGGTTCAACTGCCACAGTGCAGCAGTCATGTTGTCCAGGAGCCATGTCCCTCTATTGTGCACTGCCCACTGCTCATCTGATACCCAGGTGTGGCCCTTACATTCAGGGAATTGTGTCACTTGGGACTGTGTCCTTGCAGTTTGCTTCACTAAAGGTGGGGGACAGCATCTGTTTCCCTAACTCTGTTGTGGGCATCATGGTGGGTCCATTGTTCACACTACGCCTGTGTTCGGACATGTAATCTGCGTGTTGCTTTGATATGCGGTCCACTTGCTGAGCTGAGCCACCACATGTGCCTGGGGTATGTGGCACACGCCCATGCAGCGGGTGGGAACAATGTTTGGGCCCCAGGAGTGTGCAGATTACGTGTGTCACACATACATAGCCAGCTATCCACTGTCCAGGGCTCATCCCTCATTCATGTGGGGCAGGACAGTCATGCCTACTCCAGGCCATGCAATGCACTCTGTACTCCCACTCCCGTGTATCAGCTGACACATTGTGCGCAGTGATTTGACCCCTCAGGTGTCTGCCTCTGTGTCAGTGTGCTGTGGATTAGTTGCCAGGACTGCTGGGGTGTTTCTTGGTAGGGGCTCAGCATGCCCCTGGAGATGTGACCATAGGAGACGATACTTGTGTGTCACATAGGTGTTTGATCAGCTGCCCGTGCAGACTGGGGTATGCGAATGTGAAGTTCAGGCAGCTGTTCCCCATTCACAGCAGGTTGTGAGGGGCTCAGGTTCAGAGGGTAGTGTCACAGGTCTCCCATATGTCCAATAGGTATGACCTGGACAGATAAGGGTTAAGATGATGTGTTGTGTGGGGGATGTACATGTGCACTTGTGCAGCTCCAGGACTTGCATTCCCCATGACCTACTATTGTGACACAGTGCAGAGTGTTGTTGTCTGGCTGCCAAGTCATACATCACTGAGACAGTGATGTATGACTTAGCAGTCATGCCTCCGCCATGGCATGTGTCTACTTATTGGTGATCCTGCAGGGGAGTGACATGTGCTACATGCACACCATTGTGGCGATGGCTATCAGGACATGGGTGCATCATGGTGTCTGTCGCTGGTATGCATCACATGCATTTCCTATTTGACTCTGGGCATCCCTTTCATCCGGAAACCTGTACTGACTCAGTGGCAAGAGCTGTGATGTGTGCATGTCCACATGCCACACCGTGTCCTCTGCACTGTCCAACTACTGTGTACTTGGTGCATGTGTCCACACTGGGGTGTTGCCATCCAACAGACACCAGACAGATGGGTGCAAGGCCATGTGGGATGTGAGTGCCATGGTTGGCATCAGACTGACAATTGGCTTCTCCTGTTCAGTTAGGGCACTTTTAGCAATGTACAACTAATGATGCCAGGGCTTGCACTGTAATGTGCTGTGCTCACAGTGGTGTGTGCGTTTGGTGCAGGTGACTGATGTCTGTCTGTTTCCCCAATGTTTGCAGATACATCCACGGCCACGGAAGGGGACAGCTCCACGGACCAGGAGGAGCCGGAGAGCCAGAGTGGGTCAGCAGCCGAGGAGTGGTCGGAGGGACCCAGTGGCACGGAGGGCGAGGGGAGCCACACCGAGGAGTCCTCAGCACCATCCACCTCAGCTGAGGACCAGAGCAACTCGGAGGATGACTCCCTTATGGAGGCGGGTGTCAGCAGCCACCACACCCCAGCTAGTGTTGCTGTCCCCACCACCACCAGCACCACCACCGCCCTCCCATCGGCTCCCATTCCCCAGGTCCGTGGAGGCTCCCATGTTCGGGAGCGTGTCTCCTTTGGGCCAGGCACCGCACCCCCTGCCCCTGTGTCCCCTGCTGCCCTGAGTGAGGAGTCTGTGTACCTCCTTCGCCAGCTCCATGTAGGGCAGACAGCCATGCTGAGTGTCCTCCATGCGCACACCGCTCTGTTGACTCAGCTGGTGTCGTTCATGGAGGGCATCTCATCCGGCATGTCTGACCTACAGAGGGGCAATAGGTCCATGGACTCCTCCCTGACGGCAGCAGTGTCCCTCCTCAGACAGTCCCTCACCCCTCCTGCCTCTGCTCCATCCACACTCCCCAGCACCTTACCCGTCCCAAGCACACACACACCGGCACAGGCACACACCAGCACACACACATCCAGCACACAGACACACACGCCACAAACAAAACGCACACGCACGCACAGTCAGGGGACTGAAACCAGACTCACAGGGGATGGGGCCCTGGTACACACACACGCATCCACGAGCACTGCGCAGTCCTCAGTTGCCTCTCCCTCCAAAACACCCTCCCTTGCCTCACCTGCAACCCCAAAGACCCAGCGCCTCTTCCTCAGTGACCTCGACCTCTTCCCCTCTGATCCAGCTGCTCCAGCATCCAGGGGGAAGAGGAAGCCCACCCACACGGAGCAGAGTGCCCCTCGCCCCCGGACACCCTCCCCCAGGCGCAGACAGACTGAGGCCCCCACCCGCAAGTCCCCCCGGAGTGGTAAGAGCAAGACCCCGCCACCGCCCTGCAGCTCAGGCACCAGGTCTCCTTCCTCCATCTCTCAGGCCCCCACTCCACAGGTGCCCCCACCACACCCTGCCCCAGGTTCCCCCACCCACAGATATACAATCCCCAAGAGGATCCGGCCTTCTCCCCCTGCCACTTGCTCTCCCGGCACCACACCCCCGCTGCGCTTGTCTGTGCCACTGATGTGGTGAGGGTGTCCTCCCCCTCTGTCCAGCCCACCTTGCCTGTTCCCCATTCTCCTCCCCTGGTGGTAGGCACTGCAGTGGAGTCCACTACCACCCTGTCTGACTTGGGCACTGCAGTGGCGGACCTGTCCACTCCATCTGCAGGGTCCACTGCAGTCGTGCCGGCACCCACACCATCTGAGTCATGCCCCCAGTTGTGCCGGCACACACCATGTCAGACACCTCCACTGCAGTTGTCAGTGGCTCTCCAGCACCCACCACCCCTTCCCTGCTTCCTCCTGGTGAGCCCTGATCCTGTCCCTGCGGTGCCTGGCCTACCCCCCGGTTGCCCCTCCTAGTGGATTGTCCCTGGTTTTGTGCAGGCATGCGTAGGGTGACATCAGCCACTGTCACCCTGTTTGGACTTTAACAATGGACTGGCCATTGGCCTTTGTGTTTTTTCTGGACTTTGTTTTCATTCCACACATATGCTGAATAAAGCAACTTTCTGTTCTCTAGTGCTTATGCTTCTGATGTACATGTTGTTGATGATGCTAACCATGCCCTTGCTGCAGTGATGGTGATATTTGGTCTCATGATAATGAAGTGTTACTGTGCAGGAACCCATGTGGTCCAGGGGGAATGTGTCCTATCCTGTGGTGTATCCATGTCATCCATAGCAGCATCTGAGGGTGTCATGTGTTCAGTATTTGGCAATGGGATTTCCTACTTAGATTAGCTATTTCACATCTGTGGCTTCCACCCCTGCACATCTGTTGTGCCTGCCATTGTTCAATTCGTCTACTTCCCTGACCGTGTGGCCATCTCCACTGGACATGCAGGTTTGGGCATCAATGGGGAAGGACTCATCTGTGTTGTCAGTGCAACATTGCTATACAAGTGTGTTGGATCTGTGCTGATGATTCCGTTGGCACTTCCATGACCAGGCTGATGTGACGGGAGCCCTCATTTGGTGCTAATTGTTGATTGTGTGACCAAGTGCTCAGCTGACATGATGGGGCCCTACTGAGGCAACATATGGCACAGCTTTCCTCACACAGGAGTGGAGTCCCCTCATGGCAGTGTGTACTCCTGTGACATTGCCTGCGCCCAAGGTGTGTGTTGTATGAGCATGTCTGTGTGTTCACTTCCGTTTAGCTGTGCATGCTGTGATCCCTAGTGTTGTACCTGTTTGTGATGCTTGCTGAGTTGACCTATGTTCCCCCAAAGTCTTCTCCCTGGGTTCTCTGTGATGTGGGTGCATGGCACATTACTGGTCATCAGGGTGTCACCCATAGGTGTGTTTTCTGTCAGGGCTGAGTTTGTGTGCAGACGCAGATGGGTCACAGTCAGGTTTCCCCTTGGCACTTGTTGTTTGCCCCTGTCATGTGATTTCCAGTTTGTGTTATCTTTCAGTGATTGTGACACGTTGTGTGTGTGACTGCTGGCACTCCTCAGGGTCCGGGCTGCAATGTTGGTTGTTGTCTATGTGTGTTCTTTGTGGGTGACCTTGGCTTCTTCATTGGTGTGTGACTGTGGCTGGGATCCCATTGGATGGTGTGGTATTGCCGTAATGTCCATGTACAGCGTAGTGTGCAGTGTGTCAGACATTCAGGAGTCTTGTTGAGTGGCCATGTGTGATGTGTTTCTGCACCTTGGTTCCCACCCACCACCCTGGAATAGTCATGGGTGCATGTGCAATGTCACCAGTGCATGTGTACTTCACTGCTGCACATTGTTGGAGGTCGAGGGGTGTGGTGTTGAGTGTGTGCAGATGAGAGTTGTTACCCGGCTAGGCCCCTGCCTCCATGTTGGCCTTGGCTTACTGGCCATGCTGATTGATTTGTGCTTGTGTAGGTGTGATGGTAGTTAGTTGCTCAGGACACATGACTGTGGTTCACAGTGTGAACGACATTTAGCTTGGTCATCACAGTGGGATTGTAATGCAGCCCAGGGTCACCACATTGTGGGGGCCCTGGGGGTGGTGCTGTGGTGTTTCTGTGTCTTGCTGTGTCAGTTGCTGTCCCTACGTGCCTGTGTGACATGTGTGATTTGTGCTCCCTCTCATCTGACAATGCCTGCTTGCCCACATAGGGGATTTGGATCCGTGAGTTACCTTTGTGTGGCACTGTATGCACATCTGTATGATTGGTATTCAGGTCTCCTCATGTGTTGTGTGGTTGCCTGGGGACACTGGCACCCCCCCCATCACCTGTTGTGCATGATGTGCAGTGTGGGTCTGCCTGTTTGTGTTTGTGCATCTGCACCACTGCATTGGCATATCTTGGGTGTGCCATTGGCTGTATGTAGTTTGGTGGGTTTCCCCTGCTGTCCCTGGGACTCCTAGGTCATCGGTCAGCACAATGATCATGGTTTGTGTGTCCCATTGCTGCCATGGTATGGTATCTGTTCACCTCACATCTGCAGTCTCCACAGGGTATCTGCATTTGTGTGCCCATTGGTGCAAATATGTGGGTCTGCATTCTGATGGTCACTTCTGTCATTGTGTCATTGATGAATGTTGACGGTGTCAGCCCCCATGGGTGTTGTTTGTCTGCACATGGCCAAAGGTATGTCTTATTTGCACTGCAGTATTTGGCTCCCCCAATTTATGTTGCAATGGGACACATACACTACTTTGCCACTGATGTGTTTTTTGTTCTGTGACCAGGAATCATCCATGCAGTTTGGCAGTTGCACCTCTTTCTTTGTCAACACTTACCTTTTGGTCACTGTGATGATGGGGGTTTGGACCCCATTGCCACAATGTTCAAAATGTGCTTCAGCTATGGACCCCACACTTACATTTTGGTCACTGTGATGATGGGGTTTGGACCCCATTGCCACAATGGTCATGGCCTGCTTGCATTGTGGGTGCCACACACATATATGTGTGGCACATGTGCTAGGGGGTCACATTGTATGTTCAAAGTCATGTTCGGTGTTGTAGGCATTTGACACAGTCTACACACGCTTGTCATGGTGTTGGGGGATGTCTTTTCTTGCATTCCCTAGGTTGTGGTGTGCTGGTTGTGTCATGCATTGTCCATCCTATGAGTGGGGGTGGTAGTAGTGGTAGGCATCCAGCCCCCTGGGTGAGGGTGGTAGTAGTGGTAGGCATCCAGCCCCCTGGGTGAGGGTGGTAGTAGTGGTAGGCATCCAGCCCCCCTGGGTGTGGGTGGTAGTAGTGGTAGGCATCCAGCCCCCCTGGGTGTGGGTGGTAGTAGTGGTAGGCATCCAGCCCCCTGGCTAAGGGTGGTGGTAGGCATCCAGCCCCCCTGGGTGAGGGTGGTAGTAGTGGTAGGCATCCAGCCCCCCTGGCTCAGGGTGGTAGTAGTGGTAGGCATCCAGCCCCCCTGGCTCAGGGTGGTAGTAGTGGTGGGCATCCAGCCCCCTGGGTGTGGGTGGTAGTAGTGGTAGGCATCCAGCCCCCTGGCTAAGGGTGGTGGTAGGCATCCAGCCCCCCTGGGTGAGGGTGATAGTAGTGGTAGGCATCCAGCCCCCTGGGTGAGGGTGGTAGTAGTGGTAGGCATCCAGCCCCCTGGCTCAGGGTGGTAGTAGTGGTAGGCATCCAGCCCCCCCTGGCTCAGGGTGGTAGTAGTGGTGGGCATCCAGCCCCCCCTGGGTGTGGGTGGTAGTAGTGGTAGGCATCCAGCCCCCCCTGGCTAAGGGCGGTGGTAGGCATCCAGCCCCCCTAGTAGTGGTAGGCATCCAGCCCCCCCTGGGTGAGGGTGGTAGTAGTGGTAGGCATCCAGCCCCCCCTGGGTGAGGGTGGTAGTAGTGGTAGGCATCCAGCCCCCCCTGGCTCAGGGTGGTAGTAGTGGTGGGCATCCAGCCCCCCCTGGCTAAGGGTGGTGGTAGGCATCCAGCCCCCCCTGGGTGTGGGTGGTAGTAGTGGTGGGCATCCAGCCCCCCCTGGGTGTGGGTGGTAGTAGTGGTAGGCATCCAGCCCCCTGGCTAAGGGTGGTGGTAGGCATCCAGCCCCCTGGGTGAGGGTGGTAGTAGTGGTAGGCATCCAGCCCCCTGGGTGAGGGTGGTAGTAGTGGTAGGCATCCAGCCCCCTGGGTGTGGGTGGTAGTAGTGGTAGGCATCCAGCCCCCTGGGTGTGGGTGGTAGTAGTGGTAGGCATCCAGCCCCCTGTCTAAGGGTGGTGGTAGGCATCCAGCCCCCCTGGGTGAGGGTGGTAGTAGTGGTAGGCATCTGGCACCCCCATGGCTAAGGGTGGTAGTGGTGGTGGGCATCTGGCACCACCCTGGCTAAGGGTGGTAGTAGTGGTAGGCATCCAGCCCCCTGGGTGAGGGTGGTAGTAGTGGTAGGCATCCTGCCCCCTGGGTAGGGGTGGTGGTGCGCATTCAGGCCCCTGTGTGCATATGTGGCATTGGTGATGGGCATCCCGCCCCTATGGTGCTGCTGTTGCTGGTGTAAGTATATTCTGCATCCCTCTGTGTGTGTGTGATGTGTCGTGTACGTGTTGTATGTGTTTTGTGGTTGGTGTCTGACTTACCTTCTGCGCCGTACGCGTCCGTGCCTGTTCCGGTAGTAAATGTAGAATATTGGTATGATCGGGACGAAGGGATTCATGGTTGGTTCGTGTCGTTCGTCATTCTCGTTGCTTCGCTCGTCCTCGTTGCTTCGCGTCGTCCTCGTCGCTTCGCGTCGTCCTCGTCGCTGGCGTGTTCGTCTCGTAGCCGTGGATCGTGTTGTGGCGCGAATCGGAGCTTATTTGCGCCTCTCCCGGATGCTTTGACGTGCCGTGCGTAGCGACAAGTTCGGCGCGTACGGGAAGCGCATCGTTCTTGTTCGGCCGGACGGAGCTGCATTTTCCCTTCCGTGCGACTCGATTCGGCGTTTCCGGATTCGCCTCGGTCGGGGAACAGGACCTGGTTTGGGTGAGTACGGCTCGGCCGGATTCTGTGCTGTTGTGCGCATCGTACTTACTCGTTCGGTGTGCTGTACGGATCGGTCGGGAAACAGGCTTTCGCATGGCTTTTTTCCCGACCGAATGGTATTGGGTGCGCCTCCGACCGGGATCGGAATCGGCCCCTCAGTGTTCAACGTAATAAACATAATATGAGAAAGGACAACACTAGAACGATACCTAAATAACAATACATTGAATTTATAAATAGATATAATGAAAAAACATGTAATTTAATGTCACAATGACAGAGACAAAAAATGACAAGACAGTGGCTGTGAGATGGGTCTTCTACGCGCGTTTCGGCGCTCACTGCACCTTCATCAGGAAAGCCACAAACAATTTCTGTTGATTGATTAAAATTTAGACTTTGTAACAACAACAGTCATAAAGGGCTACCAAGTCAGATACACAACGAATTCCAATCCTATTTGAGGTGTACGGATATGTAAGCCTTGGAAGATAGGGATTGTGTCTGGATCAAAAACGGTATGCCATGCACAACAATCTGAGATATAAATTAATTGGGAAATATTCCTCGATGGGCGTACTTTCTTTTTTAGTCAAGTTTTAGCGGGCACTCATGATTCTGTGTTGCGTTATAAAACGGAAGAAGGAAGTCAGGTCCTAATCATGCGGAAAGATAGGTTGCCGTTAAATGGAATCCACACTTTAAACGGTGCTATGACCGGCATATATAATTAGCGCTGCCCGATATGGATGCGGGTTCGTTGCGCTCCAAGGCTATCGAATATTGAGGAATATTTCTCAATTAATTTATATCTCAGATTGTTGTGCATGGCATACCGCTTTTGATCCAGACACAATCCCTATCTTCCAAGGCTTACATATCCGTACACCTCAAATAGGATTGGAATTCATTGTGTATCTGACTTGGTAGCCCTTATGACTGTTGTTGTTACAAAGTCTAAATTTTAATCAATCAACAGAAATTGTTTGTGGCTTTCCTGATGAAGGCGCAGTGAGCGCCGAAACGCGCGTAGAAGACCCATCTCACAGCCACTGTCTTGTCATTTTTTGTCTCTGTCATTGTGACATTAAATTACATGTTTTTTCATTATATCTATTTATGAATTCAATGTATTGTTATTTAGGTATCATTCTAGTGTTCTCCTTTCTCATATTGTGTTTATTATGTTTAACACTGAATGTTTGTCTAATATATGTTTAGAAATGTTTTTAAGATGACAATAATAAAAATATGGAATTTTTAAAATATTAATGTAGTTTACACTGAGTTCACTATATCATGTGTGTTTTTGATATGAGTCACTGATTGTCCTTTGACCTTTTTGACTGCCTATGGATTTACCCTTACGAGTAAAGAAATTATTCCTTTTTAAATTAGCCGGCTTAACCAACAGCATCCAAAGCTATCGCCACAAGGGAATGTTTAAGTTTAGGGGCTTTGCTAGGAAGATTCAGAAAAACACGCAAGTTATCTACTATATTTCTATATTTTACAAAACTGGACTATTCAATTTCAACTAGATCGGGCATGAGATTGTTGAATCTGCATGCTAATACTTTAGCGAAAATTTTACAGTCTATCAGTGATATGGGATGGTCATTTTTGCATTGGGATAGGTCACGATCTTATTTTGGAATGAGACAGATCATAGCTTCTGTAAAGGAACCAGAGGAGTTATTCAGTGAGAGAAAATAATTAATTTAAATAATTTAGGGAACAGTAATTTTGAAAAATGTAGGTAAAATTTGACTGTGAACCCATCCGGACTGGGCGCCTTACCTGTTGGGAGATGTGTGACTGCTAAAAGAATTTCTCCACTTGTAGTGGGAGCTCGAGAGAAGCCAAATCAATGTGTGTGGACTTATGCATTGCAAAGTGAGAGAAAAATGACTTGAGGGACTCCTCAGAAGGCGTAGATTCAGAAGTATACAGAGTTTGATAATAATCAGTGAAGCACCTAGCAATGTCCAAATTACAAAATAGGATAGTGGCAGATTGATTGGTGATTGATTTAATGGAAGTTTTTTCTTTCCTTCATTTCAAGTAATTAGCTAACAAAGTACCAATTTTCTTTCTACTCCCATAATATCTAGCATTGATCTTGAGGATTGTACCACATGCTTTCTCGGCAGATGATTTATTAAATTGAATCTTGGCTGTTACCGGTGCACCCAAATCAGCTTTGTTATTTTTAGACATAAAGTATTTGTGTTCTAATCGTTTGATAGCATTTAAAATGGAAGCAGGTTATTTTTCCGAAGCTTTCTGTTTATTGGAAACATAGTTAATAATCAATTCTCTGGAGACAGCTTTAAAGGCATCCCAAACACAATGAAAAGAGGTCTCTCATGTGTCGTTGATCTCAAAATAATAATGAACAAAAGCTTCATAGGAAGTGAGGAAAGCCTTGTCATATAGTAAGTTATTATTGAACCTCCAATGAGATTTGCATGGGGTATCTCAAAGAATATCTAGATCATTACATACAGGGGCATAGTCTGAGATCAAAATTGAAACAATCTCCGAATGAACTAGGTGATTGGGTCAGATTTTTACTAAGAAACAAGCAGTCAGTTGTAGTTTGGGAACTGTGAGGGGCAGAGTAAAAGGAGAATTCTTGGAGAGTGGGGTGGACTGGTCTCCAGGAGTCTGATAAGGCGCTGTGCATGCTAGTGTGATTGAATGCTTTATGGGATTTATGGGGAAGGAACCTCATAGCCAGGGCTTTAAGTGGGATGAAAAAACTGGGGGTCTCAAAGGGGTGTTGCGAATGTAATTAAGGGCGTGGCTTAAAAACACGTAATCTAAAAATCTGTGCTCAGCATAGTGTGCCGCCCGGCTTCTATTTTGCTGTTTCTGTTATTGCATCCAGATATATGATACAACAAGTAACATCATACCTACAAAAAGTCAGGACTATTGGCTTTGTCAGTGGTTGTTAGTTGCATAAGATAACTAGCATTTGAAATGCAAGTGGTCTCGCATTCACGCGAGTTTGAGCTATTGGCATTGTAAATGACAATGCCTTTTATTTATGTTTTGGGTTTTAAAACATAAATAAAAGGCATTGTCATTTACAATACTAATAGCTTAAACTCCCGCTTGTTAGATTGTAAATATCAGAGGAAGAGACCGGCCTGCAACATCTTCAAAGTAGTGATAAATAGTGCAGTGAAGAAGATGTGTAAGTGTTGTAAATTACACAGACACAAAGTGTGAAGTGAGAGGTACATATGATCCGAGCTATAAACACTAACAAAGCTCTCCAACACCTTTCGCTCTGTGATTACACTGTCGCAGCTCAGGAGGAAGAGCGGGAGGGTGGGAGCTATTTCCTGCCCTCTCCATGATTTGAGTGTGCAGTGTGGCATTGCGTAATGTCATTGCTATCTTTGGCCTAATAAAAAACACTCCAGCTGTAGTAGGGCCCTGGCTTCACCTCCTGGTGCAGGGCGGGCTGTGCTTTATGGCAGGCATGGAGGGAGGGAGGGATGGTCTCGGCTGCAGCTCTGGCCTTGTACAGTGCCCCTGCTATTACTAGTGAGCGAGAGGCGCAGAGGTGGTGGTATTGGTATTGGTGGTGGTGGTATTGGAATTGGTGGTGGTGGTACTGGTGGTATTGGTGGTGGTATTGGTATTGGTGGCATTGGTGGTGGTGGTATTGGTGGTGCTGGTATTGGTGGTGTTGGTGGTATTGGTGGTGGTGGCATTGGTGGTGGTGGTATTGATGGTGTTGGTATTGGTGGAGGTGGTGGTATGTGTGGAGGTTTTGGTATTGGTGCTGGTGGTGGTACTGGTATTGGTGGTGGTACTGGTATTGGTGGTGGTGGTATTGGTGGTGGCGGTATTGGTGGTATTGGTGGTACTGGTATTGGTGGTGGTGGTATTGGTGGGATTGGTGGTGGTATTGGTGGTGGTATTGGTATTGGTGGTGGTGGTATTGGTGGTGGTAGTGTTGATGGTGGTGATGGTATTGGTGGTGGTGGTATTGGTGGTGGTATTGGTGGTGGTGGTATTGGGGGTGGTATTGGTGGTGGTATTGGTGGTGGTGGTGGTATTGGTGGTGGTGGTATTAGTATTGGTGGTATTGGTAGTGGTATTGGTATTGGTGGTTGTATTGGTATTGTTACTGGTGGTGGTGGTATTGGTGGTGGTATTGGTATCGGTGGTGGTATTGGTATTGGTGGTGGTATTGGTATTGCTACTGGTGGTGGTGGTATTGGTGGTGGTGGTATTGGTATTGGTGGTGGTATTGGTGGCGGTGGTATTGGTGGTGGTATTGGTGGTGGTGGTGGTACCTTTGTGGTGGTGGTATTGGTGGTAGTAGTGGTGGTATTGGTGGTGGTGGTATTGGTGGTGGTATTGGTGGTGGTATTGGTGGCGGTATTGGTGGTTGTGGTATTGGTGGTATTGGTGGTGGTCGTATTGGTGGTGGTGGTGGTATTGGTGGTGGTATTGGTATTGGTGGTGGTGGTATTGGTGGTGGTGGTATTGGTGGTGGTGTATTAGTTGTGGTGGTATTGGTATTGGTGGTGGTGGTATTGGAATTGGTGGTATTAGTGGTGGTATTGGCTGTGGTATTGGTATTGGTATTGGTGGTGGTTGTATTGGTGGTCATATTGGTGGTATTGGTGGTGGTATTGGTGGTGGTGGTATTGGTGATGGCATTGGTGGTGGTGGAGGTGGTGGTATTGGTGGTGGTGGTATTGGTGGTCTTATTGGTGGTATTGATGGTGGTATTGGTGGTGGTGGTAGTGGTATTGGTGGTGGTGGTAGTGGTATTGGTGGTGGTATTGATGGTAGTGGTATTTGTGGTAGTATTGGTGGTGGTGGTGGTATTGGTGGCGGTATTGGCTTTGGCAGTGGTATTGGTGGTGGTGGTGGTATTGGTGGTAGTGGTATTGATGGTGGTGGTATTGGTGATGGTATTGATGGTGGTGGTAGTATTGGTGGTGGTATTGGTGGTGGTATTGGTGGTGGTAGTATTGGTGGTAATGGTATTGGTGGTGTTGGTGATGGTTGTGGTATTGGTGGTATTAGTGGTGGTGGTATTGGTGGTGGTGATGGTATTAGTGGTAGTACTGGTATTGGTGGTGGTAGTATTAGTGGTGGTATTGGTATTGGTGGTGGAATTGGTGTTGGTGGCATTGGTGGTGGTATTGGTGATGGTGGTATTAGTGGTGGTATTGGGGATGGCATTGGTGGTGGAGGAGGTGGTGGTGGTATAGGTGGTGGTATTGGTGGTGGTGGTGGTATTGGTGGTGGTATTGGTGGTGGTGGTATTGGTCGTAGTGGTATTGATGGTAGTGGTATTGGAGGTGGTGGTATTGGTGGTGGTGGTAGTGGTATTGGTGGTGTTGATGGTGGTGGTGTTGATGGTGGTAGTGTTGGTGGTGGTGGTATTGGTGGTGGTGGTATTGGTGGTGGTGGTGGTATTGGTGGTGGAATTGATGGAGGTGGTATTGGTGGTGGTGTTAATAAAATAGGCTTTTGAAAACAACCAGTCAGGTGGCTTTAGTACAGATGACATGTAACACAGATGTGCTGTTGTCAGTGGTATTGGTGGTGGTGGTGGTATTGGTGATGGCATTGGTGGTGGTAGGGGTATTGGTTGTGGTGGTATTGGTGGTGGTATTGGTAGTGGTATTGGGGGTGGTATTGAGTGGTGGTGGTATTGGTGGAGGTGGTGGTATTGGTGGTGTTGGTGATGGTGGTGGTATTGGTGGTGGTGGTGGTATTGGTGTTGGTGGTGGTGGTATTGGTGGTGGTGATATTGGTGGTGGTATTAGTGGTAGTATTGGTATTGGTGGTGGTATTGGTATTAGTGGTGTTGGTGGAATTGGTGTTAGTTGTATTGGTGGTGGTATTGGTGGTATTGGTGACGGTGGTATTAGTGGTGGTATTGGTGGTGGTATTGGGTTGGTATTGGTGGTGGTGGTATTGGTGGTGGTGGTGGTATTGGCGGTGGTGGTATTGGTGGTAGTGGTGGTAGTGGTATTGGTGGTGGTGGTATTGGTGGTGGTGGTAGTGGTGGTGGTGGTGGTAGTGGTATTGGTGGTGTTGATGGTGGTGGTGTTGGTGGTGGTGGTATTGGTGGTGGTGGTGGTATTGGTGGTGGTATTGGTGGAGGTGGTGGTATTGGTGTTGGTGGTGTTAATAAAACACGCTTTTGAAAACAACCGGTCAGGTGGCTTTAGTACAGATGACATGTAACACAGATGTGCTGTTGTCAGTGGTATTGGTGGTGGTGGTGGTATTGGTGGTGGTGGTATTGGTGGTGGTGGAATTGGTGGTGGTGGCATTGGTGATGGCGGTGGTAGTGGTAGTGGTATTGGTGGTTGTTGGAAATGGCCCTTTTTGCAGGGTCACCCCTAAACTTTTTGCCTGCCTCCTGTATTTTTGCTGACCTGTTTCTGTTGGTTTTATGACTCTGGGCACTTTACCACTGCTGTTCAGTGCTAAAGTGCATATGCTCTCCCTTTGTAAATATGTCTATATGAATTGGTATGTCCCTGATTGGCTTATTTGGTTTACCTGTTAGTCCCTAGTAGTGTGGCCTGTGTGTGCCCAGGGCTGGTAAACCAAATGCTGCTGGTGGGCCTGCAGCACTGATGTGTGCCACCCACAGAAGCAGCTTGTAAAGTGTGTCTCAGACCTGCCACTGCAGTGTCTGTGTGCAGTCCAGAACTTCCATCTTGGCTGTGAAGTGCACCCACTTCCCAGCCCTGAACCTTCCCTTGGCATCATGTAAGTCACCCCTATGGTAGGGCGCATTGTATGTGTAAGGTAGGACATGCCTTGGTGTGTGTAGCATGTCCTGGTAGTGAATTACACCCAATTTCGTTTTTCACTACTGTAAGGCTACCTGTTCCTCATAGGCTAGAATGGGCAGTTTGACTATTACATTCTATAGTCCTAACTGACCCCAGGAACATGGTAGAAAAACGAATTTAGTATGCCTGAGCTCAGAATATTAAAATACATCTTTTAGTGAAGTTTATTTTTATATTCTGTGTTTGAAAATACCACTTTTAGAAAGTAGGTATTTTCTTGCCTAAGCCTTCCAGTGTGCTCTGCTGTTATGTGTATTGGCTGTCTGGTTTTAGAGGGGCAGGGCAGGCTGAGTCAGACCTGGGTTGAATAGCGAGATCTGCATTTAGAGTGTGGGGAGGGGTGGCTCCTTGACCTGAATAGGGCTGTGCCTGGCAAGGTGAATGCTGGCTCCACCTCCTACTGTGTGTCTGCTAGCAGACCCCCTCTTTCTGAAAGGAAGGATGCAGCCTGGTAAACAAAGTGCTCCAGGCCTGAGCAGAACTGGTTCTGGCTAGGTTCAGTGACTTGTAGCTTCTGAGAACAAAGACTTTTGGGGTATAAATATCTGTGCTCAAACCCCTACAATTTGTATTGCTTTTGGATCTGGAGAGGAAACTCTGTCCGTGCCACTGGAGGAATCTGCAGGATGTGACTGTCCCTGTGCTTGTGTATTGTTTCTTGCACTGGCCTGCAGCAGTGACCACTGGACCTTGAAGAAGAGAGAAAAGGACTTTTGATAGAACTTTTATTTTTGTGACAGCAATTACCCAGGGGTAGGAAAAGAGCTAGCCTCCTGCTGGAGTCTCAGGCACATCAGACTCCACCACCAACCTCCTGCTTCCTCCCAGCGAGGATTGCTATCTGCTGATGAGGCTCCTGTGAGTTCCAGGGCCTCTAGTTTGCTTCAGAGAAAAGAGTGCTGGAAATCGTCGCTAACGCACGTTTGCGAGCCGCTGCAGCCGAGAGCGCTGGAAAAATCATTGCGCTGCTGCCGCTGGGTGCTCGCAACACGAAACCATCGCTAACGCCCCTTTGCGAGCCGCTGCAGCTGAGACGCGCTGGAAAAATCATCGCGCTGCTGTCGCCGAGCGCTCGCAAACCCCAAAGAAATCACCGCTTCAAGACATCGCTTTGCGGACGCCGTGCGTCCGCCATTTTGATCGCATCGCACCGGATTTCGTCGCTCCTTCGCGGAGCGCCATTTCTTCGCATTGCAACACAATCGCACACGCAACAGGATCGTCGCATCGTCTTCGCCCTCGCGGCAAGGCCTCAGCGCATCGGCGGCCTAGCGTGAAGAAGTTTGTCGCATCGTCTCTGTACGCATCAGCAGATCGGCGCATCATCCTCCCTTGTGGCAAGGATTTTAACGCATCGCCGGCCTCGCGTGAGGAAACTCATCGCTAACACTTCTTTACGACATTTTTGTTGGTTTTGCTACTAAATCCAGGTACTTTGTGAGAGAAAGGGTCGCAGAGACCACTGCTTTGAATTTGAACCTTATTTTTGCAACCTTTGAACTATTTTTGACAGTCCTGCAACAGTAATCCTATTTTTGACAGTATTGTGGCTTTTACAGTTATTGGTCTTGTGATAAGTCTGCATATATATATATAAAGATACTTTTTTTTTTTTATAGCTACTTGTATGGTGTCCCTTTGTAGTGTTCCTCACTGTGTTACTGCGTATGGTCATAAATGCTTCACACACTGCCTCTGAGATAATCCTACCTGCAATGTGCTACGTTACCACAGGGTTGAGCGGGAGTATCAAAGAGAGTAGCCCTCTCACTCTGACTTAGGAAGAAGGGTCCCTACTTGGACAGTGGCCAGCCATTGCCAACTAGAGACCCCCATTTCTAACAGTGGTGATGGTATTGGTGGTGGTGGTATTGGTAGTGGTGGTGGTGGTATTGAGTGGTGATGGTATTGGTGGTGGTGGTATTGGTGGTGGTGATATGGTGGTGGTGGTATTAGTGGTGGTGGTATTAGTGGTGGTGGTGGTATTGGTGGGGTGGTATTGGTGGTGGTGGTATTGGTGGTGGTGGTGGTATTAGTGGTGGTGGTGGTGGTATTGGTGGTGGTGGTATTGGTGGTGGTGGTGGTATTAGTGGTGGTGGTGGTATTGGTGGTATTGGTGTTGGTATTGGTGGTGGTGTTATTGGTGGTAGTGGTATTTGGGGTGGTGGTATTGGTGGTGGTGGTATTGGTGGTAGTGGTATTGGTGGTGTTGATGGTGGTGTTGGTGGTGGTGGTGTTGGTGGTGGTGGTATTGGTGGTGGTAGTATTGGCGGTGGTGGTGGTATTGGTGGTGGTATTGGTGGAGGTCGTATTAGTGGTGGTGGTGGTGTTGTTGTTAATAAAACTGACATGTAACACAGATGTGCTGTTGTCAGTGGTATTAGTGGTGGTATTGGTGGTGGTATTGGTGGTATTGGTGGTGGTGGTATTGGTGGCGGTGGTATTGGTGGTAGTGGTAGTGGTATTGGTGGGGTTGGTATTGGTGGTGTTGGTATTGGTAGTGGTAGTGGTGGTATTGGTGGTGGTGGTGGTAGTGGTGGTGGTATTGAGTGGTGGTGGTATTGGTGGTGGTATTGGTGGTGGTGGTGGTGGTGGTATTGGTGGTGGTGGTGGTATCAGTGGTGGTGGTGGTATTGGTGGTGGTGATTTTGGCGGTGGTGGTGGTATTAGTGCTAGTATTGGTATTGGTGGTGGTGGTGGTGGTATTGGTGGTGGTATTGGTATTGGTGGTGGTGGTGGTGTTGGTGGTGGTATTGGTGGTGGTATTGGTGGTGGTGGTGGTATTGGTGGTGGTATTAGTGGTGGTGGTGGTATTGGTGGTGGTATTAGTGGTGGTGGTGGTATTAGTGGTGGTGGTGGTATTGGAGTTGGTATTGGTGGTGGTGGTATTGGTGGTGGTGTTATTGGTGGTAGTGGTATTGGTGGTGGTGGTATTGGTGGTAGTGGTATTGGTGGTGTTGGTGGTAGTGGTGGTGTTGGTGGTGGTGGTATTGGTGGTGGTTGTATTGGCGGTGGTGGTGATATTGGTGGTGGTATTGGTGGAGGTGGTGGTATTGGTGGTTGTGGTGTTGGTGGTGATGGTGATGGTGTTGTTAATAAAACAGGCTTTTGAAAACAGCAGTCAGGTGGCTTTAGCACAGATTACATGTAACACCGATGTGCTGTTGTCAGTGGTATTAGTGGTGGTATTAGTGGTGGTATTGGTGGTGGTATTGGTGGTGGTATTGGTGGTGGTGGTATTAGTGGTGGTGGTGGTATTGGTGGTGGTGGTGGTATTGGTGGTATTGATGGTGGTATTGGTGGTGTTGGTATTGGTGGTGGTATTGGTGGTAATGGTGGCGGTGATATTGGTGGTGGTATTGGTGGTGGTGGTGGTATTGGTGGTGGTGGTGGTAGTGGTATTGGTGGTGTTGATGATGGTGGTGTTGACGGTGGTGGTGGTATTGACGGTGGTGGTGGTATTGGCGGTGGTGGTGGTATTGGTGGAGGTGGTGGTATTGGTGGTGATGGGTGTATTGGTGTTGGTGGTGTTGATAGTAAAACAGGTTTTTGAAAACAACCGGTCAGGTGGCTTTAGTACAGATGACATGTAACACAGATGTGCTGTTGTCAGCTTCAGCCCATTAGCACAGGATTATGTGCTACCTGGAATTCACATGGCTTAATTCGCTAATCATTTCTAAATCCATTTTACTTGGGGGGTTGAAACAGACATGAGATAATGCTGGGTTAAAGTGATTGAAAGCAGGCTCCCGTGTTACGGGGGCGGCCTTGCTGCTTAAAAAAACACAAGCGGTTTCAGCTGAAGCAGAGCATGTCCGGCCTGCAGTAAGAGAAACTCAATAAAGTAAATAGTGCTTACAGACTAAATAACAGGCTCCGTGTAACAACCTAAGTAAAAGGGCCAGTCGCCATGGGAGAGTACAAATGAAGACAGGTCGTACTAAGGAGGGACTTACAAGCCTATTAACTAATCCGAAGGCAGCATTTACGAAAGACAATGAAACAAGCCAATGGCAAATAGGGGAGGAGTGTGGGCTCAGCTTCTTTCCCATACTCTACTACAGCAGTCTTGCAGAGCGAGCAGCGCATGCGCGCAGCCGCTAGGCTCGACCTAAAAAAGCAGCAGTTATGGCTTGTTGTATAGAATATTGAAAAAGTTTCCGCTTAAAGCCCTGGTGACACCACAACAATGTTGCTGCTCCTGAGTTTCAAAAAGAGAAGGGAAATCGAGAGAGAAAATTACTCTCTTTAAAGGATTTCCCTTCCCCTACAACGCTCCCCTGGCATGACGTCATGCTGTAACTTCTCCACTAGTGAGAAGTGAGCAGTGTGAGCACGTGTACATCGATGTGCCTACTATCACTGCAGCCCGATAACAAAACAGAGCCCAATAGAGACTCGTTTCGAAGGCCCCCTTTAAAAAAATGCCGGTGTTCAGCACCGGTGAGACCCGGCCCACGTAAAGCCCTGCTCACAGCTGAGTGCCGGTCGAGGAAGGGATCAATGATTTGATTTCAATCACCACCCAGAATGAAGTTTTCAGTGGAGTACTGTGCAACCTTTTGAGAAATATTTCCTCCTGGGTCGGGGTTTGTAGGACCATAGACATTCATAATTGTAAAAGTGATATCATCAATTTAAAGTTGAACTAATACCCATCTACCCCCCTCGTCATTCTTCTGGGTAACAAGTAATATATTTAAACATTTATGACACATTATTGCGCAGAGGGAAGAAGTAAAGTTCACTCACCCATTGTTTTTTAAGTTTGTTGATTTCCGCTTCAGTGAGATGCATTTTCTGAAGTAATGCTAAACGGCATCTTAGTCTAGATAGGTGGGACAGAACATGTTGGCATTTAACGGGGTTTGCCAAACCTTTAACATTCCAAGTTGTTATTCTGAGCTGAATTTGGTAATAAGTCATCAATAAACATCAAAGGAATACTTAAGCATCATAATTGTGAACGGAGGAAGACTCCACTTGGAAAACAAAGTGATGAAGGGAAGAAAGATAGAAAGGAGAAAAAAAAGATAGAGGGCTGAGAAACCCCAGAAAAGTAAGGAAAACATATAAGCAACACAGGACAAAAGATCATTGGTTGCAGTAATATTGTTACTGACAAAAAAGAACATCCCGAAGGATGAAGAGGGTACGGAGCACCTAAAGAAGATGGAACCAAACTCAGCCCCAGCAAACAAGGGAGGGAGACACAGTGAGCATTGAGAAAAAAATATAAATTGCTACTAGATAGAAACTTGCCATGGACTATAAGGGGTAGGAGTCGGCAGGAGCAGTACTCAACAACATTAGGGCACGGAGGACTGAGACAAGTAAAATACTCCATATAACAGTCTGGTGCTGAAATACAAAGGGAAAGATACAAGGAAGTTAAATGAGGAGTTAATCCGGAGGAAAGACAATACCTAAATATGAAAGAGCAATAGGTTAACCATAAAAACAAGCAGACTAGGCAGAAATAACAATCATATTTTGGCAGCAGCGCCAATTTACATATCCTCGTGACAATGTTGGCGAAGGAAGTCCCACAGTTGAGCTGGGTCCTCAAATGTGTAAGAGTTCTCCTTGTATGTAATTTTGAAAAAGCAAGGATGAACTAAACAGTATCTAATGTTCATGAACTTAAGTTTTGGACGAAATTCAAGAAAGCATTTCCTTCTGGCAGCTGTTGCATTAGAACCATCCTGCGAGAAATGAACCTTGTGTCCAGACTACTGCAGGGACCACACTTGTTTGGCTGCAGAAAGAATGTGCATTAAGTTGGTGTACTGCAAAAAAAAAATCATAATGCCTCGTGGTCTAGTATGAGGAGCTGTAGCAGATGGTTTGGGACCCAGGCGATGAGCTCTTTGGATGTTAATTCCGGCTGTGCTCTTGTTGATGGACAATGGAGGGGATTACCTTTGGCAAAATGGAAATCATGCTAGGACCCTCTGAATTCTCTGGAATACCATAAAGCTGCAAATAATTCCTCTGGTTCCTGCTTTCCAAGTCTTCAGTAGTCCTTTTGAGTAGTTCAATTTCTTTTATCAGCTGAGATACATCAGGGATAGAGTTTTCCCCATCACTAATCCGCTGCTCAATAGCTGTGATAAGATGGTGATGAGTGGGCCATTTCTCCTCGATCGTAGAAGGGAAGCATTTATTTCCACAACGAAAGGTTTTAAGGCTCGTATTTCCTCCATGTCATCTTCTTAGGTAAGAGGAAGCGGTGATTTGGAAGGAGAATCTAAGGGCCTGATTCACAAAAGTAAACTTAGACCAAAAGTCTAAGTTTTGACCTGAAGTCTAAGGGTCTGATTCACAAAAGTAATCTGAGACAAAATCCTAACTTTATGACTTTCGGTATTCAAAAAAGGCATTTAGGAGTAGTAAAGTTAGGATTCCTAACTTTACTACTCCTAAACTGAGACAAAATCCTAACTTTACGACTTTCAGTATTCACAAAGGCATTTAGGAGTAGTAAAGTTAGGAATCCTAACTTACTACTCCTAAATGCCTTTTGTGAATACCGAAAGTCGTAAAGTTAGGATTTTGTCTCAGATTACTTTTGTGAATCGGTCCCAAAGTTTAGACCTAAAGTCTAACTTTACTACTACTAAAGTTAGACTTTTGGTCTAAGTTTAGACCAAAGGTCTAAGTTTAGACCTAAAATCTAACTTTACTACTACTAAATTTAGACTTTAGGTCTTAACTTAGACTTTTGGTCTAAACTTAGACCAAAAGTCTAACTTTAGTAGTAGTAAAGTTGAGACTTTAGGTATAAACTTAGACTTTAGGTCTAAACTTAGACTTTTGGTCTAAGTTTACTTCTGTGAATCAGGCCCTAAGTCTTTCATATGTCTTTTGACTGAAGCAGAGGTTTTTTTGACAGAGATCCACAAACTGACGAAGAACTCCCCATTCCGAAGTTGCTGGTGACCTCCATAAGGACTGAGATATTCTCAGGGATGAGGTCTCGTTGGCGACTTTTATGACGCATGATGAGCTTAGTGGAGGATGGGAGAGGTATGGCATTTTCCTTCTGCTTCATAGATCTACCCATAAAGGAAGGTGGAATTGCCAAACTTGTTCAAAAACCATGTGAATATAGCGAAAAAGTGTGATTTTTTTATAATTGACCCCCTTGAAAAGACCCGGAGTGAGGCCAAAATTGATTGTACAGCATGACCAGATGGATTGGAAGACGTATGCAGAGCCTGCTAGAAGCTTTAGTAATCAAGAGGGTAAAAGCAGAAACCATGTGGCAGCGAAGAACAATCAACATGATAAAGCTGTGCGTTAAGAAAATGCAGAAAGCCACTACTGTGGAGAAATAAACAGCTGTAGGAAAAATCCAGAAAAACTAAATATTCCATGAAAACAGCAAAGAAGCCCTTACTCTGTCCAAATACTGCTGTAGTACTGCCCAGTATAGGAAAATAGGTGCCTCCAGCCTCTGTGTCATAGCATTAAATACACCTCAGGAAAACATGAGGACCTAAAATGGCTGCGCCCCCTTACGTGCGCAGCACAGCATGAGCAATAAAATGCTAACACTGCACGCAAAATGCACGAAAATAGTCTAAAAAGCTGGCGCTCACCTTCCGATCATGAAATCCATTCAAAAGAGGAGAAGTAGACGTGGAGAAATGCCGTGTCCCCAGGAGTTTTCCGGAGCGCTCAGGAGGATTAGAGTTTGGTGGCCATCTTGTTCGGCGCTCCCATCGTGCCTCCGTGAGGTGTCACTTTGATCGACCTAGCAGAGGCTCTTGAATGTAAACAGTCAGTGATGGACGTGCTTGGTTTATCTCATAATGGTCTGGTAGGATTGTTCAAAGTGTTTTTGATGACTGATGGATTCATAGATGGTGGCGACATTGGAGTCAGGGACGAAGTGGAGCAACTCTTGATATAGTTGGTGTGGACTCTCTTAACATTGGCGATGAGATGGCATATCCATCAGTGAACCCTGCATGCAATCTCTATAGCATCCAGATTTCAAAACAGGATTTAAAACATGTTTGGACTTTGGCTTTCATTTTAAACTCAAAGGAATAACGGCAGTGAGTGCGTAAACCTTGTTGGCATAGAATTTAATTAATGTATTTCCTGAGTTAACTTTATTTCTGCTGTAAAAGTGTATTATTATATCCCTTACCCGGTGCAGAATTGAGCAGCTGAATCTCACTAAGTCTGAATCTCGGCAGGAATCTCACTAAGACAATAGTGAGGAAAAACTATTGATGGGCTGAATTAGACAGGCAGATGGAAAATTTGGTAAGAGACTGTTGGATTTGTGCGAGCAGTGATAAGTTCAAGATTGTGGGGGCGGCACTTTTGTCTCCAGTGGAAGTGCCAGAGGAGCCTTGGTGCAAACTGGGGTTGGATATAATAGGGACTTTTAATTTGTTGGCCCCTAGTGAGAGGTATGTGTTTATATTGGTGGACTACATGACCAAATGGGTGACTGCTTGCTGTACCAGCCCCATAACGGAGGTAGCATGTTGGAATTCTTGAGAGATGTATTCACCTATGAGGAAGTTCCCAAGATTATTATCACTGATAATGGGGTTCAATTTGTATTGGGTGAGATGAAGATCTTCCTCAAAGAATTATTCATTGAACTTTGTCCTACTGCACTGAATTCACCACAGGCCAACGGCTTAGTGGAAAAAATGAATGGTCTAGTGAGGGATTGTGCTCAGACAGCTGTGGAAAGAAGAAGCTCTCTTAGAAGGATCTTAAGAGAAAAACTGTGGGCCCATTGCACCACTCCCAACACTGTTACAAAACGTTCTCCGTTCCAGTGTCTGAAAGGACATATGGCTGGGTCTAAACTCAATCCTATGTGGTTGGAGTGGAAGAAGGAGAGAGTGATTCTTGATACTAGAGAATTGGCTAATTATTAAAGGCAATACAAAGACCGTTATGATGTTAAACATGGAGCTGTTGACAGGAATTGGTGTGTGGCTGATTATGTGTATTTGAAACGACCTAGGTGGATTTCCCAAAGTGAATCCAAATTCATGGGACCTTTCCAAGTGACTGAAGTTAAAAAGAATGTAGTGGTGCTAGAAAATGGTGAGGTTTAGAGCATGTCACGTTTGGCAAATAGTTCTTCACAAGTAGAAGAGGAGGTGGATGGACGAGAGGCTAATGTGGGACCATATGTGAAATCACCTCATTCTAGAGAGGGGCTCTGTGTGCGAACTCATACCAGGAGAAGTCCAACTTATCTTATTATTGTGTTGTGGGTTAACACGCTTGTGTGACTCTGGCATGGTGTACATTTTGATAGCTATTGATACTCATGTTTTAAATTTTGCATAGTTTTCTTGTGATAGTATTATTTTGATATCATATTGTTTAATCTTCTTTAGGCATTTAGCTTATTACTTCAAACCCCAAGTAGTTTGTGGGGCATATTTTTATGTTATGTTTTATGTGCTCATATTTTATTTGTTATTACAGTTTGATAGTTAATTCATGTTTGGGGAGGAGATGTGTTGTAACCTGTCTCTGCCTCTTTAACTGTGAAATAACCTATTGAGTCTTGGAGGCATCATATAGAATGGTGGGTTGTCCTGGACAACCAGTGATCAGTTGGTTGGTGGCTTGTCTATTGGTGGCTGTGCTATATGTTGGTGGATGAAATAAAGAGAGCTGAAATAACTGCACTGTGTGGACTCTCCTAACACATGCACTCGCCATTCCCAATTCTGGCGTTACTTTCAGCTACAACACTATTTATGTCGCATCCTGGGACCAAGACTCTGGGAACTCACCCTCTCCCATACATCAATATTTTACTTTATGCGGACCATAGAAAGGGATCATGTTGGGATTCTACAACCTCCTGCTACACCAACTACACTACAAACCCCTCTTGTCCCACCTCTGCACCTCATGACAAGACACTCTACATAAATAATACACAGAGGAGGCCTGGATTGGGGTGGTGGAGGAACTGTCCAGTGGACCACGAGAGTCCAGGAATGAAATTTTGCCTCTTTAAAATGGTACAGACTGGTACTGGACTCCCCAGAAACTAACAGCGGCAGGCCTTTTCCCTCATTCGCAGTGCTGGAGGTGTAACCAAACCTACTGTGGCAGAACACGACATATCAGGGTTATGGAATCAAATGGGCAACACCCTCGCGCACATTTCAGACATATGGCTTTCACTTAACAGCCCTCTGGTCATGCCACATGACATGCAGGGCATGCCTGACCTTACCAACCACGAACTGAGACTACTGGTGACAGCTATCACCACAGCAAAAATTTGCATCCTATGACTATGGATGGTGCTCCCCTCGCTTACCCACCCACGATGATTGGCTGACTGAAATGTTCAAGGTAGCAGGCTACGAATGACCCATTTATCGACTCCAGGATAAAGCGGTTCTTTTGGAAGCCATTTGGTCCTCCTTCTTTGACTTTAACGTCGATACACCTTGATCCATCACACTCTTTCCTCTACATGCCGACAGTACACAGGCCTTCCCCACCCTCACCACCGACATATCCCCCTTCTCTACTCCTTCTGAAGCTCAGCCAGCCTTTCTCCCAGACCTTCTTCCTCCCCCACATGCTCCTACCCTGAACTGGACCCTTAACATCCCAAACCCCCATACCTTACTAAGAGGCAGTAACCCGGACAGACACCTGTCGCTTGAGCGCACCATCTTTATGCCCCTCATCTTCACATACATATATATGCCGCAGGCTTCTGCCTTCATGTTATGATCATTATATCCATCTTAGCTGCTTTCGATTACTTGTTCATGTATATGATGTCTACTGGTTGTTTGACTGCCTACAATCGCCAGGCACTTTACAATGTTAAGTAGATTAGATTTGCATAGTCTAAACTGGATGAGGTCAGCCGAAACCCAACCTGTTTTTTTTCTTACTTTCCATGCTTCCTCCCCTGACTTGATCTGATTGTTTTCAATTCAATTCAAAAATACTTTATTGCGGTCAATAGACCATAAAAGTGCAAGTGCAATAAACTTACAATGGATAAAAACATTCTCTAGTACAGGAGCTCAAAGCCCCAGAGTCCGAAGTTAGAATAACAGATTGTTACTATTATCCCACACCCCCATATATAAACAGAGTACATAGCAGCATATACATGAGGCCAAATTAATAAAATATGTACAATTATTGGGCAGAGATGGAGCTGATACATTTCATAGGAATAAAATACTAAAAACCACTCTATAAAATCAAGTTTAAAATAAATAGTTTAAAAATAGAACCAGCCCAGTTAAAAAATTAAAAATGTTTGTCAACTTTGAAGAAAACGTGCAACTCTGATTCCTCTGCATTGTTACTGGCCGGACAGCCTAGAGAGAGTGTACCTGCCCATTTATTAGAAAAAACGCGCAGTGGGAGAGCCCTGTGTCTAAATTGAATATACAATTTCCTCGCTAGCACGGGTTGTATCTCATCCAGGGCAGACTCTAGGCTGTACTGATCTTTTATTCTCAAAAACGCAGCCTTTAATGAACAGTAGCTGAGCACCCCTGTATACGGGCGAGTTTATCCCCCCCTGCAACTCTGAACCAGTTCCTTTCTGGAAACTGTAGCACAAGCTTCCTCTGGACAGTGCTACAGACTCACTCTGCCCATATTCAAAAGTGACAAAACAAGATCCCGTTCCCGAGCAAAAGGAAACACGAATTTATATCATCAAAATGTCAATCCAAGAAGATTTCAATCCAAATATTTGTATAATACGTTTCTTCTTTATTTTCATTTCATGTGCAAATCCATAATTCTTTACAAATGGCTCATGGTAGCCAAAGAACGTAGCCAATATAGTCGAGATGTAGCCAACACGTGTTTCGTCTTGGGTGTGTCGCCCATCGACTTCCTCAGGGCACACGTAAATTCTATGGCCGTTCTTTTGAATCCGGTTTTTCTACTTTGACGGGAGTACTCTCCGACCTCCGATATATATGTAAACGTTTCTTACTTGGATCATAAGTGTTCAAGAGACCCATACTGAATGGGACTATTTATAGGTCATATTTGAAGACTGGCAGAACGGCCATAGAATTTACGTGTGCCCTGAGGAAGTCGATGGGCGACACACCCAAGACGAAACACGTGTTGGCTACATCTCGACTATATTGGCTACGTTCTTTGGCTACCATGAGCCATTTGTAAAGAATTATGGATTTGCACATGAAATGAAAATAAAGAAGAAACGTATTATACAAATATTTGGATTGAAATCTTCTTGGATTGACATTTTGATGATATAAATTCGTGTTTCCTTTGCTCGGGAACGGGATCTTGTTTTGTGACTTGTCCTTTGTGTTCCAGTGGGCACAGAGGACTTTTGGATACGTGGGTGGCCGTTTCCTCACTGTTCCCTTGAGCACTGCTCAGATATTTTTGATACTCCAGATTATTAAAATGGTACTGCGCAGGGTATGACCTAGCCACATTTCAGAATTTCACCATATTCAAAAGTGAGTCCCTAACATATGCTAGCCACGGTAATTTCCTGGCACCATACAGGCCCAAGATCTCCTTTAGCTCGTCCCTATACACAGCCAGTTCCGGGGATACCCATAGTCGGCGCCAGAAGATTAGGGGTCTGAGAGCAATTTCGTCAGCAATTGGCCTTACCCCCAAATCCATTGTTTTCAATATCCTTTGTGATGTCCCCTGCTCCGCGTCCTGATTGGACTAACATTGACCATTCAGATCCATTGAGGCATGGCCTATTTACAATATTTGCAATATTTCGGATGTTTCCTAATGTTTTATGACATGTCATAATGTCTTACGCCGCTGCGCTCTTAAATTGGTGTGTTTTGTGGTCCACACTAGATCTCTTGGAAAGGAAACATGCCCTTTACCGTCCTTGTCCAGTACATTACTATAATGATGTATCGTTGGTCTTACCTATCCAATAAAAATAATTACAAAATGTAAACAAAAGCACGCACTGCAGCGCTAACCGCCTTAACATCAGCATGTTTGTCATACAATGAATGACGAGGCAATGTCTATAAAGGAAATGGAAAACAAAAAATAAAACAGAGTTAAATTCCATAACTATTTGATACATTATTCAAAGGAAGGACTCAAATTGCAGGATTTTAAATAGAGAAATGAAGAGACCATTCTAGGGTGTTCCTCACATTATCGGGGAGGAAACACGGATGTACACATTTATCAGGACTCCTGTAATATCGATCATATTAGAAATGTGCACTTACATTGGCAATATTTTGGGAATCCATATTATGGCCCTGATACATGCCTAGGTCAAAATTTCGGGGTCGATAATGTACAACCATTTATGGTTTAATCAAACATACATATTTGTGTTTTTTATTCTAAGGCCACATTAAAAATGCACATGCGAACGGGTTGCAGGAATGCAGATAAAGTACTACAGCATCAGAAATGCACAGGTAGAGGCTTTTGAAACTGCCAATTCCTCGTGATGGCGGAAAGTGAATTCACAGCTAAAGGATCACACACACAGAGCAGAAGCACAGACATAGAATACTCTCTGTTTTGACAACTTGTGCACCAAGAAGGCGCATACTGCCTACTTCCTGCAAGCAGTGGGCCAAACAGAACTTGATAGCAGAGGGAAATCCTGCCTGTAAACAAAGTCTAGGGTTTCGGATCAATAATACCTACCCTCTCTCAACAGAGCACTTGAGCAACATTCCCCAAACACATTAGGCTTCAGCTAAGAAAAATCCACGGGAATGCAATTCGGAATAAGCATTCCCAGTGAAATGTGTAGTCGCTAAAATGATTTGGGAAGAATTATCCGATAGAGAAAATGCCTATGTAAAGTAGGGATGGAAAAGAAGGACATATGAGGCATATCTGAGAAGTGGAACCCACACCACTTGCAAAAGCATGGATGTGTATTTTCTTTGTAGCCAAAGCATGGACATGTCTTTTCTTTGTAGCCAAAGCATGGTCATGTCTTTTCTTTGTAGCCAAAAGTACATTGTTGTCTGCTACCTGAAGTTTCACTTTCAACAATATTAAACTGGACTCAAAAATTCCAACATGTGAAGTGGTGTTAGCTAGACAGTCAGGAGTGGCCGAAGATTGATTTTTTTTGCAGTAGACACCATTTTCTACCCTTGACAAGGTACTGAACCAGTTTTGTGGTTGAGTAGCATGCTACACTGTGGGAAGGCTACGGATTGAAGAGCACATCTGCCTTGTCCCTTACATGGGTAGTGTTTTGATGTCATGCCCGAGGACTAGAGGTATGCTCCTATCTTGTTTTTCTCTCCAGACATGGAACTAAAACAAGAAGGAGTGTGAGATAGTATGTTTGAGCATTACATGTTAGAATATTGAGGAATAAAGCTACGCGGGAAGTGTTTTGTATTCACACCCATATAGCAGTAGGTGCTCATAGGGCTCGGCTGCAAACATGAAGCTGGGCTTAAGCTTATGTTTAGGTTGTTTAGGTAAACGTTCGAGAATAGATGCGGTTACACATGTGCGTAGACATAATCATCTATGGAACATGATATGAGTTCTCGTGGGAGTTATGAGATGACCATTAATTAACTTTGTCAGAGGATACATTTAACTGGATTTCCCTAGGATAGAAAAACCAAACCACACTCTAAATTCTGCCCATTGAAATGGAAATTGGCCTTGTAAAAATAAGAAAGCAATGGATATGGCTACCATCGGCGTGGCAAGACGATGCCGGAAGAGCGGGCAAAGGACGTTTTTTCAGAACTTTTCCTTCAGCTGAGATCCTATCCTAAGTTTAAATTTTTAGTCGTTCCCCTTAAAATCTAATTATTTTCTGATTAGCATTAGTACAGTTTTTAATACTGTATCTTGGCATTTGTTAAACAGCACTCTAGAATATACTTGTACATATATTTACCAAATGTTCATGCTTTTTATTTCATTCACTCTACACTGTGCCACTCTACTCTACGCTACTTCATTCTACGCCACTTCATTTGACTCTACACCAGTCTGCACCCCTCTGCTCTATTCCACTCTACTCGACGCCACTCTAATCTATGCCATTCTACTCTACACCACTCCTCTCTATGCTGCTCCACTGTACTCTGCTTCATTCTAAGCCACCCCACTCTGTGCCACTCCACTCTGTGCCACTGTACTCAACGCCACTCTATTCTATGCCACTCTGCGCTACTCGACTCCCCTCTATGCCATTCTACTCTATGCCACTCCACTCTATGCTATTCTTCTCTACTCAACTCTACGCCCCTCTACTCTATTCCACCCCACCCCCCTCTACTCCACTCCAGCCAAACCCACTCTATACCACTCCACTCTGCTCTACACCACTCTATGACACTTTGCTCCAATCCACTCTACTTCAGTCCACTCTACTCTACTTTACTCTGCTCTACTCCACTCTACTCTATGCCACTATGCACTACGCCATTCTACTCTATGCAGCTCTACTCTATGCCACGCCACTCTACTCTCCACCATTCTGCTCTATGCCACTCCACTCTACGCTTCTCCACTCTACTCTCCATTCTACACCACTGTACACCACTCTGCTCTATTCCATGCCACGTTACTCCACCCCACTCTACTCCACTTCACATAAATCCACTCTACTGCAATCCACTCTACCCTATGCCACTCTACTGCACTTCACTTCACTCTACTGTACTCCACTCTACTAAATGCCACTCTCCTCTATGCCACTCTACTCTCCTCCACTCTCCACTCCACTCTGTGCCACTCTAATCTACTCCACTCCACTGTACTCTATGCCACACCACACCAATCTACGCCCCTTTACACCACTGAACTTTATGCCACTCCACTATAGGCCACTCTACATCACTCTACTCTACGCCTCTCCTCTCTATTCCATGCCATTCTACTCCACTCCACCCCACTCTACACCACTGCACTCTACACTATGCCACTACATTCCACTTTTTGCCACTCTACTCCACTCTACACCACTCTATACCACTCTAACCCATGCCACTCTACGCCACTCTACTCAATGCCATTCTACTCTACACTACACCAATCTATACACTCTACTCTATGCCACTCCACTCTACTCCACGCCACTCTATTCCACCCCACTCTATGCCACTCTACCCCGTTCAATGCCACTCCACTCTACTCTGTGCCACTCTTCTCTACACCACTCCACTCTACTGTACTCCATTCTATCCCACTCTGGTCTACACCACTCTAAGCTATGCCACTCTACTCTATGCCACGCCACTCTAGTCTACGCCACTCTCCTCTATGCCACTTCACTCTAAGCCCCTCCACTGTAATCAACGCCACTCTATGCCACTCTACTCTTCTCAATGCACTCTAGTCCATGCCACTCTACTCCACTGCACCCAGCTCTATGCCACTCTAATCTATGCTACTTTACTCTACTCGACTCTACTCTACTCCACTATATGCCACTCCACTCTACACCACTCTATGCCGCTCTGCCCAATCCACTCTACTCCAATCACTCTACTCTACTCTATGCCACTCTCCCCATGCCACTCTACTCTATGCCATTCTACTCTACACCATTCCACTCTACTCTACACCATTCTACACATTCTACGCCACTCCACGCCACTCTATTCCACCCCACTCTATGCCACTCTACACCTTTTAATGCCACTCTACTCTATGCCACTCCACTCCACTCTATTCTACTCTACACCACTCTCCGCTACTTTGCTCCAATCCACACTACTCTACTCTGTGCCACTCTGCACTACACCAGTCTGCTCTACTTAGCTCTCCTGTATGCCACTCTATGCCATGCCACTCTACTCTACACCATTCTACTCTATGCTACTCCACACCTCTCCACTCTATTCTACACTACTATACACCACTCTGCTCTATTCCATGCCACGCTACTCCACCCTACTCTACTCCACATCACCCAAAGCCCCTCTACTCTACGCCACTCTATTGTACTCCACTCTACTCTACACCACTCTATTCCACCCCACTCTATGCCACTCTACCCCTTTCAATGCCACTCCACTCTACTCTGTGCCACTCTACTCTACACCACTCCACTCTACTGTACTCCATTCTATTCCACTCTGCTCTACGCCACTCTAAGCTATGCCACTCTACTCTATGCACGCCACTCTGCTCTACGCCACTCTCCTCTATGCCACTTCACTCTACTCCACTCCATTGTAATCAACACCACTCTATGCCACTCTACTCTTCTCAATGCACTCTAGTCCATGCCACTCTACTCCACTGCACCCAGCTCTATGCCACTCTAATCTATGTTACTTTACTCTACTCGACTCTACTCTACGCCACTATATGCCACTCCACTCTACACCACTCTATGCCACTCTGCCCCAATCCACTCTACTCCAATCCACTCTACTCCAATCACTCTACTCTATTCTACGCCACTTTACCCCATGACACTCTACTCTATGCCATTCTACTCTACACCATTCCAATCTACTCTACACCATTCTACACATTCTACGCCACTCCACTCCACTCTACTCCACGCCACTCTATTCCACGCCACTCTACACCTTTTAATGCCACTGTACTCTATGCCACTCCACTCTACACCACTCTATTCTACTCTACACCACTCTCCGCTACTTTGCTCCAATCAACTCCTCTCCAATCCACTCTACTCTACTTCACTCTACTCTGTGCCACTCTGAACTACACCAGTCTGCTCTACTCAGCTCTGCTGTATGCCACTCTATGCCATGCCACTCTACTCTACACCATTCTACTCTACGCTACTCCACACCTCTCCACTCTACTCTACACTACTATACACCACTCTGCTCTGTTCTATGCCACCCTACACCACCCTACTCTACTCCACGTCACCCAAATCCCATCTACTCTACGCCACTCTATTGTACTCCACTCTATGCCACTCTACCCCGTTCAATGCCACTCCACTCTACTCTGTGCCACTCTACTCTACACCACTCCACTTTACTGTGATCCATTCTGTTCCACTCTGCTCTACGCCACTCTAAGCTATGCCACTCTACTCTATGCCATGCCACTCTACTCTACGCCACTCTTCTCTATGCCACTTCACTCTATGCCACTCCATTGTAATCAACACCACTCTATGCCACTCTACTCTTCTCAATGCACTCTAGTCCATGCCACTCTACTCCACTGCACCCAGCTCTATGCCACTCTAATCTATGCTACTTTACTCTACTCGACTCTACTCTACGCCACTATATGCCACTCCACTCTACACCACTCTATGCTGCTCTGCCCCAATCCACTCTACTCCAATCCACTTTACTCCAATCACTCTACTCTACTCTATGCCACTCTACCCCATGCCACTCTACTCTATGCCATTCTACTCTACACCATTCCACTCTACTCGACACCATTCTACACATTCTACTCTACGCCACTCTATTCCACCCCACTGTATGCAACTCTACACCTTTTAATGCCACTCTACTCTATGCCACTCCACTCTACACCATTCTATTCCACACTACACCACTCTCAGCTACTTTGCTCCAATACACTCTTCTCCAATCCACTCTACTCTACTTCACTCTACAATGTGCCACTCTGAACTACACCAGTCTGCTCTACTCAGCTCTCCTGTATGCCACTCTATGCCATGCCACTCTACTCTACACCATTCTACTCTACGCTACTCCACGCCTCTCCACTCTACTCTACACTACTATACACCACTCTGCTCTATTCCCATGCCACGCTACTCCACCCTACTCTACTCCACGTCACCCAAAGCCCCTCTACTCTACGCCACTCTATTGTCTCTACTCTCCTCCACTCTCCGCCTCTCCACCCCACTCTGTGCTTCTATAATCTACGCCTCTCTACTCTAAGCCACTCCACTCTACTCTACACCACACCACACCAATCTATGCCTTTCTACGGTCCTTTAAGCCACTCTACTCTATGTCACTCCACTATAGGCCAGTCTACATCACTCTACTCTATGCCACTCCTCTCTCTTCCATACCATTCTACTCCACTCCACCCCACTCTACACCACTCCACTCTACAATTTGCCACTCCATTCCACTCTATCCCACTCTACTCCACTCTTCATCACTCTACTCCACTCTACACCACTCTATGTCACTCCACTCTATGCCACACTATTCTACTCCACTCTACTCTATGCCACTCTATGCCACTCCACTCCACACAATGTCACTGTATGGCACTCTACAGCACTCTACCCTATGCCACCCTACTTTATGCCTTCTCACTCGATGCCACTCCACTCTACTCTACGCCACTTTGCTCCAATCCACTCTACTCCAATCTACTCTACTCTACATCACTCTACCCCACTCTACTCTATGCAACTCTACCCTATGACACTCTATGCCACTCTACTCTATGCCATTCTACTCTATGCCATTCCCCTCTACTCTACACCAATCTACACACTCTACTCTATGCCACGCCACTCTATGCCACTCTACACCATTCAATGCCTCTCCACTCTACTCTGTGCCACTCCACTCTACACCACTCCACTCTACTGTACTCCACTCTATGCCACTCTGCTCTACACCACTCTAAGTTATGCCACTCTACTCTATGCCACTCTATGACACGCCACTCTACTCTACACCACTCTCCTCTATGGCTCTTCACTCTACACCACTCCACTGTAATCTACACCACCCTATGCCACTCTATCTATGCCACTCCACTCTACTCAATGCACTCTATTTCATGCCACTCTACTTCACTTCCCCCGCTCTATGCCACTCTACTCTATGTGACTCTACTTTACTCCACTCTACTCTATGCCACTCTAAGCCACTCCACTTCACACAATGCCACTCTATGGCACTCTACAGCACTCTACCCTACACCTCCTCACTCTATACCTTGCCACTCTATGCCACTCCACTCTACTATACTCCACTCTACACCACTATTCTCCAAACCACTCTACTCCAGTCTACTCTACTCTACATCATTCTACTCTACTCTATGCTGCTCTACCCCAAGTCACTCTACTCTATGCCATTCTACTCTACGCCATTTCACTCTTCTCTACACCATTCTACACACTCTACTCTATGCCACGCCACTCTACTCCACACCACTCTATTCCACCCTACGCAATTCAATGCCATGCCACTTTGCTCTATGCCACTCCATTCTACTGTACACCACTCTATGCCACTCTGCTCTAATTCACTCTATTTCAATCCACTCTACTCTACGCCGCTCTACTGTACTCCACTCTATGCCACTCTGCGCCACTCTAATCTATGCCACTCTAATGTATGCCACTCTATGCCACGCCACTCTACTCTACATCACTCTTCTCTATGCCATTTCACTGTACTCTACACCACTCTATGCCACTCCCCTCTACTCAATGTACTCTATTCCATGCCATGCTACTCCACTCCGCCCCGTTCTATGCCACTCTACTCTGCTCCTCTCTACTCTATACCACTCCACTCCATTCCACTCCACACAATGCCACTCTATGGCATTCTACCCTACACCACCCTACTCTACACCTTGCCACTCTATGCCACTCCACTCTATTCCATGCCACTCTATTCCACCCCACTCTTTGCAATTCAATGCCACACCACTCTACTCTATGCCACTCTACTCTATGCACTTCCACTGTACTCTACACCATTCTACACACTCCACTCTATGCCACTCCACTCTATGCCACTGCACGCAACTCCACTCTATGCCACTCCTCTCTATGTCGCTCCTCTCTAAGTCACTTTATTCTACACCACTCTTCTTGCTGCCACTCTATGCCACTCCACTCTATGCCACTTCTTTCCACGCCACCCTAATTTACATCACTCCACGTCACTCTACTCTACACCACTGCACACCATCCCATCCCATCCCACGCCCCTCCACTCTACTCCACTCTACTCCTCTCCAATTTAGTAGACTCTACTCTATGCCACTCCACTTCAGACAATGCCACTCCACCACTCTCTATGCCACTCTACCACACTCTACGCCACTCTACTCTTGGACACTCCACTCTAGTCTACACCACTCTACGCTACTCTACTCTACACCACTATACTCCACGGCACTCCACTCTGCTCAACACCACTCTAAAACATGCCATTCTACTCCACTCCACCCTGGTCTATGTCACTCTTTGCCACTCTACGCTGCGCCACTCCACTCTATGCCACTCCACTCTATTGTAATTGAAATTGCAATAGTTTTTATATACACCTTACAACCCCTGCAAGGCGTCAAAGTGCTTTTCGGTGAGTAGCACGCTACTCCAGAACCCAAAGTGGATTCATTAGTGATTAGTATTAATGAAATCTAAGTTGTTAATTTGAACGGTGGACATGTGAGTCTCTTAGTAGGATTGAATAGGATAAAGGAGGGATAGAGTGAAGGAAGAGTCTAAAAAGTGTTATGTGGGAGATCATAGTAGTAAGAAGAGGTTAGGGATGAGTCAAAGGAGGGATCAAGGAGGGAAGAGTTTAGAAAGGGTTATTAGGGAGATCATAGAAGTAAAATGAGGTTTGGAATGAGTCAAAGGAGGGACAGAGGAGGGTGGAGTCTAAAAAGTGTTATTTTGGGGATTATAATAGTACATTTCGGTTTTGGATGAGTCAAAGGAGGGACAGAGGAGAGAAGAGTCTAGAAGCGTTATTATGGAGATCATAGTGGTACAATGAAGTTTGAGATAAGTAAGAGAGTGGAGGTAGGGGATATAATGAAAGAGGTATCAGATGAGACATAGAGTAGAGAATTAGAGAAGAGTTGAAGAGTATTTTGGTGAGGTGGGTCCCATTTATATATTCATTCTACAGTAGGAATAGAATAACAAATATATAGATACATAATTACATAGAAAGATATACATGTATATGGAAAATTTTAAAGAGATATAAAGTTGTGTTATATAAAGTATCATATGTATTTAGGGGAGAGAATGTGGCCTTACGGCTAGAGCGGTCGACCTCGACACTGAAGAACTGGGTTCGAGTCTCAGCAGGGACTGTGATTCTGGGCAAATCACTTAATCTCCCCGTGCCTCACAAAAAATGAATGTGTCCTTCTGTAAGCAACTGGTGCTCTGATACCTTCGGGTCAAGTTCGCGCTATATGAAACTCTGGAAAAAAAACAATAATATGTACATGTATGGATAAATAGTTGGAAACTCCGACTTTCAAGTGTTGGGGTACATAAAACTAACTTCTTTTGTATCATTTCTTTTTTTAAATTTGTTTATTTTATATTTTCCCAATATTTTGTTAGTGAAGAATTTATGGATACAATTGTTATGATCATATTTACACACTGTGATAGATCCATAGGCATATAATCAAATATTTCTATAACGTAGAGTTTTTGGATTAGTGTGTTATGATCAACTGTGTCGAAGGCAGCTGAGAGGTCCAAGAGGAGGAGTGCAGTGACCTCGTTCCAGTTTACTGTGTTTTTAAGGTAATCCCAGCTGGCGATGAAAGCAGATTCTATGCCTCTTCCTAGACAGAATCCTGTTTGAAAGTTATTAAGTATGCAGTTGTCTTCAATGAATTGTGACATCTGGGTGAATGCTGCTGTTTTTATCACTTTGCCCAGGAAATTTCGATTTGTAACATTGTAACAGTGGTGTAGCTAGACCTTTAACCACCCGTGGCGGTCCCTGCGTTTGCCATCCGGCGACGGCCACAGGTAAGAGCGGGGTTGTTAGCGAATCTTCGGTTTGCCGCCCCGTAACGGCAGCAGGTAAGAGCTGGGTGGGTGCTACCGATTCCTGCGTTTGCCACCATGACGAATACCGCCCTTAGATACGCCACTGATTTGTAATTGGTCTGTAGTTGTTGGGGTCATGCGGGCCCAGGTTTATTTTCTTTAATAATGGGCAAATGTATGCTTTTTTTAAAGTCTTCTGCAAAGACTCTTGTAGTTAAAGAATTGTTGATGATTGTTCTAACTGGTTTGGCAGCAGAGGTGGTTAAAAGAATTTTCCTGAAGATTTGTGGTGGGCAAGGGTCAGAAGGGAGCAGGCTAGCCTGCTTGCTTTGTCAAGATCCATATATTCACTTTCTGATAGTTGTTTGAAGGAATTAGAGCCTGAGTTAGCCTACTCTTGGAGGGGAGGGTCGGAAATGAGTTGGTGCTGGTGGTTTTCCTTTGTTTTAAATAGGAGTACAACATGTCTGCTTTGGTTGTGTAATGATTAGCCAGTTTGTCAGTAAATTCTTGAGAAATGGGATGAGTTCCTTCTGTGCATTTAGGTTTACGGAATTCAGTGAGAAATGTATAAAATTCTTTATTTGCACATTTAGCAGTTGGAATTCTATTTGAATAGTACCTTTTTAGCTTTTTTGATTGTTGACTTGTATGTTTTGTGAAGTTTGTGTAGGTGAAGTTTGTCTTGCTTGTTATTTGTTTTGAGGCAAGTGCATTTCAGCTTTACAATTTGTTGTCTTATCTTTTTTAGTTCTGCATTCATCAAAGGTGCTTGTTTTCTTTTGTCTTGATATGTTGTTTTTAGTGGTATTAGGATATCAAAAGCTTCCTGGAGCCACTGATAGAGTTTTTTAATGGAATTTATTGTGTCTAGCTCTGTGTTGGATGTTAGTTGTGTTTATAAGTATTCAAAATTGAGTTTGTTCCACAGTCAATATGTGGTTGCTTGTAAGGTGGCCTGAGGTGTGGTGATTTGTGGTGTTTTGTGTTGGAAAGCTACCCGATGGTGGTTCGACCATGTGACTGGTGCAATCCTTTGAAGGGTAACTAGTTATTGATTTGCAAAAATGACATCTAGAATGTGTCCAGCGATGTGTGTGGATTTGTGGACGATCTGATGTAGGTTTAGTGTGTCTAGGCCAGTGATGATAGTTCTTAGATTGGGCATATTGGGTTGTCAAACCATATGGTTAGGTCACCAAAGATGCATAGGTTGGAGTGTAGTGTCATAAAGTTTGAAACTGTGTCTAGAAATTTGTCTGGAAAGGAAATGCTTTCTAGTTGGTGGTCTGTAAAGAAGGAGGAAGTTACAGGAGGAAGTTGGTGTAGGGTTGCATCTTGTGATGAGGGCCTCGCAACCTTGTATGGTAACATCATCAGCTTTGGTGAGATTTATTGTTTCTTTGAATAGAACAGCTAGTCCGCCTCCTCTTTTGGCTGTGCAATTTTGCATGACAGCTTGATAGCCTAGAGGAACAGCTTCATGCAACACTGAAGCCAGGTCATCTCTCAACCATTATTTAGTTATGAAGTGTAAGTCAGGTTTTGTGTCAGTGAGTAGGTCGTAGATGTGGTGCTTGTTTTTAGAGTGGTCGAGTATTTATTAGTATGCAGTCTATAGATTGTGTTTTGGTGGTGGCACAACTTTGTTTCCTAGTAGAGCTTGTAGTATTCTTTGAACTAGTAACAGGTGTATTATTAGTGTCGGTATTAACTGTGTTGAGACAGCAGTAGATGGGCTTTGGCCCCCACTTCCGTCAATGGGTGACAATACTATACACCGAACCCAAAGCGAGGGTGCGCAGTGGAGGTCTGATGTCTGATGCGTGGGATGTGCGAAGAGGCACTCGGCAGGGATGCCCACTCTCTCCACTACTCTTTGCCTTGGCGATGGAGCTGCTAGCAGCTTACTCTGAACTGATATGAGTGATGTAGATATTAGAGTGGGGGATGTGACACACCTCATCTCGCCATATGAGGACGATGTTCTGTTCTACCTGCAGTGTCCTTGGGAGGTGGTACCATGCCTTCTGACATATTTAGAGGCGTTTGGGACGGTAGCAGGACTCCATATTAATAGAAGTAAATCTCTGCTGTTTCCTCTGGGGACACTGGTAGGGATTCCGTACACAGACTTGGCACCATTGGGGCTGCGCTGGGAGACGGATGCCTTCTGATACCTTGGTTTTATGGTGGGCCACACCATGGCTGCCCAGGAGTAGCGCTGCATAGAGCCATTAGTGAGTGGACTGACTAACTCATACCGTTTCTGGTACACTTTGCTGCTCTCCATGGTCCGGAGGGTGGCTGTAGCGAAGATGGTGTTCCTCACCAGGTGCTTGTATGTCATACAGAATGTCTTCTATATGCTCCCATGTACCCTGTTTAAGACGCTTGCCAGCTTGCTGATCTCCCTTGTATAGGCTGGAGGGAGTCGTGTGGCACTGCCCCACCTCAAGCGTGACATGTTGGGAGGTGGCATGGGCCTACTGGACTTGGAGCTTTATTATTACACTTCAAAACTACAACATGCAGCTCAATTGGCGTCTGAGGATGATAACTGGGAGAGAAGACTGCTTAGCTGAACCTATGATGGGTACTCCCTGGTGGAACTGCTTATGTACGGATATCGAGTGCCGCCTGGCACCCCATACCTGGTCAGACAGGTAGCAGAGATCTGGCAGCACATGGTTACAAGAGTGTTTAAGTGACCGCCCTTTGCTAGAGAACTGGGTATATGAACACTACTCCAGTTTAAACGCATAGCAGAAGATATGTCAGTGATGAGGTGGAGAGAATCGGTCTATAAAACAATGGGAGACTTATACCCAGGGGATGTTTCTTACCTTTTCAGAGGTGCGAGAGGTGTTCTCGGTGGGGGGGAGCAATTCCTGCACTACGCTAAGTTGGGGCACACCGGACAACAGATTTGGACCGAATTCCTGAACACCCCTCAGGTGACAGACACACTGCATTTGATACTGACTGTCAGGTTAGCTAGACACTTGGTATCACATCTGTACAAAACACTCAAAGCAGATAGAGCTCGGATTGAGCTGGTGGCATGGCAGGCATGTGGGGAGGATCTGCCGGATCCTCTCCCTGACTCGGACTGGAACTCGACATGCAAAATGGTAAAGACAGTTTCTTGCAATGCTAGATTTAAGCTGACCCACTTTAACTTTCTGCACAGCACATACCTTACACTGATTAAACTTATCAAGATGTATGTGGGTAAGGGGGCGACTTGTCCTCGGAGTGGGAGTGAGGGTGCCAATTTCATGCATATGTCGTGGGACCAGGAGTATTGGCAGTGGGTGGTGGCAAAGCTAAGGGAAGTAATGACGATCATGTTAGAGAAGACACCCCAAATGTGCCTGCTTGGCATTATCAGAAAGCCCAGGCGAGGGAAGATACACTGGAAATTCCGACAATTGGCCCTGGTGTTGGCCAAGAGGAGAATAGCCATCGGGTGGATGGGTACTAGAGCCCCCTCTGTCACAATGTGGCATAGAGATGTAGAGGAATGGGTGATTGCGGAGGAGGTCCATATGGAACCTAGCTGCAGGGATGACAAATTACAGGAGGACTTGGACGCTTGGGGCATATTACTGGGGAGTATGCATGGTGATCGGGTTGGGGTGAATACACAGACCACACAGTCACAGGGAGCAGAGTCCCCTGATGCACAGAGACACGATGTGGGGAGTGTGAGCTTGTTGACATCAGCTTCTGGGTCACGGTGAGTGAGACACTCATAGAAGAAAGGTTTGTAGCCAACTTTGCGGATTGTGAGAGGGGTGAGATAGGGCGGGGTTTAACAAGGACTATTCGTTCCGAGCAGAACTACCGAACTACAGAACACGTCTGGGAGGATGATGAGATTGGTGGGGGGGGTTTGAGACTGCTTTTCTCGTCTTGTATCATTGATGACACCACATTGACATATAGGCTGTACCGAGTTACGTTTGATGTTGTTTATTTTACAGCTGCTATTGTTTATCGACAGGTGAACAACATGTCATTGATGTGCTATTTTGTATTGCTCTTATTCCGAGCAAACTGATAAATATTGCCTAATAAACAGAATAAAAAAAAATAAAAAAAATGTGTCAGGACAACAATAGTGTTGTGTTGATTGTCTATATGTCCATCTCAATATAGATAATGCAGTTACGAAATTACCCAATCCGAACCCGGCTAGTTACTTTTTAGTTTCTCTGTAAAATCAAACAGTTTGTTGTCCTCAATTTCTAAATCATTATCTCGCAAAGCAGCTCAGTGGGTTCAGCACCAGCTCCAGACATCTGTAATGCACAGGTTCGAGGAGGGCAGGCTGACTTCCCATTTCAGCCTCCAGACGCCTATACATTTATTACCTCCGAGTTAGGTAAGAATAATCATCATGTTACTACAGCGCTTAAAATCGAGTGACTCTTTATAAATGGCTATACTAAAAATATGCCATTGTAAATATTGAATTAAGCAACTGAAACTACGCCAGCCAGATACCTGCCTCCCAAACTGTCTATCAATACTGGATTAATAACCGCCCATTATTTTGGACTAACAAGTCAAAACTCCAATCTACAGTACCAGCTTTCATCTAACTCATTCCTGATGTGATAAACTCCACCAGTAGATAATCCAACTCGTCTAGAGGTCAGTCCTTAATGCCATTCACACTCTCAAAATAGCACTCACCATTCACAGACCCGTCATCTCAATCAAGCTACTAACATCAGTTGGTCGCCATCTTAAAACGTATCTATTCAGAAGTTTCTTCATAGCTGCGTAACCTGGTTTTCGAATGTTAGCTGCGGATTTCGCTTCCCTCAAACTGTTCACGAATAAACCTTTCCAGCTGCCCCAGTATCAGTCCAATTCAGTCTAAGTAGTACTTAGCTTCTATATGCTCTAAACTCATTCCCTAATTTCATTTATTGAGTGCAAAGTGAGGTAAAACTATACAGCAGAGGTCTTCAAACTTTTTTGCTCAGAGCCCCCCTAAACAAAATGTTTTGAAGTCGGGTCCCCCTCCAAAACTTTATGGCAAGGATTGGGGGAGCAGGAGGGACATGGCTGCGTGCAGGGGGCGGGGCTTATGAGATGATTTCATGTTTACTTTTTCTATAGCTTATGAACCGCACTAAATATGAGACTTATAAAACGGCAAATGCATCAAACAAAAACATGTATTATCCCAAACATACTTATCCCCATAATTGGGGTGTTGTGAGCCCCTCGCACTATTTTACTCCAATGCAACTATACCTGCTGCACTAATCATAACTGTAGTCCTGAGTAGCAGGCTATTTCCTCTGCATCTCTTACCTCTTCCCCACCGTGGCGGACCATCACCTCGGTCCTAATGCTAGAAAGGAAAATAAGCTGCCATGCCCCTTTTTTAAAGGTAGACAGTCATAATTGTGATGCAGCGGGCCCCTCAAACCCCTGGGCCCCAGTCCTGCTTCATCTGCTTCCTTAATGATAACCAGCAATGGCCACTTACACACCAGGCAGCAGCGCCAGCTTCACTAATGAATAGCCATTTAAAAAAAAATAGAGACCACATATATTGTCCCCTTCTTTGGGGTATCTCTCTGAAGAAGCTGTCTCTGGACATTTGTAAACATAAAAATGAGTCCCAATACAGTGCTCCCTATTCTGGGCCTTCTCTTTGACAATATCTATGAATCTTAATCCTTTCCTCTGTCTCCTATACCATTACTGTAAGGCCCCGGGTGTCGAGAGGATTAAGGCTCTGCATCGGAATGCAACCCTGCTGGCCTTCTACCTGCCACCCCATGGACTCAGCTTTCACAAAAAAACTGCCCCTGAATGGTTAATGCTGACTTTGAGGAGCCTCTGCCTAAAAGTGAAGGGTGTGGTGGTAGTGCAGAAAGTACAAGAAGAAACCAGCCTTCTTACAAGCCGTTAATTGATTGAGTCACTTAAAGCCAGGGCCACTGAAATTATAAGTTTCTGCAGCAGCAGCGATTTCCACATAATTATGAGTTTACCACATTTGCTACATAATCCATAATCTGCAGATTCCAACAAAAAAAACTTGATTCTAGCTCAAACGGAACAAAAGTTACTTAAAACATGGCAAAGTGTTCCGGAGCAGTGGAAGGCCCTATGCAAAGAGTGACTGGTAATCTTGTAGTTGCTTACTGCTGTATTTGGGTGTTAAACTGGTACAAATGAGGTGAAATATTTCCCCTGACAGCATTACCATGAGTTAAAATGACAAAATAATGAAGTAATGCTAACCACAAAATGTGCTGCGTTGTGCCGCATAATTGACCTTTTCTTGCTGCATAATTTAGTCAACCCTGCGGCATAATGTGGTCCTCTCCTGCTGAATTATTTCGGCGGCTCTGCTTAAAGCTTCATGGTGGCAAAGATTTATTATTTTTGAGATGTAGGGGTGTTATCAGCTGACATCTGGAATAGTGGAAACACTTACAAAAATGTCTGCATAAGATACAGTTTGATTACTTATTACTAAAAGTATTTTTTGTAAGAACGTGCTTCATCTCAATCACTGCATCATTTTGCAGCAGCAGCCTAGCATAGACTATGTAAATACTATTTTAAAATAATGACTTACATATTTACAATGCTTTCTGCCACAGGCTGGGACCTCATAGCACTATAAACAGGGCCGCTGGAATTATGTTGCAGGAGAAGGCCAAATTATGCAGCAGGGTGGACAAAATTATGCAGCAAGAAAGGCGAATTATGCTGCATAATACTGCATATTTTGTGATGGCATTACTGCATTATTTTGCCATTTTTACACTTTCAACACTGTCATGGCATATATTTCCCCTCATAAGTACATCTTTAACACCCACATATAGCAATAAGCAACAGAAAGGTGACCAGTCAACCTTTAGAAAGGGCCTTCCGCTGCAAGGTAAAGTGTTGCTGCATTTTTAGTAACTTTTGGACCGTTTGAGCTAGAAACAAGTTTTATTTTGTTAAAATCTGCAAATTATGGAGCAGATGATGGATTATATGGCAAATGTGGGAAATCCATAACTATGCGCAAAATGCCAAAACCGCACAATTGCATAATTCCAGTGGCTCTAACTATAAATACAAAGGTAACTATTCCTCTGCACCAACTAGGGTTCAATTGTATGTCGCTCAGCTTTAACACACACACACATCTGCAGTGATGGTAGTTGCTAACTGAGGTTTCATAACCTAAAAGAGTGCATTTATCACCAGTTAGTTTAACTTGCATTTATTTTTCAATTAAGCTGTTATTGCATTATTTTATACACACTTAAATGACTGTGAAAACACAAATCATTTGGGCTTTTTATTTTTTTTAGCAACCTCTTTGACCCTGCCAGCACACTCACTGACCCCCGCCCACACCACACCCCGATAACAGTTCTCACTTTCACTTCAAGGGCTCGGAGTACATGAAGACAGCCTGGAAATGCAGCAAATAAACATCGCAGCACTTCCAGGCCATCTTCATTTACATGTACTTGCAGAGGCATTTGCGCCCCCCTTGGAACCCATCCACACCCCCCCCAGGGGGGCGCGCGTCACAGTTTGAAGACCTCTGCTATAGGGTTAGCAGTATACAGTACAAAATTTAAATAAAGAAAAAATACAATTCTCTTGAAAAATGTAAGCTAGTGTTGTTTTTTTGATTTTCTATTATGTATGTTTCCATCTTTTCCCATCCCTTTATTTATTCTCCTGTGAACATGCTTACATTCTAGGAGTTCATCGTTGTTCATGTGAGTATTTTATACTCTGTGTGTTTACATTGGCAATACCTGACTGACTTGTTATGCCAACACAGCGGTTTCAATTTTGTTGCACTTATTTTTATTATTGTCCTCATTTAAAAAGAGGGTTCATTCCAACCAAAACAAGAATCTAAGAAGTAGCTGTGGGAGTCCATGCCACAACAATCTACTAGGAACACTATAAGCAAGCGGCGAAGACAGCCTTTGGCACCACAGCCTATCGGGAAAACAATGAGCAAGCAACGAAGACAGGCTGGGCACCTCATACTACCAGGAATACCATTAGCAAACAGTGAAGACAGCCCATGGCACCACAACCTTATCATGAATACCATAAGCTAGCAGCGAAGACAGCTCATGCTACCACAACCTATCTTTTTTACAAGATCTTTATTTGGTTAAAAAAAACATAAAAGAACCCATTTCATTAAGATCGCAATTAAAAATGTCCAAATGTTAAAATCTCCATGATAAGTCATCTTAAATAACAATACTATCTCAAAACAACTTACCATTAAACTATGTGCAAATGCCCTCCCCCCCAAAAAAATGTCTGCGGCTGTCGTCATCCTATGGTAGTAACGAAGATGTCTCAATAATTGATGTACAGAATTTACAAGAACAGCTAACACTAGCAGTCTCATTTAGTAACATAACTTATATTGTGTGCATAATGCAACTCCAATATGTCCTACCATTTATAGACCATGGGACAATACAGAAAGGGACAACTTGATTCTTTTTTGCAGCTGGTATGGATATCTAATTAAATAGGCAGGAAAGACAGCGCAAGCCACCAAATCCTAATGGGGATACCATAAGCAAACCGCCAGGGCTTCCCATACCATCACTTGCTACCAGGAATACTGTAAGCAAGCAACAGAGACAGCCCATGCCATCACCTCCTACTGAGAATACCATAAGAAAGCAGCAAGGATAGCCCATTCCACCACATCATACAGAGAATACCTTAAGCAAACAGCAAGGGCTGTCTATGCCACCACCTCCCATCAGGAACACCATAATCCAGTAATAAGGACAACCAGGCCACCACAGTCAACTGAGTATACTGTAAGCAAAGGCAGACCATGCCACCACATTCTACTAAGAATACAATAATCAAGCAGCGAGGAAAGGCAGTGCTACCACATCCTACAGAAAATACCACAAGCAAGGACAGCCTATGCCACCTCATCCTACCAAGAATACCTTAAGCAAGACCCAGAAAGCCCATACCACCACATCCAGTCGAGAATGCAACAATCAAGTAGCAAGGAAAGGCTATGCCACGACATCCTGAAGAAGAATACCATCAGAAAATACAGCTGCTACCACCACATCCTACCAAGAAAACTATAATCTAGCAGCAAGGACATCCATCCTACCAGGAAATTTGCAGTTAAGCAGCAAGGTAAAGGCCATTCCACCACATACTAACTTCAAAATGCTAAAAACAGTCTCTGAGAGCTTTTCAAAGACATACATGATGACATCTATGAAGCCATGACTCCCCAACCTAGGGCCCGATTCCGATGTCGTTGGGAAGGCCTCCGAATCGGATTTGGCTTTCCCAGATCCGATTTGAAGCCCTTGTTTACGTCCAAGTATGATGCGAAGATCGCATACGCGCCGACCGAATCGTTTCCGGGACCTGAACCTGTCCGTACGACTCGTTCATAGCCGAATTGTGCCGCGCTGTGGAGCCGAATTCTGACCGAGCAAGTACGATGCACGATTCGGACAGCCGATTCGCCTCGGTCTCAGCGAGACGAAACGGCTGTCGGAAGAGTACTTCGGGGGGCCATAGCAGGCCCCCCTTCACCCGGGGCCTTCCGAATCTGTCACGGGGGTGTGCCCATGGGTCCCCCCGATCCAGGCATGCACAGCATGGCGGGCACCATGGGGTGCCAGCCACAGTGTGTACGCTTTTCCCCCCACCCCTTTTCTGCTATGGGAGCCTGTGTACGCCTCTGTACACAGGCTCCGATAGAGTTCAATGGGAGTCCGAGCGAACCGAGTCCGTAAGCATACGGCAGCATCGTACTCGCTCGTTCGGACTCCCGTAGCACGTCTCGCTGGGAAAGCCCTCTGGATCCGAGTCGTACGGAGGGATTTCCTAGCGAGATTGGAATCGGGCCCTTAATGTTCTGATCTAGCCAAACACTTTACACAAAAAAATCAGATCAGAGATTATATTAAACGCCTAACAATTCAACCACAATCTGAGTAGATTCTCCTCCCCAGAAAAGCCTCATCAGTGTCATGGTCCTCCTTGACTCCAATTTCAGAACTTGACCTGAAAAAAGCGACTGCAAGGAATAAGCCTTCCTAAGTCCTGTGCCCACTGCCACCTTTCCTTGCCAAGGAACAAACTGATTCCCTCCTGCCCATGTGGATACACATCATAAATTTGACTCATGTGCAAGGCACTTTTGCGGATGTGCTAAAAGCAGGTAATGTTAGCCATATATTGACAAAATCTAATGAGGATCATGACAGCCTTGAAGACCACAAACCCATTACAAGGCTACTCTCTCATTGCTAAAATAATTCAGAAATGTAAAGCTACTGGTTAGAGAAATACCTCCAGGCACAAATACTAATAAATAAGGCAAACTCTAGGAGTTTCAATACTCTTATATTACTTATGCCCTTTTGTTCTTGTTGCCTCTTATCGAGATGCGCAGGGATGATATCTTCTCCTGGAGGGTACACTAGAAGGACAGCCATGGACCATAGGCAGTATATATGTGCCTCCAGCGTTAGTGACTGCCAAGCTAGCAGACCTCTCCAGAATACTACTGCAGACATAACCGGTAACCTCATACTGGGTGGAGACTTCAATACCATTATGGACAGAACATGTCTAGTGTTCCTCTAGGACACTAGCACTCTATAGATGGGCAGGTTCACTGATAGAATATTGATGGTAAAAACATCGATGGTAAAAATATTGAAAAAAAATACAGATAGTAAAAATATCGACTCCCTATACTTAAACAGGTAAGTACAAAAATATCGAATTAAAAATATCGAAGTTAAAAATATAGATGTAAAAAATATCGATTTAAAAATATAAATAAAATAATATATATTAAAAATATAAAATATTAATATTATCTTTAACAAAATAAATTAAATTTAATATACATTTTAACTAAATATAAAATTTTTACTTAATTTTAAAAATATAAACACACAAATATAATAATTTATACATATACATATATTTACTTTAAAATAATTTTTTAACTATTATCTTTATTTAATTTTTAAACCTTTTAATTATATAAAAATAAAATATATACATATATCAATAATTTAAAATAAAAAAATCATTCTATAATTAATTAAAACATTAAACTATTAAAACAAAATTAAAAAGTACATTTCGCAACACAATAAATACAACAGTAGGGAATATGTTGGATAGCGAAACAATTAAATTTACTATTCCAACTGCAATAAGTGCAACAGTATGGAAAGTGTTTGATAGCGGAGGGGTAAAAATTACTATTCCCACTCCAGTTAATGCAACAGTAGGGAAAGTACTGGATAGCGGAGGGGTAAAAATGACTATTCCGACTCCAGTGAGTGCAACAGTAGGGAAAGTGCTGGTTAGCGAAGGGGTAAAAATAACTTTTCCCACTCCAGTGAGTGCAACAGTAGGGAAAGTATTGGATAGCGGAGGGGTAAAAATTACTATTCCCACTCCAGTGAGTGCAACAGTAGGGAAAGTATTGGATAGCAAAGGGGTAAAAATTACTATTCCCACGCCAGTTAGTGCAAAAGTAGGGAAAGTACTGGATAGCGGAGGGGTAAAATTACTATTCCCACTCCAGTGAGTGCAACAGTAGGGAAAGTATTGGATAGCGAAGGGGTAAAAATTACTACTCCCACTCCAGTTAGTGCAACAGTAGGGAAAGTGCTGGATAGCGAAGGGGTGAAAATTACTATTCCCACTCCAGTGAGTGAAACAGTAGGGAAAATGTTGGATAGCAGAGAAGCACAAATTACTAATAACATTTAAACAATTTAAAAAATCTTAAAAATAAATAAACAATATTTTAAAAATATACAATTAAATATATGAAACATATAAAAAGAACACATATTAGAATGTTAATTACATATAACAAAAACCTACAAATATGATATAAAAAAAACATTTATAAACAATATTTATTTAAAAGGAACAAATATTCACAAACAAACAAATTATTTAAAACATAAATGTATTTATTTTATTTCCTACCCTATAACACCACATCAATAAAAAAGACATCAACATTTGTATTGAAATTTATTTCCATAATTACCATAATTAATAATGAATTTAAAATATATTATTAATAAAAAAGATAATAAACATTCATTGAGTACATATTCTTTAACACTATAATATCCACAACACATACCTAAAATTAATTACACAATTACGATTATTGATTACTAATAGAGTAATTTAAATGAATTAACAACTAATTAATAATTCATCAATAAAAAATGAATTACTTCCCACCCTTCCACCATTTACACCTATAAACACCACAACACACACCTAAAATTAATTACACAATTACCATAATTAATTACTAATTAACTAATTTAAATTAATTAACAACTAATTAATAATTCATCAATAAAAAATAAATTACTTCCCACCCTTCACACCATTTACACCTATAAACACCACAAAACACACCTAAAATTAATTACACAATTACCATAATGAATTACTAATTAATTAATTTAAATTAATTAACAACTAATTATTTAACAATTATTAATAAATTAATTTACAAATTTAACACTATAACATCACATTTAAACAAATATTAATAGACAAAAAATATTCAATACATTTTATATAATTAAATTACTTCCCACCCTATTCCCCTATAAACCCACAACCGTCAGCGAAACTAAAAACTCAAATTTCAAATAAAAAAAATTAATGACTACTATAAAAAATCAATAAAATGTATATAATTAAATTACTTCCCACCCTATTCCCCTATAAACCCACAACCCACTACGGAACTAAAAATGCAAAATTCAATAAAAAAAAAATTAATAACTACTATAAATAATCAATAAAATTTATATAATTAAATTACTTCTCACCCTATTCCTCTATACACCCACAACCCGCTACAGAACTAAAAACGCAAAATTCAATAAAAAAAAATTAATAACTACTATAAATAATCAATAAAATTTATATAATTAAATTACTTCTCACCCTATTCCTCTATACACCCACAACCCGCTACAGAACTAAAAACACAAAATTCAATTAAAAAAACATTATTAACTACTAAAATTTTAACACATAATAAAAATACAAACAATTCTTATACAAAAAAACAAACATCACACATATATAAAATATTCTAAAAAACATAACATTAATAAAAAAATCGATATTTTTAACAACTATATTTTTACAAACGATATTAAACACTTCGATATTTTTTAAATCGATATTACTTATCTAAAATCGATATTCTTGACCATGAGGATTTTACTGTCGATATTCCTGACCCACAATATTTTTACCACGATATTTGTGCAATTCGATATTTTTACCTCTTTCTCTGCACCAGATGGGCACACTCCCTAGGTTTGGTGGACATATGACGTAGATGGCACCACCGAGACATCGCATTCATACATTGCTCTGCCTCACATAAGACACATTCCCACCTTGACTATTTCTTTTTGCCCACAGACTCCTTACCACTCGTCCAACACACCCATATCCTTCCCAGGGGACTGTCCGACGACGCCTAGGTTGAGATGCAGTTGGGGACTGGGCACACAGGGCAGAAGGGAGTACACCTCCTGAGAGCTGCCATTACAGAATATTTTGACTTAAACCAACACACGGTGGCCTCCCCTGCAGCCGTTCGCGGATGTAATAGGAAATGAGCCATTACACTCCTAAAGTCCTAGAACCTTGTACTTTAACAATCTGCTGGGACAACACCATTGGTATGTCAATAAATAATATGACACTGAAACAAAATAAATCCAATCAGTAGAACTGGATTTATGAATGTACATTTTTTTCTGGGACAAATAGCGCCTAACAGATCAAAGCGCCAACCGCAGACATCTAGTCACACAAGACCAGGACAAAGTCAAAAGTTATGGCCGACCACGATGGAGCGCAGTTCAAATCCATGAAGTGGATTTGGCCCGGTCTCGGTTTGAAAAATGTCTGATACGGTAAAGATCAGCAGGGGAAGGCAGCTGGCGGTTGTAGTGCTTGCAAGTTAACAATGACAGAACCCTTTTGGCTCCTGATGAACTCTATAGAGCTATGACGTAAAGAATAGAGTGTATTTCAGGGAAGGCTGCTTTAGAATGTTAGATTTTCAGTTACACGGAGGCGAAAAAGATGTGTGATACCAAGCTCCGTGTGTGGCGAAGTCATTGGCGGGTACCCTGGCTGGAAAGACTCTAAAGTGGTGTCTCAGGAGGAGGAGCCGTAATTGAGGAGCCATAATTGAGGAGCCGCTGGATGAACTCACGGTGAAGATTTCTACGTTCGATCTTGGTTACTTTTTTGGAAGTCGAAAACCTCAAGCGGGACAAAGCTGCTGGCTGTAGCCAATGAGGGCGCCACGAGTGCGAATACCCTTCCAAAGAGGAGCTGATGAACAGGATTTACTGCTGTTGAGAAGAACATAGCGGGAAGTAACGCAAAGTCAGGCTGACCGGCGATGCACCTTGAGCGGATTGGTGAGCAGGTAGGTCCCTGTCTCCTGCCAGTTCTCAGACCATTTTTTGTGGAAAATTTTCTAAGTCCTATGTTTTGGTTGTTGGCTGTTTGGGCACCTTAAGCACCACTTCTAAGGGTCCAGGACTGGTGGGCACCGCTTGGAGGGTAGAACTCACTTCAGGCAGGGTCCAACTGCAAGGTTCATGTTGTTGGAGCTTTCTGTGTCCCTGTAGCTCAGAACAGCAGGCCAGCCAGCTAGCCCTTGGAGTCACTCTGGTAGTCCTGAGATCAAGCAGCAAGGCAGGCCTCAAGCAGCAGGGCAGTCCTCTGAGGTACAATGCAGGCCTCAATCAGCAGGGCAGTCCTCTGAAATACAAAACAGTCCTTCTGGGGGTCCTCCGCAGGACTGGGAGTGAACTAAAGAGCTAGTCTGAGGGTCCAATATTTATACCTGGTGCCAGCCTTTGAAGTGAAAGAAACTTCTAGACTTTCCCCCACATCTGCTTCTAGAATTTTCCTTCCTCCCATGCCCATGATTCAAGAGGTCTAGGGTGACAATCCAACTTCACCATTAAAGATCATTTTAAATTACAATTCTTTTGAGACCAAACATGACTTTTCTACCTGTTCCCAATCAAAAGTTAGTACTTATTAAATGAAATTAGGTAACCCAATGTTATACTATGGGAGAGGTAGGCATCACAATAGTGAAAAATACATTTCAGAATTTTTCAGTACCAGCACATGTAAAACTTAAAAGTATGTGAACAACTTTTTAAATACACTGCACCCTACCCTATGGACTGTTTAGGGTGTAACTTAGGGGTGACATATATATTAGAAAAAAGGTGTTTTAGGCCTGCAAAAGGTTTATTCTACCTGGCCGAACTGGCAGTTTAAAGCTGCACACAGGCTCCAATGGCAGGCATGAGACATGTTTTAAAGGGCTACTTAAGTGGGAGGTAAAATGAGTGCTGTAGGCCCAAAAGTAGCATTTAATTTACAGGCCCTAGATACATGTTGTACCACTGTACTAGGAACGTACATGTAAATTAAATGTGCCAGCCAAGTGTAGGCCAATGTTACCATGTTTTAAGGAGTGAGCACAAGCATGTAAGCACTGGTTTGCAGTAGTAAAGTGCAAAGAGTTCTAAAGCCAACAATACGAATTTCAGTATCAGGAGGTGAGTAGGCAAAAGGTTTGGAGCAAGACCACTGTGAAGGGTGTCAGGACTAGCAGTGAATATATTTTTCATTTACAATATTGTTGGTTTCATGAAATATGGATGCCGTTTCTTCTGTTTCTCCCATGATCTTCACAAATATTCAACTAGAAAGACTGAATTCTTGTCTACTACAGGTCCTCTGATACTTGGAACAGTGCTTCGCTGGGAGAGGGTGTGGTCTGACGGCTAGATTGCCGACTTTGGTGCTGGAAACCAGGGTTCGAGCCTCGGGGTAGCGCCCACATCCTGTGATTCTGGGCAAATCACTTAATCTCCCCGTGCCTGAATGTGTCCTTGTGTAACGTAACCGGTGCTCATGTAAAGTGCTCCAATACCTTCGGGTCGAGTTCGCGCTATATAAATCTGCATTAAAAAACAATATATCAAAATAATGAAAAAGGCCAGATTATAGTATAAGAGGTTTAAAGTTCCTGCATTCAAAGGAAAGAGGGTGTTCTCTACCCTCGTCTTAAATTATATCACAATGCTCTCATTCAGCTTCAAGTAAAAGGTGTTGGTCGGGAATATCGAAGACAGAATATGGAAGGGCCACAATATCACGACTAGAATATTGAAGGACAAAATACTGAAAGGCAAGTTTGTATAGATTTTTTAAGCCTAACTTATATACACTTAGGGGGTCATTATGATAGCGGGCGGATCGCCACCCCCCGTATGGCGGTGGCGATCCGCCCGCTATTTTTCACTGCCCGCATTCCATTTCCCCCGCCATATTACGATGGCGGGGGGGACCCCGGCGGACGGAAAGACCGTCCGCCGGTTTCCGCTGATCGACTCGTCGACCGGGTGGAAAGGGGCATAACATGGTGGCGGTGTCTGCAAGACACCGCCATCCATATTATGATGCATGCGGAGATGTGCCTTTCCATGGCGGCAACGCCGCCATGGAAAGGCATACGATCTTTGCAATGGGGGCCCGTTGCGGGCCCCCGGGGGAGGGGGGGTGCACTTGGGGGGTCATGGTACCCCCCTACATTGGCATGCACAGGGTGGCAGGCACCGCGCGGTGCCTGTCACGTTGTGCATGCCAATGCGCAACATGCTTCATTCACATTGCGGCGGGTGCTGCTCACAGCACCGCCCGCCGCAATGTATATGATGCGGGATGCCATCGCCACCGTGGCGGTGGCATCCTAATAGACATGGCGGGACCGCCGCACCTCTTGCGGGCGGTCCCGTTTGCCGTTGCGGTGGCGGGCGGACTTTGTCCGCCCGCCATCGTAATGATGCCCTTAATACTTACCTTGGTGATATATATATATATATATATATATTATCTACTAGCGGTCGCCAGTAGATAGTTATAGTTACAACCTATTATCCATAGGAAATCAGCGACATTCTATTTGAAATAACTCTCTTGCCGGTTGACGTATCTTCGCGAAATTTTCAAACTTTGTGGCCCGCTCCGGTCCGCTCCTACCCTGAAAGTCTCGGGGGATTCGTCAGCGGGGCCGAGAAAAGGGGGTCCCAAAACGCGTTTTCCCCATGCACTTTTCCATAGGAAACTTTAGACACGGCTACAGTCCGAACTGCTGAACGGAATTACACCAAATTTGGCAAAGAGGTAGTTCTTGGTTCAGAAAGAACCCTTTTGTTAAATGGTGTAAATCCGTTCAGTAGTTGCTGAGAAAATGAAAAGTAAAAAGTTAGTGATATCTATGGCCGAGTAGGGTCCGCGTACCCTCAGCGCACCCTGCGCGCACCGTCCCGATCACGAGCTGCATGTTAATTGGCTGTCAGCTGGCTGTCAACATTCCGATTCAGGAAATGTTGGCAGCCATTTTATCCTCGGTAGAACCGAGGGACAGAAACAAGTGCGCAAAGCGCACAAAGGGAGCAGGGTAGAAACACCCTGACCCCTAGGTTTGCTCAGGGGGTCCCACAAGGACCCCTGGGCAAAAATAAATAAATAATTTTTTTAAAAATCAGCAGGATGCGCTCAGGGAGCGCGAATCCTGCCGAAAAAAAAAATCGAAGCGCGGTCTCCGCGCTTCGATGTTAGTGGCCCCGGGTGGCCCAAGTCCCGGGGGCATGGTGGGGGGGGATAATTTAATGTGTGGGGGCCTCAAAAACCCCCCAAGCCCCGGGGACCGCCACCCCCGGGGCTTTATGTAGAATGGTGCGGGAGGGCTCTGAGCCCTCCCGCAGCCCGAGGACCACCACCTCCCCGGGGCTTCTTTTTTTTATTAAAAACCTGTGTGGGGGCTCCAGCCCCCCACGCCCGGGGACCACCACCTCCCCGGGGCACTAAGAAAAATTACAATGGGGGTCCGTTTTGGACCCCAGAGCCCGGGGACCACCACCTCCCCGGGGCTGTGCACTGAATGGGAGGGGGCGCGCGGCCCCCTCCTGGAAGCCCTTGATGGCCCTGGGGACCACCACCCCCAGGGCCGGCTCCTGCAGTGTCCCGGGGTGCCTACCCCCGGGACACTGCTGTTTGCAATGACAGGACGGGAGCCTCGCGGCTCCGTCCTGTCATTGCAAACTGCTTTGGATATTGGAAGAGAGAGCAGGAAACCTGCTCTCTCTTCCAATATCCAAAGCCGACTGCTTTCCACATGGGGAGCAGCATGTTAGCTGCTCCCCATGTGTAGCAGCAATGCCGGCTCCCGTAGGACACGGGGAGCCGGCGGGACTGTGGGGGATTGGGGACCCCCACAGTCCCCAACGAGAGGGCCAGCCCGGGGGATGGGGTCCCCGGGGCAAGTAGTGGCTCGGGAGGGGGCCACGCGGCCCCCCTCCCCAAAAAAAAACAAATAAAAAAATTTTAAAAAACGATCGGGCCCGCAGGCCCCGCCCCTTCCTTCACCACTCTGCAAACGCGCCCCTGGCGCGTTTGCAGAGGGGAACGATCCCCTTGAATACTGGGGGTCCCTGGGGCCAACTAGCCCACCAGGAACCTCCAGTATGCGTCAGGGAGCTGCCTTGCAGAGAGGTGTACAGAGGCCACGCCCCTTTTACACCTCTCTGCAACGCAGCTCTATGGCGCTTTTGGAGGTATATGGTGGGCTAGTTGCACCCCAGGGACCCTCAGGATTCAAGGGGAGTTAATCCCCCGACTTAAAACGCGCCACGGGGCGCGTTTGCACAGTGGTGAAGGGAGGGCGGGGCTTCAGGTGACATGTGTGCAAACAGGCCCCGTGGCGCGTTTTAAGATGGGGAATTAAATCCTCTTCAATCCTGAGGGTCCCTGGGGGCCAACTAGCCCAACAGGTACGTCCAGAAAGCGCCACAGAGCTGCGTTGCAGAGAGGTGTAAAAGGGGTGTGGCCTCTGTACATGTCTCTGCAACGCAGCCCCCTGGCGCATACTGGAGGTTCCTGGTGGGCTAGTTGGCCCGTAGGGACCCTCATGATTCAAGGGGACTTAATCCCCCAACTTAAAACGCACCACGGGGCGCGTTTGCACAGATGTCACCTCAGGCCCCGCCCTCCCTTCACCATTGTGCAAATATTCCTCTAAAATCAGCCGAAATCCGAATTCCGATTTACTCACCTGTTATCAGGAGAGACCTCAGTGCTGCATCTTTCAGCCCAGTACTGATCCTCAAAAGTAATTTTAACCGTACTTACCGGTAACTTGAATTTCCTTCATAGGCTAACATTGACTGGTTTCACTTGGAAATTCTTCTAAGTGTGGAGTTTTGGAACTTTAAAATATTCCTCTAAAATCAGCCGAAATACGAATTCCGATTTACTCACCTGTTATCAGGAGAGACCTCAGTGCTGCATCTTTCAGCCCAGTACTGATCCTCAAAAGTAATTTTAACCGTACTTACCGGTAACTTGAATTTCCTTCATAGGCTAACATTGACTGGTTTCACTTGGAAATTCTTCTAAGTGTGGAGTTTTGGAACTTTAAAATATTCCTCTAAAATCAGCCGAAATACGAATTCCGATTTACTCACCTGTTATCAGGAGAGACCTCAGTGCTGCATCTTTCAGCCCAGTACTGATCCTCAAAAGTAATTTTAACCGTACTTACCAGTAACTTGAATTTCCTTCCATAGGATATCATTGACTGCTTTTTGCTGAAAAAGTTTCTAAGTGTTGATTTTTGAAACATACAAATATTCCTCTAAAATCAGCCGAAATCCGAATTCAGATTTACTCACCTGTTATCAGGAGAGACCTCAGTGCTGCATCTTTCAGCCCAGTACTGGTCCTGAAAAGTAATTTTAACCGTACTTACCAGTAACTTGAATTTTCTTACATAGGCTAACATTGACTGGTTTCACTTGGAAATTCTTCTAAGTGTGGAGTTTTGGAACTTTAAAATATTCCTCTAAAATCAGCCGAAATACGAATTCCGATTTACTCACCTGTTATCAGGAGAGACCTCAGTGCTGCATCTTTCAGCCCAGTACTGATCCTCAAAAGTAATTTTAACTGTACTTACCGGTAACTTGAATTTCCTTCATAGGCTAACATTGACTGGTTTCACTTGGAAATTCTTCTAAGTGTTGATTTTTGAAACATACAAATATTCCTCTAAAATCAGCCGAAATCCGAATTCTGATTTACTCACCTGTTATCAGGAGAGACCTCAGTGCTGCATCTTTCAGCCCAGTACTGATCCTCAAAAGTAATTTTAACCGTACTTACCGGTAACTTGAATTTCCTTCATAGGCTAACATTGACTGGTTTCACTTGGAAATTCTTCTAAGTGTGGAGTTTTGGAACTTTAAAATATTCTTCTAAAATCAGCCGAAATACGAATTCCGATTTACTCACCTGTTATCAGGAGAGACCTCAGTGCTGCATCTTTCAGCCCAGTACTGATCCTCAAAAGTAATTTTAACCGTACTTACCGGTAACTTGAATTTCCTTCATAGGCTAACATTGACTGGTTTCACTTGGAAATTCTTCTAAGTGTGGAGTTTTGGAACTTTAAAATATTCTTCTAAAATCAGCCGAAATACGAATTCCGATTTACTCACCTGTTATCAGGAGAGACCTCAGTGCTGCATCTTTCAGCCCAGTACTGATCCTCAAAAGTAATTTTAACCGTACTTACCAGTAACTTGAATTTCCTTCCGTAGGATATCATTGACTGCTTTTTGCTGAAAAAGTTTCTAAGTGTTGATTTTTGAAACATACAAATATTCCTCTAAAATCAGCCGAAATCCGAATTCAGATTTACTCACCTGTTATCAGGAGAGACCTCAGTGCTGCATCTTTCAGCCCAGTACTGGTCCTGAAAAGTAATTTTAACCGTACTTACCAGTAACTTGAATTTTCTTACATAGGCTAACATTGACTGGTTTCACTTGGAAATTCTTCTAAGTGTGGAGTTTTGGAACTTTAAAATATTCCTCTAAAATCAGCCGAAATACGAATTCCGATTTACTCACCTGTTATCAGGAGAGACCTCAGTGCTGCATCTTTCAGCCCAGTACTGATCCTCAAAAGTAATTTTAACTGTACTTACCGGTAACTTGAATTTCCTTCATAGGCTAACATTGACTGGTTTCACTTGGAAATTCTTCTAAGTGTGGAGTTTTGGAACTTTAAAATATTCTTCTAAAATCAGCCGAAATACGAATTTCGATTTACTCACCTGTTATCAGGAGAGACCTCAGTGCTGCATCTTTCAGCCCAGTACTGATCCTCAAAAGTAATTTTAACCGTACTTACCGGTAACTTGAATTTCCTTCATAGGCTAACATTGACTGGTTTCACTTGGAAATTCTTCTAAGTGTTGATTTTTGAAACATTACAAATATTCCTCTAAAATCAGCCGAAATCCGAATTCTGATTTACTCACCTGTTATCAGGAGAGACCTCAGTGCTGCATCTTTCAGCCCAGTACTGATCCTCAAAAGTAATTTTAACCGTACTTACCGGTAACTTGAATTTCCTTCATAGGCTAACATTGACTGGTTTCACTTGGAAATTCTTCTAAGTGTGGAGTTTTGGAACTTTAAAATATTCCTCTAAAATCAGCCGAAATACGAATTCCGATTTACTCACCTGTTATCAGGAGAGACCTCAGTGCTGCATCTTTCAGCCCAGTACTGATCCTCAAAAGTAATTTTAACCGTACTTACCGGTAACTTGAATTTCCTTCATAGGCTAACATTGACTGGTTTCACTTGGAAATTCTTCTAAGTGTGGAGTTTTGGAACTTTAAAATATTCCTCTAAAATCAGCCGAAATACGAATTCCGATTTACTCACCTGTTATCAGGAGAGACCTCAGTGCTGCATCTTTCAGCCCAGTACTGATCCTCAAAAGTAATTTTAACCGTACTTACCAGTAACTTGAATTTCCTTCCATAGGATATCATTGACTGCTTTTTGCTGAAAAAGTTTCTAAGTGTTGATTTTTGAAACATACAAATATTCCTCTAAAATCAGCCGAAATCCGAATTCAGATTTACTCACCTGTTATCAGGAGAGACCTCAGTGCTGCATCTTTCAGCCCAGTACTGGTCCTGAAAAGTAATTTTAACCGTACTTACCAGTAACTTGAATTTTCTTACATAGGCTAACATTGACTGGTTTCACTTGGAAATTCTTCTAAGTGTGGAGTTTTGGAACTTTAAAATATTCCTCTAAAATCAGCCGAAATACGAATTCCGATTTACTCACCTGTTATCAGGAGAGACCTCAGTGCTGCATCTTTCAGCCCAGTACTGATCCTCAAAAGTAATTTTAACTGTACTTACCGGTAACTTGAATTTCCTTCATAGGCTAACATTGACTGGTTTCACTTGGAAATTCTTCTAAGTGTGGAGTTTTGGAACTATACAAATATTCCTCTAAAATCAGCCGAAATACGAATTCCGATTTACTCACCTGTTATCAGGAGAGACCTCAGTGCTGCATCTTTCAGCCCAGTACTGATCCTCAAAAGTAATTTTAACCGTACTTACCGGTAACTTGAATTTCCTTCATAGGCTAACATTGACTGGTTTCACTTGGAAATTCTTCTAAGTGTGGAGTTTTGGAACTTTAAAATATTCTTCTAAAATCAGCCGAAATACGAATTCCGATTTACTCACCTGTTATCAGGAGAGACCTCAGTGCTGCATCTTTCAGCCCAGTACTGATCCTCAAAAGTAATTTTAACCGTACTTACCGGTAACTTGAATTTCCTTCATAGGCTAACATTGACTGGTTTCACTTGGAAATTCTTCTAAGTGTGGAGTTTTGGAACTTTAAAATATTCTTCTAAAATCAGCCGAAATACGAATTCCGATTTACTCACCTGTTATCAGGAGAGACCTCAGTGCTGCATCTTTCAGCCCAGTACTGATCCTCAAAAGTAATTTTAACCGTACTTACCAGTAACTTGAATTTCCTTCCATAGGATATCATTGACTGCTTTTTGCTTGAAAAAGTTTCTAAGTGTTGATTTTTGAAACATACAAATATTCCTCTAAAATCAGCCGAAATCCGAATTCAGATTTACTCACCTGTTATCAGGAGAGACCTCAGTGCTGCATCTTTCAGCCCAGTACTGGTCCTGAAAAGTAATTTTAACCGTACTTACCAGTAACTTGAATTTCCTTACATAGGCTAACATTGACTGGTTTCACTTGGAAATTCTTCTAAGTGTGGAGTTTTGGAACTTTAAAATATTCCTCTAAAATCAGCCGAAATACGAATTCCGATTTACTCACCTGTTATCAGGAGAGACCTCAGTGCTGCATCTTTCAGCCCAGTACTGATCCTCAAAAGTAATTTTAACCGTACTTACCGGTAACTTGAATTTCCTTCATAGGCTAACATTGACTGGTTTCACTTGGAAATTCTTCTAAGTGTGGAGTTTTGGAACTTTAAAATATTCTTCTAAAATCAGCCGAAATACGAATTCCGATTTACTCACCTGTTATCAGGAGAGACCTCAGTGCTGCATCTTTCAGCCCAGTACTGATCCTCAAAAGTAATTTTAACCGTACTTACCGGTAACTTGAATTTCCTTCATAGGCTAACATTGACTGGTTTCACTTGGAAATTCTTCTAAGTGTTGAGTTTTGAAACATACAAATATTCCTCTAAAATCAGCCGAAATCCGAATTCTGATTTACTCACCTGTTATCAGGAGAGACCTCAGTGCTGCATCTTTCAGCCCAGTACTGATCCTCAAAAGTAATTTTAACCGTACTTACCGGTAACTTGAATTTCCTTCATAGGCTAACATTGACTGGTTTCACTTGGAAATTCTTCTAAGTGTGGAGTTTTGGAACTTTAAAATATTCCTCTAAAATCAGCCGAAATACGAATTCCGATTTACTCACCTGTTATCAGGAGAGACCTCAGTGCTGCATCTTTCAGCCCAGTACTGATCCTCAAAAGTAATTTTAACCGTACTTACCGGTAACTTGAATTTCCTTCATAGGCTAACATTGACTGGTTTCACTTGGAAATTCTTCTAAGTGTGGAGTTTTGGAACTTTAAAATATTCCTCTAAAATCAGCCGAAATACGAATTCCGATTTACTCACCTGTTATCAGGAGAGACCTCAGTGCTGCATCTTTCAGCCCAGTACTGATCCTCAAAAGTAATTTTAACCGTACTTACCAGTAACTTGAATTTCCTTCCATAGGATATCATTGACTGCTTTTTGCTGAAAAAGTTTCTAAGTGTTGATTTTTGAAACATACAAATATTCCTCTAAAATCAGCCGAAATCCGAATTCAGATTTACTCACCTGTTATCAGGAGAGACCTCAGTGCTGCATCTTTCAGCCCAGTACTGGTCCTGAAAAGTAATTTTAACCGTACTTACCAGTAACTTGAATTTCCTTACATAGGCTAACATTGACTGGTTTCACTTGGAAATTCTTCTAAGTGTGGAGTTTTGGAACTTTAAAATATTCCTCTAAAATCAGCCGAAATACGAATTCCGATTTACTCACCTGTTATCAGGAGAGACCTCAGTGCTGCATCTTTCAGCCCAGTACTGATCCTCAAAAGTAATTTTAACCGTACTTACCGGTAACTTGAATTTCCTTCATAGGCTAACATTGACTGGTTTCACTTGGAAATTCTTCTAAGTGTTGAGTTTTGAAACATTACAAATATTCCTCTAAAATCAGCCGAAATCCGAATTCTGATTTACTCACCTGTTATCAGGAGAGACCTCAGTGCTGCATCTTTCAGCCCAGTACTGATCCTCAAAAGTAATTTTAACCGTACTTACCGGTAACTTGAATTTCCTTCATAGGCTAACATTGACTGGTTTCACTTGGAAATTCTTCTAAGTGTGGAGTTTTGGAACTTTAAAATATTCTTCTAAAATCAGCCGAAATACGAATTCCGATTTACTCACCTGTTATCAGGAGAGACCTCAGTGCTGCATCTTTCAGCCCAGTACTGATCCTCAAAAGTAATTTTAACCGTACTTACCGGTAACTTGAATTTCCTTCATAGGCTAACATTGACTGGTTTCACTTGGAAATTCTTCTAAGTGTGGAGTTTTGGAACTTTAAAATATTCTTCTAAAATCAGCCGAAATACGAATTCCGATTTACTCACCTGTTATCAGGAGAGACCTCAGTGCTGCATCTTTCAGCCCAGTACTGATCCTCAAAAGTAATTTTAACCGTACTTACCAGTAACTTGAATTTCCTTCCATAGGATATCATTGACTGCTTTTCGCTGAAAAAGTTTCTAAGTGTTGATTTTTGAAACATACAAATATTCCTCTAAAATCAGCCGAAATCCGAATTCAGATTTACTCACCTGTTATCAGGAGAGACCTCAGTGCTGCATCTTTCAGCCCAGTACTGGTCCTGAAAAGTAATTTTAACCGTACTTACCAGTAACTTGAATTTCCTTACATAGGCTAACATTGACTGGTTTCACTTGGAAATTCTTCTAAGTGTGGAGTTTTGGAACTTTAAAATATTCCTCTAAAATCAGCCGAAATACGAATTCCGATTTACTCACCTGTTATCAGGAGAGACCTCAGTGCTGCATCTTTCAGCCCAGTACTGATCCTCAAAAGTAATTTTAACCGTACTTACCGGTAACTTGAATTTCCTTCATAGGCTAACATTGACTGGTTTCACTTGGAAATTCTTCTAAGTGTGGAGTTTTGGAACTTTACAAATATTCCTCTAAAATCAGCCGAAATACGAATTCCGATTTACTCACCTGTTATCAGGAGAGACCTCAGTGCTGCATCTTTCAGCCCAGTACTGATCCTCAAAAGTAATTTTAACCGTACTTACCGGTAACTTGAATTTCCTTCATAGGCTAACATTGACTGGTTTCACTTGGAAATTCTTCTAAGTGTGGAGTTTTGGAACTTTAAAATATTCTTCTAAAATCAGCCGAAATACGAATTCCGATTTACTCACCTGTTATCAGGAGAGACCTCAGTGCTGCATCTTTCAGCCCAGTACTGATCCTCAAAAGTAATTTTAACCGTACTTACCGGTAACTTGAATTTCCTTCATAGGCTAACATTGACTGGTTTCACTTGGAAATTCTTCTAAGTGTGGAGTTTTGGAACTTTAAAATATTCTTCTAAAATCAGCCGAAATACGAATTCCGATTTACTCACCTGTTATCAGGAGAGACCTCAGTGCTGCATCTTTCAGCCCAGTACTGATCCTCAAAAGTAATTTTAACCGTACTTACCGGTAACTTGAATTTCCTTCATAGGCTAACATTGACTGGTTTCACTTGGAAATTCTTCTAAGTGTTGATTTTTGAAACATACAAATATTCCTCTAAAATCAGCCGAAATCCGAATTCTGATTTACTCACCTGTTATCAGGAGAGACCTCAGTGCTGCATCTTTCAGCCCAGTACTGATCCTCAAAAGTAATTTTAACCGTACTTACCGGTAACTTGAATTTCCTTCATAGGCTAACATTGACTGGTTTCACTTGGAAATTCTTCTAAGTGTGGAGTTTTGGAACTTTAAAATATTCCTCTAAAATCAGCCGAAATACGAATTCCGATTTACTCACCTGTTATCAGGAGAGACCTCAGTGCTGCATCTTTCAGCCCAGTACTGATCCTCAAAAGTAATTTTAACCGTACTTACCGGTAACTTGAATTTCCTTCATAGGCTAACATTGACTGGTTTCACTTGGAAATTCTTCTAAGTGTTGATTTTTGAAACATACAAATATTCCTCTAAAATCAGCCGAAATCCGAATTCTGATTTACTCACCTGTTATCAGGAGAGACCTCAGTGCTGCATCTTTCAGCCCAGTACTGGTCCTGAAAAGTAATTTTAACCGTACTTACCAGTAACTTGAATTTCCTTCCATAGGCTAACATTGACTGGTTTCACTTGGAAATTCTTCTAAGTGTGGAGTTTTGGAACTTTAAAATATTCATCTAAAATCAGCCGAAATACGAATTCCGATTTACTCATCTGTTATCAGGAGAGACCTCAGTGCTGCATCTTTCAGCCCAGTACTGATCCTCAAAAGTAATTTTAACCGTACTTACCAGTAACTTGAATTTCCTTCCATAGGATATCATTGCCTGCTTTTTGCTGAAAAAGTTTCTAAGTGTTGATTTTTGAAACATACAAATATTCCTCTAAAATCAGCCGAAATACGAATTCCGATTTACTCACCTGTTATAAGGAGAGACCTCAGTGCTGTATCTTTCAGCCCAGTACTGGTCCTGAAAAGTAATTTTAACCGTACTTACCAGTAACTTATATTTTCTTCCATAGGAATCCATTGTCTGGTTTTCAGCAGAAAAGTTTCAAAGTGTCGATTTTCACAAACTACAAATATTCCTTAAAAATCGCCTGTATGACTTAAACGCATTCTTTCAACTGTTTACAGGAGATGCACCAGTGCTGGATCCAGGATCCAACACTGAGTAAGAAAAAGTAACGATAACAGTTTTTACCTGCTAAGTGAATTTCCTTCCATAGGATAACATTGGTGATTCTATGAGAAAAAGTTTCCAAGTGTCAACTTTTAAAATACAATAATATTCCTTAAAAATCACGACTGTAACCAAAACGCTTTTACTCAACTGTTTACAGGAGATGTACCAGGACTGAATCTAGGATCCAGTCCTGTGGTTAGAAAAGTAATCCATAAAGTAACTAATTGCATTTAACTAGAAATTCACATTGAGCTGAATGTTGCATTGTGTTTGAAAATGTGTTGCCCATTGCAACAACTGTAACTACTGTACTTAAAAGTCTATTGCCTATGTGCAAAGTATTTAAACTAAAGTAATTCATTCTGAGAAAGTATTTTTGTAATGTAATGTATAATGTAATTACAATGTAATTTAAAAAATAAAATATGTAAAAGAAATTGTTTCTAAAAATGTAGTAAATCAGTATGAAAAAAATTAATATAAAAATTAATACATTTAAAAATTGTCATTTAAAAAACCTTTGAAATTCACTGAAAAAACCGTAGGTTTCAGGCACGTTATAGTTACAAATTAGCATTTTAAAAACCTTTGAAATTCACTGAAAAAACCATAGGTTTCAGACACGTTATAGTTAGAAATTAGCATTTAAAAAACATTTGAAATTCACTGAAAAAACCAGAGGTTTTAGGGACAGTTATAGTTAGTTGGACATTGCACTCGTACAAAACCCGTGAAATTCCCCGTTATAGTTAGTTCAGCTAACTATAACTCGCGCCCCACAATGCACTGCTGATGACGTCACATATTACATCACTCATGACATGGTCAGTGACATCACTGATGACATCACTGATGACATCTCAAATGACATCACTGATGACATCATCCACGTGATAATCTGATGCAGCTCCTCACACCCTAATATAACCTTTGATACACCCAATCTAAATTACAGAGTGCCATTCGTAAAACCATAGACACTCCAACACCAATAACTACATACCCACTCACTGATTCTTAGGTCTACACACACACATCCACTCACTCACCCGTACAGTCACTCATACTTATGGTCACTCAGTACAGGACTATCATATGCACTCTTACTCCTATATAGACACTCAAACACCGCCACTCATCCATAGAGGTACTCACACACCTAGTCAGTCATGCAAATAATTAAACACACTGCCATTTACTCACCTATACAGTTATACACACACCAGCTCACTTAATCATACAAATACTAGCACATTGTTACGCTCTTATACAATCACTGATACAAGCACACACTCATCCATACAGCCACTATCACAATCACTCAGTCTCGCTTATAGCTATTTATATACTCCAATACACATATATACTGCCTTTCACATATTTAGTTACTCACACATGTACCACTGGGACATACATTCACTCACTAACACACTCTTACACACACTTACCCACCCATACAGTCTATCACAGATGCACTCTTGAAACCATCCACCCAGTGAATCACCCACTCACACATCTATGCACAGTCGCACACACCCCATCCACACAAACACTCAGGCACCCATACAGATACTCATAGAACCAATCAATAACCCATATAGACACTCATGTAGCTATTCGCAAATCCATGCATCCACTTACACACCAACAGTCGGATACAGACATTCACACAGTTTAGTCACTAACCCATGCATTCAGTAAGATACGTTTAATCACTCACTTGTAGAGTCAGTCACGCACGTACTAAATCATCCATTCAGACACTTATACACCCACTCATTCTTCAATACGCCTTTCCCTATATATATTAAACATATTTAAACTTTACAGAAAAACACAGTCACTGGATGATGTCATCAGTGATGTCATTTGAGATGTCATCAGTGATGTCATCAGTGATGTCACTGACCATGTCATGAGTGATGTAATATGTGACGTCATCAGCAGTGCATTGCGGGGCGCGAGTTATAGTTAGCTGAACTAACTATAACGGGGAATTTCACGGGTTTTGTACGAGTGCAATGTCCAACTAACTATAACTGTCCCTAAAACCTCTGGTTTTTTCAGTGAATATATATATATATATATCTTCAAGGTACTTAGATGTGGAATTAAATTAGTCAATCCATACCTCCTTCTATACACTTACCTCTTTGATACTTTGCCCCTTGTTATTCTGGTCACAATATTGTGACCCTTTGATATTATGCTTTCAATATTTGCTACCAATCCATGTGAAACAATGGCATATTCCTACACAATGGGGTTGATTCAGATCCCGGTCGGAGGCGCACCTAACACCATTCGCCCGGGAAAAAAACCAGGCAAATGCGTGTTTCCCGACCGATTCGTACATACGTCCGAACGAGCAAGTACGATGCGCATAACAGCCCAGATCCCGACCCAGTCGCACTCACCCAATCCAGTTCCTGTTCTCCGACCGAGGCGGATCCGTAAACGCAGAATCGAGTCGCACGGAAGCCAAAATACAGCCCCGTCCGGCCGGACTAGTACGATGCGCCTTCCGTACGCGCCAAACCCGTCGCTACGCACGGCACGTCAAAGCATCCGGGAGAGGCGAACATAAGCTCCGATTCGCGCCACAAGACGATCCACGGCTACGAGACGAACACGCCAGCCATGAGGACGAGGCGAAGCAACGACAAAGACGAATGAGACGAACCAACCATGAATCCCATCGCGCCGATCCTACCAATACTCTACATCTATTACCGGAACTGGTACGGACGCGTACGGCGCAGAAGGTAAGTCAGACACCCACCACACAAACAAACCACACGTACCCGACATATAACACACACACATAGGGATGCAGAAATTACTTACACCAGCAACAGCAGCACCATAGGGGCGGGATGGCTATCACCAATGCCACATACACACATAGGGGCCTGGATGCCAACCACTAACAACACCCCTACCCAGGGGGTGCTAGATGCCTACCACTACTACCACCCCTACCCATGGGGGGCTGGATGCCTACCACTACTACCACCCATACTCAGGGGGTGCTAGATGCCTACCACTACTACCACCCCTACCCATGGGGGGCTGGATGCCTGTCACTACTACCACCCCTACTCAGGGGGTGCTAGATGCCTACCACTACTACCACCCCTACTAATGGGGGGCTGGATGCCTACCACTACTACCACCCCTACTCAGGGGGGGCTGGATGCCTACCATTACTACCACCCCTACCCAGGGGGTGCTAGATGCCTACCACTACCACCACCCCTACCCATGGGGGGCTGGATGCCTGTCACTACTACCACCCCTACTCAGGGGGGGCTGGATGCCTACCACTACTACCACCCCTACTCAGGGGGTGCTAGATGCCTACCACTACCACCACCCCTACCCATGGGGGGCTGGATGCCTACCACTACCACCACCCCTACTCAGGGGGGGCTGGATGCCTACCACCAACACCACCCCCACTCATAGGATGGGCAATGCATGACACAACCAGCACACTACAACCTAAGGAATGCAAGAAAAAGACATCCCCCCAACACCATGACAAGCGTGTGTAGACTGTGTCAAATGCCTACAACACTGAACATGACTTTGAACATACAATGTGACCCCCATCACATGTGTCACACATAAATGTGTGTGGCCTCCACAATGCAAGCAGACCATGACCACTGTGGCAATGGGTTCCAACCCCCATCATCACAGTGACCAAAAGGTAAGTGTGGGGTCCATAGCTGAAGCACACCTTGAACATTGTGGCAATGGGGTCTAAACCCCCATCATCACAGTGACCAAAATGTAAGTGTGGGGTCCATAGCTGAAGCACATCTTGAACATTGTGGCAATGGGGTCTAAACCCCCATCATCATAGTGACCAAAATGTAAGTGTGGGGTCCATAGCTGAAGCACAACTTGAACATTGTGGCAATGGGGTCTAAACCCCCATCATCACAGTGACCAAAATGTAAGTGTGGGGTCCATAGCTGAAGCACATCTTGAACATTGTGGCAATGGGGTCTAAACCCCCATCATCACAGTGACCAAAATGTAAGTGTGGGGTCCATAGCTGAAGCACATCTTGAACATTGTGGTAATGGGGTCCAAACACCCATCATCACAGTGACCAAAATGTAAGTGTGGGGTACATAGCTGAAGCACATCTTGAACATTGTGGTAATGGGGTCCAAACACCCATCATCACAGTGACTATAAGGTAAGTGTGGGGTCCATAGCTGAAGCACATCTTGAACATTGTGGTAATGGGGTCCAAACACCCGTCATCACAGTGACTATAAGGTAAGTGTGGCCATGGAAAAAGCTGCAACTGCCAAACAGCATGGCTGAATCCTGGTCACAGAACAACAAACACATCAGTGGCAAAGTAGTGTTCGTGTCCCATAGCAAGATATATTGGGTGAGGCAAACAGTGCAGTGCAAATAAGACATACCTTTGGCCATGTGCAGACAAACATCACCCATGGGGGATGACATTGTCAACATTCATCAATAACACAATGACAGAAGTGACCATCATAATGCAGAACACATATCTGCTCCAATGGGCACACAAATGTAGACATCCTGTGGAGACTGTAGATGTGAGGTGAACAGATACCATACCATGGCAGCAATGGGACACACAAACCATGATCATCGTGCTGACTGATGACCTAGGAGTCCCAGGGACAGCAGGTCAAACCCACCAAACAACATACAGCCAATGGCACACTAAAGTTATGCCAATGCAGTGGTGCAGATGCACAAACACAAACAGGCAGCCCCACACTGCACATCAAACACAACAGGTGAGGGGGGTGCCAGTGTCCCCAGGCAACCACACAACACATGATGAGGCCTGAATACCAATTACACAGATGCGCATACAGTGCCACACAAAATTAACTCATGGATCCAAATCCCCTATGTGGGCAATCAGGCATTGTTAGATGAGAGGGAGCACAAATCACACATGTCACACAAGCATATAGGAACAGCAACTAACACAACAAGACACAGACACACCACAGCACTACCCCCAGGGTCCCCACAATGTGGTGACCCTGGGCTGCATGACAATCCCACTGTGATGACAAAGCTAGATGTCGTTCACACTGTGAACCACAGTCATGTGTCTTGAGCAACAAACTACCATCACACCTACACAAGCACAAATCAATCAGCACGGCCAGTAAGCCAAGGCCAACATGGAGGCAGGGGTCTAGCCGGGCAACAACTCTCATCTGCACACACTCAACACCACACACCTCGACCTCCAACAATGTGCAGCAGTGAAGCTCACATGCACTGGTGACATTGCACATGCACCCATGACAATCCCAGGGGTGGTGGTGGGAACTAAGGTGCAGAAACACATCACACATGGCCAGTCAACAAGACTCCTGAATGTCTGACACACTGCACACTACGCTGTACATGGACATGACGGCAATAACACACCAACCAATGGGATCCCAGCCACAGTCCCACACCAATGAAGAAGCCAAGGTCACCCACAAAGAACACACATAGACAACTACCAACATTGCAGCCCTGACCCTGAGGAGTGCCAGCAGTCACACACACAACGTGTCACAATGACTGAAAGCTAACACAAACTGGAAATTACATGACAGGTCTAAACAACAAGTGCCAAGGGGAATCCTGACTGTGTCCCATCTGCGTTTGCCCACAAACTCAGCCCTGACAGCAAACACACCTATGGGTGACACCCTGATGACCAGTAATGTGCCATGCACCCACATCACAGAGAACCCAGGGCGGAGACTTTGGGGGAACATAGGTCAACTCAGCAACCATCACAAACAGGAACATCACTAGGGATCCCAGCACGCCCAGCAAAATGGAAGTGAACACACACAGACATGCTCACACAACACACACCTTGGGCTCAGGCAATGTCACAGGATTACACACTGCCATGAGGGGACTCCACTCCTGTGTGAGGAAAGCTGTGCCATATGTTGCCTCAGTAGGGCTCCATCATGTCAGCAGAACACTTGGTCACACAGTCAACAATTAGCACTAAATGAAGGCTCCCGTCATATCAGCCTGGTCATGGGAGAGTCAACGAAATCATCAGCACAGATCCAACACACATGTATAGCAAGTTGCACTGACAACACAGTTGAGTCCTTCCCCATTGATGCCCAAACTTGCATGTCCAGTGGAGATGGCCACACGGTAAGGGAAGTAGACTAATTGAACAATGGCAAGCACAACAGATGTGCAGGGGTGTAAGCCACAGATGTGATATTGCAAATGTAAGTAGGAAATCCCATTGCCAAATATTGAAAACATGACACCCTCATATGCTGCTAAGGATGACATGGATACACTACAGGATAGGACACATTACCCGTGGACCACATGGGTTCCTGCACAGTAACACTTCATTTTCATGAGACCAAAAATCACCATCACTGCAGCAAGGGCACGGTTAGCATCATCAACATCATGTACATCAGAAGCAAAACCACTAGAGAACAGAAAGTTGCTTTATTCAGCATTTGGGTGATAGAAGTGAAAAAAAATATATAACAAAGGCCAATGGCCAGTCCATAATAAGAGTCCAAACAGGGTGCCAGTGCCAGATGTCACCCTACGCATGCCTGCACTGCTACACACCAGGGACAATCCCCTCGGAGGGGCATACGGGGGGCAGGCCAGGCACCGCAGGGACAGGATCAGGGCTCACCAGAAGGAGGCAGGGAAGGAGTGGTGGGTGCTGGAGAGCCACTGACAACTGCAGTGGAGGTGTCTGACATGGTGTGTGCCGGCACAACTGGGGGCATGACTCAGATGGTGTGGGTGCCGGCACGACTGCAGTGGGCCGTGCAGATGGAGTGGACAGGTTCCCCACTGCAGTGCCCAAGTCAGACGGGGTGGTAGTGGACTCCACTGCAGTGCCTACCTCCAGGGGAGGAGAATGGGGTTCAGGTAAGGTGGGCAGGACAGAGGGGGAGGACACCGTCTCCACACCAGTGGCACAGACATGCGCAGCGGGGGTGTGGTGCCGGAAGAGCAAGTGACAGGGGGAGAAGGCCGGATCATTTTGGGGATGCTGTATCTGTGGGTGGGGGAACCTGGGGCAGGGTGTGGTGGGGGCACCTGTGGAGTGGGGGCCTGAGGGATGGAGGAAGGAGACTTGGTGCTTGAGCTGCAGGGCGGCGGAGGGGTCTTGCTCTTCCGGGTCCGGGGGGACTTGCGGGTGGGGGCGTCAGTCGGTCTGCGCCTGGGGAGGGTGTCCGGGGGCGAGGGGCACTCCCCTCCGTATGGGTGGGCTTCCTCTTCCCCCTGAATGCTGTATCAGCTGGATTGGAGGGGAAGAGGCCGAGGTCACTGAGGAAGACCCGCTGTGTCTGTGGGGTTGCAGGTGAGGCAAGGGAAGGGGCCTTGGAGGGAGAGGTATCTGAGGACTGCGCACTGCTCGTGGATGCGTGTGTGTGTGCCTGGGCCCCATCCCCTGTGAGTGTGGTTTCAGTCCCCTGACTGTGCGTGCGTGTGCGTCTGGATTTTGGCGTGTGTGTCTGTGTGCTGCTTGTGTCTGTGCTGGTGTGTGCCTGTGCCGGTGTGTGTGTGCTTGGGACAGGTAAGGTGCTGGGGAGTGTGGATGGGGCAGAGGTAGGAGGGGTGAGGGACTGTCGGAGGAGGGACACTGCTGCCGTCAGGGAGGAGTCCATGGACCTATTGCCCCTCTGTAGGGCAGACATGCCCGATGAGATGCCCTCCATGAACGACACCAGCTGAGTCAACAGAGTGGTGTGGGCATGGAGGACACTCAGCATCGCTGTCTGCCCTACATGGAGCTGGCAAAGGAGGTACACAGACTCCTCACTCAGGGCAGCAGGGGACACAGGGGCAGGGGTGCAGTGCCTGGCACGAAGGAGACACGCTCCCGAACATGGGAGCCTCCACGGACCTCGGGAATGGGAGCCGATGGGAGGGCGGTGGTGGTGGTGGTGGTGGCGGGGACAGCAACACTAGCTGGGGTGTGGTGGCTGCTGACACCCGCCTCCACAAGGGAGTCATCCTCCGAGCTGCTGTGGTCCTCAGCTGAGGTGGATGCTGCTGAGGACTCCTCGGTGTGGCTCCCCTCGCCCTCCGTGCCACTGGGTCCCTCCGACCACTCCTCGGCTGCTGACCCAGTCTGGCTCTGCGGCTCCTCCTGGTCCGTGGAGCTGTCCCCTCCTGTGGCCGTGGATGTATCTGCAAACAATAGGGAAACAGACAAACATCAGTCACCTGCACCGAATGCACACACCACAGTAAGTACAGCACATTACAGAGCAAGCCCTGGCATCCTTAGTTGAACATTGCCAAAAGTGCCCAAACAGAGTAGGAGAAGCCAATTGTCAGTCTGATGGTCAACCATGGCACTCACATCCCTCCTGGCCTTGCACCCATCTGTCTGGTGTCTGTCGGATGGCAATACCCCAGTGTGGACACATGCACCACCTACACAGTAGTTGGACAGTGCAGAGAACACGGTGAAGCATGTGAACATGCACACATCACAACTCTTGCCACTGAGTCAGTACAGGTGTCCGGATAAAGGGATGGCCAGAGTCAATTTTGAAATGCATGTGATGCATACCAGCGACAGACACCATGATGCACCCATGTCCTGATAGTCATTGCCACAATGGTGTGCATGTAGCACATGTCACTCCCCTGCAGGATCACTCATTGGAAGTTTCATGCCATGGCACAGGCATGCCTGCTAAGTCATACATCACTGTCTCCAGTCACATGGGCAGGGCAGCCAGACAACAACAGTCTGCACTGTGTAACAATCGTAGGTCATGGGGAATGCAAGTCCTGGAGCTGAACAAGTGCACATGTACATCCCCCACACACCACATCATCTGAACCCTTATCTGTCCACGTCATACCAATTGGACATATGGGAGATCTGTAACACAACCCTCTGAACCTGAGCACCTCACAATCTGCTGTGAATGGGAAACAGCTGCCTGAACTTCACATTCGCATACCCCAGTCTGCACGGTCAGGTGATCAAACACCTATGTGTCACACAAGTACCGTCTCCTATGGTCACATCTCTGGTGGCATGCTGAGCCCCAACCGAGAAACACCCCAGTAGTCCTGACAACGAAGCCACAGCACACTGACACAGAGGCAGACACCTGAGGGGACATATCACTGAGCACAACGTGTCAGCTGATACACGGGAGTGGGAGTACAGAGTGTATTGTATGGCCTGGAGTAGGCATGACTGTCCTGCCCCACGTGAATGAGGGATGAGCCCTGGACAGTAGGCAGGTGGCTAAGTATGTGTGACACACATAATATACACACTCATGGGGCCCAAACATTGTTCACACCCGCAGCATGGGTGTGTGCCAGATACCCCAGGCACATGTGGTGGATCAGCTCAGCAATTGGACCACATATCAAAGTAACACGCAGATTACATGTCAGAACACAGGCATTGTGTAAGCAATGGACCCACCCATGATGCCCACCACAGAGTTAGGGGAACAAATGCTGTCCCCCACCTTGAGCTAAGCAAAATGCAAGGACACAGTACCCAAGTGACACAATTCCCTGACTGTAAGGGCCACACCTGGGTATCAGATGAGGAGTGGGCAGTGCACAATTGAGGGACATGGCTCCTGGACCTCATGACTGATGTACTGTGGAAGTTTAACCAGGCCAGAGGAGGGCACATAGCATGGCAGACAAAGTTCACAATGCAGTCATGGACTCACCCCTCCTTGCTGCTCTCTGGCCTTCAGCTGCCCATCCAGATCAGGGAAGACCACCGCCAGGATCCTGAGCATGTGGGGGTCAGGGTCCGGTGTCCGCCCCTCCTGCGAGGAGGCGACAGCTTCAGCTGGACCCGTGCAATCCTCCGGGTCCAGCCCCGAAGGTCCTGCCACCTCTTCTGGCAGTTGCGGATCCGGCGCTTGTAGACCCCCACGGATCTCACTGCCCGTACGATGGTCAGCCATATCTGCTGCTTCTGGTGGGCATCAACCTGTGAGGATGACAAAGTGAAAATGCCATTACTACACATTCAACATATCCGTGCATTACACAGTTGGATATACATGTCTCAATCACAGGGGCACATGATGTACACAGGCAGTGCAACGATGGCTATGGACAGTTTGCGAGCAGTTACTACATGGTATCATTGCCTGGGAAGTAAAACCTTGTTTAAATGCACTGTCACTGCACTATACCTGTTCAGTGCATGTAACTACACACTATGGGGGTGACAACTACTCAGTGAGCCTGCTAGCCAGTGGCGTGCACACTGTAAGTCTTGCTAGTCAGACAACATGCACATTTAGTAAGGCAGTGGACAGCACACTCACCTGCTCCCCTGCTTTCCCATACAGCTTGCTGTACTGTGGAAGGAGGCTGTCCAGCAGGGCCTGGTTCTCCTCAGTGCTGAAGGCTGGGGCTCTCTCCACAGTACGTGCCATTGCAGGATCCAGAGGGTGCAGATACAGCAGCAGTGGTGGTGGCAGATGTCGTCCTGGAGCATGTAGTGCAGGCAAGTGAGCTCTCAGGGGAACAGCCAGCATTATATGTGTGCTGCTGAGGCAGATACTGTCCCATGTGTCCAAAGTGATAGGTCCAAGTCGTTTGCATCTTCTGAATCTGGCCAATCCATGGAATTGCACCACTTACACACGCCCACAGCATCCTTCAAAAGTTCAACTTCATGACACCCATGAATTTGCAACATTGTTGTGGGTGACCAACTGAATTCACAGCATCAGACTCGTTAAAGATTTGAAAACCCGTCCGTTGCCAGGCCAGGCCATAGCCAATGGGTGCGCACCGATCGGTCCATTGCTGTACAACGCGTATTGCGAATACAACGCGTACCCGCTCACATTGTATGCAATGGCCAATGGGTGCGCACCGATCGGTCCATTGCTGTACAACGCGTACCCGCTCACATCGTATGCAATGGCCAATGCGTGCACACCGATCGGTCCATTGCTGTACAACGCGTACATCGGATGACAACGCGTACCCGCTCACATTGTATGCAATGGCCAATGCGTGCGCACCGATCGGTCCATTGCTGTACAACGCGTATCCGCTCACATCGTATGCAATGGCCAATGGGTGCGCACTGATCGGTCCATTGCTGTACAACGCGTACATCGGATGACAACGCGTACCCGCTCACATTGTATGCAATGGCCAATGCGTGCGCACCGATCGGTCCATTGCTGTACAACGCGTACCCGCTCACATCGTATGCAATGGCCAATGGGTGCGCACCGATCGGTCCATTGCTGTACAACGCGTACATCGGATGACAACGCGTTCCCGCTCACATTGTATGCAATGGCCAATGCGTGCGCACCGATCGGTCCATTGCTGTACAACGCGTACATCGGATGACAACGCGTACCCGCTCACATTGTATGCAATGGCCAATGCGTGCGCACCGATCGGTCCATTGCTGTACCACGCGTACATCGGATGACAACACGTACCCGCTCACATTGTATGCAATGGCCAATGCGTGCGCACCGATCGGTCCATTGCTGTACAACGCGTACCCGCTCACAGTGTATGCAATGGCCAATGCGTGCGCACAGATCGGTCCACTGCTGCACAACGCGTCCCTGTACAAGTCACTGGCATATGTCACCATGCCTGTCACAGGTGAACATATGCCAGCCACATATACTTCCCAGGGAGTGAGGGGCACACCTACAACACCACAGCCTGTCCACACTGTATCCTAAGGCATGTAAGGCTGCATTACCTATTCCGTGTATGGGGGTCAACATGTTGTTCTGTGGGTGGCACTTGGGGGCAGCCACTCCCAGGCTGTGCACGTGTTCATGGGGACAGAATCCTTGGTGTGTCGTGCACATGACCACTGTGATGTGCAACTGTTCATTTCTGAGCATGTGGCATGGTCACATTTCACGGTTGTGTATGTGTATGTCATGTCACATACCCCCTGAGTCCCATGTGGGACGGTATGTACGTCCCAGGGTGACCCATTGCCACAGTAGTGATGGCCCTCCACAGTCTGTGTGCATGTTGTGTTTACAATGTCTCTGATTCCATGGGCACAATGGGAGACAGTCTCCACATCCAAGTTGTTTGTGCATGGACTTTGATGTTGTGCGTGTGTGTGTCACAGACGTCCATGTCTGTCCTGACGAGGCAACAGGGACCACTACCTGTGGGGGTCATGGTTGTTTTGCTGTGGTGTATTCATGATGCACCATGTCATGCCAGTGTCCATGTGGCAATACAGGGTCCCTGTGAACCTACCTGTCGATGAGCTGTGATGCCTGGGGCACATCTGTCCTCACATGTCACTGTGGGGTGTGTTTGGAACGTGACAGCAGTAGATGGGAACTGTGACACAGCCTAATGATATCCCATGGCACAACCTGGGACTTGTTGATGCCACTTGTTGAACTGTGATGTTAGATGTTGGCCATGTAGGTGCCATACATGTCCTTACGGAACTGCACACATCATGTACTTGTGTCTCATAATGATTTATCATGTGATATTGAGTATGGTCAATGCCACATATGTGGGGTGACTGACAATCTCTCTTTCTTCACCTATGCACTGCAGGGCACCAGCTGTCCATAGACCATTCCCTGACCTTGCAACCATGGTCGAACGGTACTGTATCCGACGGTACCGCTTCACCAGGTCGCTGATTGAGGAATTGACTGTGCGGTTGGCCCCACATTTGCAACCTGGCCGGACATACCCTACAGCGCTGACCCCCAAGGTGAAGGTGATGGCAGCCCTACACTTCTTTGCCACCGGTACCTTTCAACACACTGTGGCGTCTGCTGGTGGGATGTCACAGACCATGTTCAGCCGTGTGCTCCGCGATGTTTTGGAGGCTATGTTGAGATACCTGAACCAGTACATCTATTTCCGTAGACTTCAACAACTCACTGACGTGAAGAGTGACTTCTATGCCCTGGGGAGGATGCCGTATGTAATTGGCTCCATTGATGGGACACATGTGGCTTTGGTACCACCACAGGCCCAAGAGCAGGCATACAGGAACCGCTAAACACTACCATTCGGTCAATGCACTGGTGGTATGTCTTGCAGATATGAGCATCTCACACGTCTGTGCCCGTTTCCCGGTTCTGCACACGATGCCTACATGATGAGGAGTAGTCGCATCCCGAGGATGATGTCACAGATGCGGAACCAGCGTGCCTGGCTTGTTGGTGTGTACTGACTTTGTACCATTGTGTGTGTTCTCCAATGTAGTGTTCCACCCTCTTTTCCAACTCAGCTAATGTGCAATTGTCTGTATGTAGGTGACTCCGGATACCCCAACATGCCGTGGTTGCTGACGCCCCTCAGGAACCCTGTGACACTCCCCCAGCACGACCCCCTACACTACCCGAACACCACTGCACTGCCCTAAACCCTAAAACACTACCCCCCGCATGACCCCCTACACTACCCAAACACCAATGCACTACCCTAATCCCTAAAACACTACCCCCCGCATGACCCCCTACACTACCCTAAACCCTAAAACACTACTCCCCGCACGACTCCCTACACTACCCAAAGACCACTGCACTACCCTAAACCCTAAACGACGACCTCCTACACTACACAAACACCACTGCACTACCCTAAACCCTAAAACACTACCCCCTACACTACACAAACACCACTGCACTACCCTAAACCCTAAAAAACTACCCCCAGCACGAACCACTACACTACCCAAACACCACTGCACTACCCTAAACCCTGAAAAACTAACCCCAGCAGTACCCCTACACTACCCAAACACCACTTCACTACCCTAAACCCTAAAACACTACCCCCAGCACGACCCCCTACACTACCCAAACACCACTGCACTACCCTAAACCCTAAAACACTCCCCCCAGCACGACTCCCTACACTACCCAAACACCACTGCACTACCCTAAACCCTAAATCTACCCCCAGCATGACCCCCTACACTACACAAACACCACTGCACTACCCTAAACCCTAACACACTACCCCCAGCACGACCCCCTACACTACCCAAACACCACTGCACTACCCTAAACCCTAAAACACTACCCCAGCACGACCCCCTACACTACCCAAACACCACTGCACTACCCTAAACCCTAAAACACTCCCCCAGCACGACTCCCTACACTACCCAAACACCACTGCACTACCCTAAACCCTAAATCTACCCCCAGCATGACCCCCTACACTACACAAACACCACTGCACTACCCTAAACCTAACACACTACCCCCAGCACGACCCTCTTCACTACCTAAACACAACTGCACAATTTGTTACAGGCGTTGCAACGCAGGCCTGTGGTGCTTACTGGAAGTACCTAGTGGGCTAGTTGGGCCCCAGGGACCCTCAGGATTCAAGGTGACCTAATCCCCCAACTTAAAACGCACCACGGGCGCGTTTGCACGGTGGTGAAGGGAGGGCGGGGCCTCAGGTGACATGTGCGCAAACACGCCCTGTGGTGCGTTTTAAGTTGGGGAATTAATTCCCTTTGAATCCTGAGGGACCCTGGGGGCCAACTAGCCACCAGGTACCTTCAGTAAGCACAACAGAGTTGCGTTGCAGAGAGGTGAAAAAAGGTGCGTGGCCTCGGAACGCCTCTCTGCAACTCAGCTCTGTGGTCCTAACTGTAGGTACCTGGGGGCTAGTTGGGCCCCAGGGACCCTCAGAATTCAAGGGACTTAATCCCGCAGCTTAAAACGCGCCACGAGGTGCGTTTGCACACATGTCACCTCAGGCCCCCTCCCTTCACCACTGTGCAAACGCGCCCTGTAGCACGTTTTAAGAGGTAGTTTTAATCCCCCTGCCCTATTATGTACTAGGGACTTGCAGAGGAGGTCATGCTAATCACAGGGGTACCCCAACGCATAGTGTTCCCTAGTGTATGTAGGTGTTTTCACTGTATTCTAAGTGTCTTTTAGCATAGCACTGGCTCTGGTTATTCAGAGTCAGTTACCACCAGTACCCGTCTGAAAAAGTTGTGGGCACAGGATGATTTTGCAACAAGGCCTCTTTCTGCTCCTCTGTTGGTTCTTTCTGCACATCTTTTGCTTCTTTCTGTGCGTTTTTCTTCTTTCTTCACATGTCCTACCTCTGTAGGCATAGTTAGAAACTAGCATTTAAAAAACCTTTGAAATTCACTTAAAAAATCATAGGTTTCAGGCACGTTATAGTTAGAAATTAGCATTTAAAAAACCTTTGAAATTCACTGAAAAAACCATAGGTTTCAGACACGTTATAGTTAGAAATTAGCATTTAAAAAACCTTTAAAATTCACTGAAAAAACCATAGGTTTTAGGGACAGTTATAGTTAGTTGGACATTTCACTCGTACAAAACCATAGAAATTCCCCGTTATAGTTAGTTCAGCTAACTATAACTCGCGCCCGCAATGCACTGCTGATGACGTCACATATTACATCACTCATGACATGGTCAGTGACATCACTGATGACATCACTGATGACATCTCAAATGACATCACTGATGACATCATCCACGTGATAATTTCATGCATCTTCTCACACCCTAATATAACTTTTGATACACCCACTCTAAATTACAGACTGCCATTCTCAAAACCATAGACACTCCAACACCAAAAACTACATACCCACTCACTGATTCTTAGGTCTACACACACATCCACTCACTCACCCGTACAGTCACTCATACTTAGTCACTCAGTACAGGACTATCATATGCACTCATACACCTATATAAACACTCACACACCGCCACTCATCCATAGAGGTACTCACACACCTAGTCAGTCATGCAAAAAACGTAATCACACACCCATTTACTCACCTATACAGTTATACACACACCAGCTCACTTACTCATACAAATACTAGCACATTCTTATGCTCTTATACAATCACTGATACAAGTACATACTCATCCATACAGCCACTCTCACAATCACACACTCTCACTTATAGCCATTTATATACTCCAACACACATATATACTGCCTTTCACATATGTAGTTACTCACACATGTACCACTGAGATATACATTCAATCACTAACACACCCATACACACACTCACCCACCCATACAGTCCATCACAGATGCACTCTTGAAACCATGCACCCAGTGAATCACCAACTCACACATCTATGCACAGAGTCACACACACCCCACCCACACAAACACTCAGGCACCCATATAGATACTCAGACAATCAATCAATAACCCATGTAGACACTCATGTAGCTATTCAGAAACCCATGCAGCCGCTTACAAACCAACAGACAGACGGATACAGACATTCACACAGTTTAGTCACTAACCCATGCATTCAGTAAGATACATTTAATCACTCACTTGTAGAGTCAGTCACTCACGTACTAAATCATCCATTCAGACACTTATACACCCACTCATTCTTCAATACGCCTTTCCCTATATATATTAAACATATTTAAACTTTACAGAAACACACAGTCACTGGATGATGTCATCAGTGATGTCATCAGTGATGTCATTTGAGATGTCATCAGTGATGTCACTGACCATGTCATGAGTGATGTAATATGTGACGTCATCAGCAGTGCATTGCGGAGCGCGAGTTATAGTTAGCTGAACTAACTATAACGGGGAATTTCTATGGTTTTGTACGAGTGAAATGTCCAACTAACTATAACTGTCCCTAAAACCTATGGTTTTTCAGTGAATATATATATATATAAACACAATGATGAACCGTCCTTCTCGGCCAATAACGAGTGCACTCATGGGTGTGTTATTAAATCGAAACTTTACTGTGCAAGCCTCCAAACACTGACAGACGCGTTTCGGCATGCTGCCTTTTTCAATGTCAATATATATATATATATATATATATATATATATATATATATATATATATATATATATATATATATATATATATATATGTATATAGCACACCAAACTCCTGGATTGCTCACGATCTCTGCAACATCAGGTACGGACCACCATAGTTCTTTTAAAGTGCTTTTATTTTGTGCAAATAGCAAACAGCATGACGCGTTTCGGCCGCGTCTCCATGGCCTTGATCACATATATATATATATTTATTTATTTTTTCTTCTTAATTAAAACTATGTAGTTTACTTTGTACTATGTTTAACTATAATATTTGAAAAATATTACTTTACAGTTTAAATTTGTTTAAAAAAGTCGATATTCTTGCCTAGTTTTTGATGATATTCCCTTTCACAATATTTTTGACACAATATTTTTGTCATTCATATTATAAGTATAGGAAGACGATATTAATGTAAAGGATATTTTTGACACAATATTTATGTGCCTCGATATACATAAACATGATATTTTGTCATGCAACCCTATCAGGATTAGCTGTTGTTCATAAGGTGTGCCTTATAAGTGTGACTTTAGCATTTTGGTGGGCAGATATTATGGAAAAGTGCCTGGTGGTACAGGCTCACCTGCTGTGGCTTTTGTAGGGCAACTATGCAGAATATCTACTGTGATAAATTTCTGCTAGGAAAATTCCTTCATCCCGATAAAACATTTCGGCCAGAAATATGGCTTTATGATAACTAAATTCATGTGTCAGGGTTGCACTAACCCGGTAATCCGGATCCAACAGGAGCGATGCTAGTATCCATACTTTCCTGAGCCCATTAGTAACCATGCAAATAAATGTGTGCTTATCAGCAGGGGACCTGGAAAAGGGCAATGAGGCAAGAGAGAGAAAAACAGAGGCACTTGCTATCTTCGCTCTGTTTGTTCTTACTGCTGGGCACAAAATGCGCTGAAGAGTGGATTGTATTTACAATAAGAAATAACTAATTTAAAGTGTTGTCAATCGTTAGTCATTTCCCTATTTGTACTATGACATATGATGTACCTTGTGACAATCATTGCCCTAAAATGAGTAATTGTTATTCTTGTGAAGAGGATAGCTGCTCATGATTTAAACTATTGATAAATGAAATAGTTTAGCCCAGAAGAAGCGAGAAAACTAAAGGTATAGTTGCAAAACATATGTTTGCTTGCATTGTCCTGTTATTAGATTTAAATTATGTGATGGGATAAAGGAAAACCCTCTTTGAACTTCATCTGATATGAAACTTTCACAACAATAAAATAATAATGAAACATTTGAAATACTAAATTAATTTGATTTTGGACCTCATCATCATTTCTCTGTAAATAATTTTACTGTGCCAGGGATGAGGCTCAACACTTTTGAGGTCTGTCTTCTGCCGTTGTTTTTGGGCCAATTCACTCCCTAATTATAAATAACAGTGTTGCACTTTGTTGTACAGAAATGCTGGTCTCTTGTAGGAGGTGAACAAGACTGGGGGCCAGATGTACGACCATTCACTTTTGCGAGTCGCAAATTGCGTCGAATTGCGATACGCAATTTGCGACTCGCAAACGTGAACAGTGTCTCAGACACTGTTTGCGATTCCCAATGGGGTTGCAAATTGCATGCCTCATTAATATTCATGAGGCAAGCGCAATTAGCAACCCCAATGGGAATGGCTAGCACTCCCAGGGATGGTGGCCTACTGGGGTCAGCAGACCACCATGTCTGTGACTGCTTTTTAAATAAAGCAGTTTTTTTTTTTAAATGCAGCCCATTTTCCTTAAAGGAAAACGAAAGGCATTTAAAAAAGAAATATGAAACTTTTCAGTTTCATTTTTTAAGGGCAGGCAGTGGTCCCTGAGACCACTGCCTGCTCTTAAAAAATATTTTCGCACACACTCACAAAGGGGAAGTGGTCCCCTGGGGACCCCTTCCCGTTTGCGAGTTTTTTACCACCTACTTGAAGTAGGTGGTAAACTGCGAGTGTTTTGCGACCACAAATGCGGTCGCAAAACAATAGCACATGGCATTGAGACTCGCTATTAGGAAGGGACGCCCCTTCCTAATAGCAAGAGTTGCAAACGCTATTTTGCAAGTCAGTGACTCGCAAAATAGCGTTTGTACATGCCTGGACCCTTTTTTGCGGTCGCATACGGCCGATCTCCCATTTGCGACCACAAAAAAGAGTCTTACATCTGGCCCAAAAAGCCTAAAATTGTTGTGTTCTTATACTGGAAGTGAATGTTGGAGGTATTTGCCTTCATCTGATAGTGAACCTTTGCTATGGACACTAATGGATATTCCAGTTAACCACTGACAAGTGTTTTCTATTGGAATTATTTGTGCCATATGGGTTTTTGGACTTTGGGATATTTATGCCCAGCAGACATAATGCCAAATTACTATGGCCTACGTAATAAAAACACATGAAGCCAAGAGACGATTAAACACCGATAATTATATAAAAGATGCAACTGGAATTTTCGTAATAGCAATTTAGAAAATGATCAAAAGGCCACGTGCCAACAGCTGAATCAATAGAAACCATGTGTAACAGGGGAAATAGATATTCCACCAGGGACACTCAGTGGTTTGTTGTGAGAGTGACTGTTGGTTGTAGGGAGTTTTTTTTACAGTTTAGGTGGTCACAAACCATGTTCTTGCTAATGACCCACAAACAGGATACTGGCATTGAATTGGTTAGATTGGAGCATGTAGTTTCTTTGACTGTCAGTCACGGCTTATTTCAGGAGAGGTGGCATGAATGTTGGCAATAAATATATAACAAATTTGTCACTGCCAATTAATGACTATGTCTAGTCAGAACTATTATATCTCAGAAACAAAAATCTACTTTAATATACATCAAACTGACAGAACAATTACAATAAAAATTAACAAATAAAGCAAAGAGGTTCTCTTATCACCTGTTTCAAGATATATGACTCCAAATAACTTTTTTATACAAAGGCGACAGCTACTGCTTCATAAAATGATTGAGTTTCAATGGATAAGGTTAGAATTTACAATGTCTTCACTTAAGTCACCTACAAGGAAACGAATTGATCATTGTTCATCTAAAAGCCTTGTGGCACCACAGATAGCTCTGGAACTGCCATTTATCCTGAAGTTTTTTTTTATACTATCGAAGTCTAGGGTAGGACACAGTGTGCATTAAAATATGGGTTCCTGTGTGCCTGTCAAGGTCAAATTCCTCCTGTCAAGGTCAAATTCCTGTCGGCCTAATTTCTTACAGCCTCCCCAACCTTTTCTTAATGGTGCAACCTAATGGTTTTGAAATTAACTTTGCGTTTTTCAAAGGTTTGATTTTTTGATATTAGTTTTAATTTTGCTAAATAGCAAACATATATTGCAGTCATGTTTTATTGATGCACCAGATTCCGGAACAACAGGAGTCACAATCAGGGAGGAACGCTTTTCAAATTCCAGCCTGTCAGGGAAGAGTACATTATCACTGATTTCACCCCAGGCAAACTGGCGGCCTCGATGAGCCTCTTTGTCTGCAACCCAACCAGCTTCTGGCAGAGAAAAGCAACTCCTTATTTGGGCATTATGGGACCAGCAGTTGCTTTAGAGAGAAGATCATTTGTAAAGATCCATGTCCCCAAAGATGAAGAGCTGAATAAAATCCCTTACACCCTTCGAAAAGGAACTGTATTCTTTCTCATTTTCATAGTATAGATTCATAGTACCGTTGTCGGGCATTGCAAGGATTTACAACTGGGGTAGGCCTCAAGATGAGACACCTTCATCAGACTGTTTCCAAAAATATTTCTAGATGCCACCACCCAACCTATCCCCCACAAAGCGGATGGTTATTCACCTGTGGGCGGGTGGTGGGCTCTTTAGTCAGGTGGCAGAAATCAGAGTTGAACCCCTGGTGCACTCTCGGAATAAGAGCCAGCAGGTTAAAATATCCAACAAGGAATTTGATGGGAGGAAAATTAAGCAAGTGCAGGGCAGAGCTGAAGGTTACTCGTTGTGTGGACTCTCAGACTTACAGTGTCAGTGGAGCTCTGTCTGAATTCTCGAGCATGCTGTTTATAAAGTCACTGCTTAATGTTCATATAGTACTTACGTTTGTTTATTGTTGGTGATTCAATGTTGAACCGACCTAGCTTCAAGGCACCATGCATCACATTATAATACTAATAATTGAAAAAGAAAAGAAATAAAACAAATTCAGCATAACAGTAAAATCAATCTTCTTGGTCACTATAAGACAAACAAAAAACACGTAGTTGATTCCACAGGGACAGGTGACTCCTGCCACCTCGTTTATCTCCTAACTTCTTACAGTGCAACTTAGGGACACATATTTTAGAGTCCAAGGCAGAGATCCAGGCCCGCAAAGATGTGTTGGGAAAAAACCTTTACAAGTAATCTGGAGCCTGTCTATGGGTCGCTGTATTTAGTATAGCACACTATGCTTGACCCGAATCTCTATTCTCAGAATCCTAGATTTTTCAGCATCTTTCACACGTGGTTACATTTGTAGAGGCAGAAAATTATCCATTCTCATCTGGTCTGTATTGCCTGTTAGTTGCAGAAAATATTCTGGGGCAGATTTACAAGCCCCTTGCGCCACTTTTGCGTCACTTTTAACATGGGAAAAGTGACGCAAAGTAATGCAAAGCTATAAATCTGCCCTCTGTTTCCTATTCAAATAAAGAGCAGAGAAATACAACAGTCAAGACAGCTTGACAGCTTGAACCAAAATTGTTCTACAATTTACACTAAGAAGTGAACATATTTTGGAAAGATTACAGAGGTGAAAATGGCCCACCTTGGTGATAGCCAGAGCCTGCTTGGCAAAAGATAAATTTGCATCAAAAAGGACCCCTGAGGCCCCACCGGGGTAACTGGCTTTGTATTGGAGCTAGTGTGGGAGGCCAATCCAGAACAGGTCCTTTAGCTGATTTAGGTTTGAGTCGCAAGATATCAGAGTTGTTTATATTCAGACACAAATAGTAATAGGGTATTCAACTTTTTATGGACATCAGGTAAGCTGCCAGATGACAGAATAGGTATAATTAAATAAATAAATAATACCTATTCCGTCGACTGTCGGCTTCCCCCCCTGGCGCGCCCTGCCCTGCCTCACCATGCTTACCTGTACCGGCCGCCGCTGGATTTGCATATAGCTGGGTCCAAACTGGGGTGGCATGGTGCGCAAACACGAAACCCAGATGTGTGACTGGGGGTGATTGTTTGATTTGTTCAGCATTCCATCCATCATTTGTTCTTTGTGATCTAGGGGCATAAAACACAACTGGAAATTAAGAGTTTGACTCCAAATTATCTTGCAACTGGAACATCACCACGGATGCCAATATTTTCCTCGAATTCCGCCCACCCCTATTTCAGATTTGTTCCTGAACCTTCGAGATGCTGTCCGTGGCATTGTGGGGGAGTGGTTACCGAAACCTTTAGTTCTTTTTCTGTTCGCTGACAGCACTGTATCACACAACCCTCTAGTTATGATAAATTTCACAATCCATCTATTATGAGTGCGCGGAACATCAAGGCATGTTTTACCAACTTATTTTCATGCTCTGGTGTAGCAAGGGTGCCATGGGCCCCAAATCAAGCAAGGCAAACATCTCTTCTGCCCTTCTAGGCCCTGGTGCCACTGCACATGCTGCATGCTTGATATTTACGCCTGTGTTCGCTTCTGCATATACAACCCTGTGCTGTCCCCACACTGCACCACATGTCAGACTGCAGCCACTTATTGCTTGCAAAGAAATGTTCTGTGTTGGCAGGAATTAATGCCCCTTCATTTGCCGTGACCCAGCCGAGCTTCCCTTCTCCATTCTCTCTGTGCTGATACAGACAGTCCATTATCCTACACAGTATGAATGACCCTTTTTGCTCTCTGAGCTGCTTTATTTTAGTCTGAATCCAAAAAGGTTGGCTGCATTGTTCCAGTAGCTAATTGCTGTGCTTGTGTTTTTTTTCTTTGTGTGGGTGGTTGTATGCCAACATTTGTAGCTGTCACAGAGGGTGGGTGTTGCCTGAAGTCATGCGTAGAACAATTGTATAATATCTATCCAAACATATAGGCATTTGGAATAAATCTATGCAATCATGCTTTTAGCCGAGGCACTGAACATTTGTAGGAGAAGTGTCCTTTAAAAAATGCGCAAAGGGGATTGATGTAAGATGTAAGAGAATGTGGCAAAAAAAGGAAAAATATCCTTTGGTATCTGCAGGTTGAGCGAAGATGCAAGATAGCACAGTGCGCTTGTACAGGGCCAAAGCTCGAAATCCAGTATTATTTTGTAATGAGGCAATAAATATTCGAAATAAACTCACTGGGCCTGATTCACAGAACTAACTTACGTCAAAAACGTAAAGTTAGTACAGAATACACTTACCACAACTAACTTTATGTCCGCTCTCGAGCCGGAGATTCCGGCCCCGTGGCGGAATTTCCGCCTCCGGGCCGGAATCTCCGCCTCCGGGCCGGAATACCCACATTTAGGCCGTTTGAGCATTGCAAGTGCCATGAAATGGCCTAAATGCGGGTATTTCGGCCAGGAGGCGGAGATTCCGGCCCGGAGGCGGAAATTCCGCCACAGGGCCGGAATCTCCGCCACCGGGCCGGAATCTCCGGCCCGAGAGCGGACATAAAGTTAGTTGTGGTAAGTGTATTCTGTGAATACCGAAAAGTACTAACTTTACGTTTTTGATGTAAGTTAGTTCTGTGAATCAGGCCCACTGTGTGCTCAGATGTGATTTCATTTGCAGTGAGTCCAATATAAGAAAACATACCATGTACTTATTCACTGACCCTCTCCCTTACCCAGCAGCACACTCACTTTCGCTAGACACCACTTCGGATGCCAGAGGCACTATCACGCCTTTTTCACGGGACAGGCCACGCATGTGAAGACCAGAGGGGATGAGGCAAAGGGGGGTTGTGCTACACCGGTGCGGGAGCACCAACTCCACAGGGGGCAGAGAGCACTGTGGAGCAGAGCCGGGGGAGGGAGGGGGGATGTCGGGGTGTTCCGGGGTGGATCACAAGCTTGTGGGGCTGACACAAAAATACAGATTCCGTTTGTAATATCCTGAGGTGAGGAGGCCGTGAAATTCATGCAGGGGATCAACTAGACTCACATTTTGGGCATGGAACGGGGAATGGGGGGGGGAGGGTTGATGGGGGCTAACATGTCGAACTATGGGGGATGAACCATCCTCAAAACTTACATAAAAAATAATTGCTTGTGGTCGCCCCTCCTTCATTGCTGTGGTACACTGAATAACATAAGAAGCCATTTTTTTTCTGGACAATATTTAGCCAGAGGTGCATTTTAAGATGCACTGGGGCAGTTCATTGTTCTCCACTTGATGTACTTTTCCGGAGATTAAGGGTTCTTCCTCAAGGAAGTTTAGAAAAATGAATGGCAAATGCTTCATTTTAATGCACATTGAACCATTAGACTTACTAAGATGTAGAATTTCGTATTCTCGTTTTTTGGGCAATTAGTGTCAAACGGACCCAAGGTCTGATACACAAAGCTATACTTACTTAAACTTTTGTGTAAGTTTACTCTTTTTCTGTATTCACAAACTACGATTTAACAGTAACTTTACGACTGCGGAGACTCCACAGTTGGGCGAACTCCCCATATAAAAAGATTGAATAGTCGGGGGCATGGCCTGAACAGGCAAGATGGCAGACTTGCTTTAGTGCCGCTCTGCTGCATATACCCCTTATCCGTTTAATTACCGGACTACGGAGATGCATCCTGTGACATACGACACAGCAGCGGCTCTCCAGACCTCATCGGGTTGCTTTGCTGCAATAAAACCAAAAACCGGTGCCCGGTCCATCACGGACCCTGACAGTAGGCCCGAGGTAGGAGTGGAGGCGAGGCACGGGGCCGCGAATGTGAGTGAGAAGCATTGACTGGTGATTCACGCTGCTGTGGAGGGTCAAGGAGAGGAGGGGAGACACAGGGGCCTGTGAATGCTGTGGAAACACTCGAATTCTGATGGCGGAGGGCGGACCGGAGAAACTCGGGAGGAGCGGAGACCAGCACCTGCAGGAGTGGGCCAGAGCAGAAGCCTAGTGGTGACCTGTGAACTACGCTGCTGTGGATGGCTGTGGAGAATAGGTGAGACACTGGGGGCACCGAATGCTGAGGAATTACCTGAATCCTAGCACCAGAGGGTAGACCGGAGGTGCTCGGGAGGAGCGGAGGCTGGCACTCGCTGAAGCGGATCGGAGCAGAGATCTAGTCTGCCCCTCTTCCGCTCGTTGCACTGGCGGCATGGAAATAGCTTCACTGTAGAAAGCCCTCCCGATCTACATGCAGTATCCTCGCCGAAAACAAGGTCGGAAAGCGAAATCAAATCTACAGGGCCGGGTGCCGCATGGACTGACGGAGGAGAGATCGGCCATGCAGTGCTGCTGTGATCTGTATTCACCATCCGATGAAGGTTTGTAGGGAGCATGCAGCCTGGAAAGAAAAGAGATCCCCATATCACTTTGAGGCCTCTGAGCAAGAGACTGTGGGCCTGTAGCACCTTACCAGAGCATGTGCAGCGCCCGGGTGACATATCTTTCAGCGATGCCGCTTGTTGTTGGTGCTTCAATGCCTCTGACCCCCCCAATAGAAACACTTGAGGACGAACTGAGGTAAGACAGCCTGCAACTACCGCACAGCGATCTTCTTCTCCTCGCTGGGGCCCTGGGACGCACGTCTGGGACGGTACTGGAAAGGACTACATGTTATCAAGCACCACCAGCCTAAGTGTCCCTTGTAGTGCAGAGTGCCTGTGGTAAAGCGGAGTATTCACTCCTGGGGACATATGGTAAATCGGCCGCCGACAGGGTGCACGCCACAAACAGGCTCTAGGGGCCACGCAATAAGCCGGCGCCAGGAAGCATTCCACTCACTACACGGCTATTCACTGATCAATCTAACCAACTTATTGGCGCAGAAGTGATATATCATACTGCCTCCAGCACATAGCAGAGACCACGGGAATGGGTCACACAAGAGGGGCTGGATCTAGAGCCACCTCACACTCCTCACCCATAAATAAAACAGAACAATTGGACACCCAGGATCTGCCCCCTCCCCCTGAGGACAGACTTGATGCCATATTGAATGCGATAGAGAGATCCTGTGTCTCTCTGGAATCCAAAATAGACAGTGTAGCAGCGGACCTCACACTGCTCCATACAGACCACAGAAAGTGCTAAAACCTGTATCCGACTTAGTGGAAAAACAACTGCGGGAATGTGAGGCCAGAATACGACATCTGGAGGACAGGGTGGAAGAAGCGGAGGGTCGCTGAAAGGTGGAATAACATCCACCTAATTGGCCTGCAGAGGGGGCGGAAGGCCAGGATGCGGGTTCATTTGTTGAGTAGTGGATCAGGGAGCTGCTACCTACTTCTTCACTGTCTTCTTTTTTCACGATTGAGCGTGCGCACCGCATCCCTTCCAGGAGACCGGCACCAGAAGCGGGGCCTTGCCCGTTCATCTTCAAAGTCTTACACTTCAGAGATAGAGACACAATACTATGTGAAACGAGGAAATTGCAGGAAATCAGGCTGGGAAATGCTTGTGTGATGTTTTTCCCGAATTACACGTCAAGGGTCCAGCGCCAATGTGGCTCATTCCAACAAATAAAGAAGAAGCTCCGAAAACAGGATATTCAATACTCCTTGTTATTCCCAGTGAGGCTTCGTGTGGTGGCTGGTGGAAAGACACGATTCTTTGTCGCACCTCAGGATGCATGGGAATGGTTGGAATCTACCAGACAGTTCTCAGGTCCCTGACCAAGTAGTAAGGAGGGAGAATGGAACAACTCGAAAGATGTGCCCAGACCACGTTGGCGGCGAGGCAAAAAACGCCCGCCCAGTCTGGTGGCAGTGCCAAACCTGGAACAAATCATAAGAGAATGACAACAGGCTGTCAATACTCCTTGTTATTCCCGGTGAGGCTTCGTGTGGTGGCTGGTGGAAAGACACAATTTTTTGACGCACACCAGTACGCATGGGAATGGTTGGAATCTACCGGACAGTTCTCAGGTCCCTGACCAAGTAGTAAGGGGGGAGAATGGAACAACTCGAAAGATGTGCCCAGACCACATTGGCGGTGAGGCAAAAAACACCTGCCCAGTCTAGTGGCAGTGCCGAACCTGGAACAAATCATAAGTGAACAACAACGGGCTGTCCTTGAGGCAGAACGCATAGCAGACACCCCCAATGGCTCTGAGAAAGATTCAGCATCCGTCCGGAGATGAGGAGTCCTCGATGCTTTGCCTGTCAGACACTAACTCGCTAATTTTACCGGAAATCACACCACAGATGTCTGACACCATTATTTGAAGTGCACTCTGCCTCTGTCTGCTCTGTGCTCTCCTCTGACACTCTGCCTTTCCAATTGCATGTAAGTCAATTCTGATATGCCGTTAATACATCGGTGGGATGGGCCGGGTCAGAAACCAGTGAGCGTCTTCTTGGCTCCATGAATGAGGGTGAGTTAAGGAGAACCTTCTTTCTCTGGTTTTGACTTAAGACTGCATTTCTCTGTAGGCTTTTCTATTTACTGGTAAGGCTGGGGGATAAAACCCTTAAGATCCTCGTGAGGTTTCATGCCCTCTCACCCATATTATCTGGGGGTTTGATTAGTTTTACAGAGTTTAAGTATAAGTTTGGGCAGCCCCTTCTATTTATAGGGACCGCCCATTTGGTATTAATACACTATCATGTTGGTATTTAGGTGTCAAACCAGGTTGTATGGGTTTCGCCACAGGCGCTTCTTGTGGTGTTTCTCTGTCACCATTCTCCACAACTGCACACATACCTTGACCTCAGCGATATTACAATTCATCATGTAGTTGTAACATGACAGATCAGGGAATTCTCACTTGGAATGTGTGAGGCCTACGCACACCTTCCTTACGCTACGCTGTATATTCCTTTCTCAAGAGACACAACGTCCGAATTGCCTTGTTGCAAGAAATGCACTGAGGCATCTACACTGCAGTGCAGGTGGAGGGGCCGAGTGTTCGCCACAAACTTCTCTTCATATGCCCGGGGTACACTGATTTGGATCCGCCCAGGCACCCCCTTCTTGGCGGAAAAAGTGGTGTCAGACACAGAGGGCAGATATGATTTCATAAAGGGGAGACTGGATGGTCGGCACCTTCTACTGGGTAACATTTATGCCCCAACTTAGAACAAGGGCTATTCATGAGATCACTCTCACTGGTGCTTGCTAAATGGTGCGGTCTACCATGGCAGATAGGCTGAGATTTCAATAGCGTCATGGACGTAGGTCTGGATCGGTCTTTCCCCCCTCTTCGCTGTACAACAGCATCTACTAATGCCACTGCATTGAGGGATTGGTCGCGGCAGTGGGGATTGGTAGACAATTGGAGACACCGCTACCCCGCAACACAAGTGTATTCCTTTTACTCCCCACCACACGCACTACATGTTTGGCTGGATAGAGTCTTGGGCACACCCAACCTGCTCCCTTTCGTCACAGACACAGATTATCTTGGTCGCACCCACTCAGACCACAATCCACATTCATAACACTTGCTTGGGAAAGAAGAACCCCCCCCCCAACCTGCCATGCTGGAAGACGCTATTTTCTGGGAGTCCCTAAATGTTGCCATTTCAGATTATTTCACACACAATACAGGCATAGCCACATCGGCCCTGGTGGAATGGGATGCATTAAAGGTCACACTGCGGGGGCAATGCCTGGGGATGGGAAGTGGCATGAAGCGACCAGTGGAGGCAGAGTTACTAGATGTGGAGTGCACCCTAATAACACTCGAGAGGCAAGCTGCCGCTGCACCCTCCCGTACCTTAAAATTCACAGACGCACATAAAACGCATGTGACACTGACCGAACGACTGAGATGCCTGAACTATACGGCACACTCAGCGAGAACACACACAACAGCTGACTGTTCAAGGTCCCTTCTTGCCAGGATGATTAGACAGGACCAGCCAACAGGACCCATCACTGCACTGACATCTCCTGAAGGTGTGATGAGATATCCACAACTCGAAATACATGACTAGATGGTCCTCCACTTCATGAAATTATACCAATCAATGCTAGACGCGTCAGATTTAGATACAAGGGGGGCGTGGCTTGAGCGCACAGCAAGATAGCCGCTCATTAGAGAGGCTCTGCCCAGCTGAGCCCTAATCCGATCAACATCCGCCTAAATACACAACAAATTAGCGTTGTAAACTAGCGCTCCTCACCTCTGGGGCGGTCTGCCTGCGTGGGTGCCGATTTTGTCGCCAGGAACCGCTGGTGGGACCGCTGATGAGGCTTGTCTGGTCCCGGCGACCTCTCTGCAAGATGGCGGCCCCCGCGCGGCCTTGAGATCGGATCGCCGCGGCCGCTGCTGTGGCTCCCTATATCCGGAGGGAACATTCCTGCTGCCTGCGGGGCTGCCCTGGGTGCGCTGCACATTCGGTGCGCGCTTACTGCTTGCTCATTGCGCTGTTGACCTGCGGGCCGTGCTGTGCCCCCCGCTGCCGGAGAGGTTGCCGAAGCTGTGCCCCTGCCGAGACAGGGCCCGTGGACTCTGATTGCTGGTCCTCTGCTGAGGGAGGAACCGCGCTGAACGCTGTGCGCCCGGCGCCCGCGGCGGTGGGTGGGGCGCGGTCTAAGTCAGGCCAGGGACTGTGGAGGCGGTGCGGGCCGGGGCTCGGGTCGTGGCCTGTGAGCTGCGGTTGGGCGCTGGTGCGTGTGGTGGGGCGCGGGCCGTGCTGAAGGCGGCCGGACTGTGTGGCGATTCGGGGAGCTGGCTGGCTGCCTGCACTCTTACGAGGTGGAGTTGGAGGAGCTTAACTGCACTGGTTTGGGGGCTGCTGCTGTATTCTTTGGTGCGGGATAACAGCTTGTTCCCCTTGTGCCCATTGATGATTGGCTGACAGCTCGGGAGGCTCTGCTGAGGACCGTGGCTCCCCCCTGTCCTGCTGACTAAGTGGGGGATTCAATTGTTGTTGGACTGAGCATCTCTATAAATCCCAGATCCACGCTGGCATTTCCCGTGCTGCAGTCTGCTCTGAGCCTGGGGGCCCTACGCATCTGGCACCACTGCGACCTGGTAGAATTGTGGCGTATTTTCATTGCTGTAGAGGAGTGCGCCCTCTTACTGTGGCTTGGAGGGCTCAACTGCAGTTTGCTTACTGAGGCGGGCGGCCTATGAACCCCTGTGCCCTCATACTGTGCGGAACGTTCTATCTGGGCGCCCTGTGTCTGTTAATTCACGCTTGGTTCAGCTGCCACTGTCTTGTGGTTTGTGGCCTCCTGGCCTGCCTGGATACGTTGGCATATGCCTGGCTGCCATGATGACTTTTGCGCACGTTCCTCTTAGCCGTTGTTCTATCGCCCTCTGCTCCTGCCAAGTTATTCTACAACTGTCTGCATTTTCTGTTTCTCACCTTTTCTCCTGTTCCCTTTGGGCTCAGTCTGAACAACAGTTACAAGGTCAAAAAACACGTCCCTGGTTCCTGCTGATATGGCCAGTCCCTCGCACCTAGACATAACACTAGGTACAGCTGCCATGGGGAAATTGATGGGCATTTATGATTGCGTTTTTCCCTCTTGGAGGGAACTTGAAGAAAACCTTTCCAGAGAGAAGAGCTGTGATTGTCTGCTGATGTAGTCTTTGCATCTAGAGACTGAGGTATGGGGGTTCGCTTGTCAAAGCCCAGCGGTCTTCTATTCATATAATACAATAGCTACTAGCACGGGGAGGGTGGTAAGGTCATTCAGCCCTCTATCCACTGCTTTATGAAATGCTTTCCCCGTTAGTATTCTATGGAGTTGTAACTATGCTGATTATATTATTCTTATGCATTATGCTGATAGTACTGTCACGTGTACTGTATCTTAGAGCACGTATGTTGAAATAAACATTTTAACCTATACTGTGTCTCTTCGTACGCCGGTTGTGGACAGGAATGAGTGAGTGACGAAAGGGTGTTCTTGCTACTGCGAGTCCTGGGAGAGAGAGAGATATCGTGTTCTGGGTTGTCTAATCATTGGTACATTGTTGCTAATGGGACGCTAAGGCTAGTTGGGTTGGGGTTTTAGGTGCTAAGGTTTATGTTTGGCTCACCACTATATTCCGAGGTCCTATTATCCTGTGCATAACTCTGTGTGTGTGCAGAATCCCTATAACATGGCGCCCAACGTGGGGCTGCTTATCTGCGAGACGCTTGAGTAGTGCTTGTGCTTGTCCACAACAACCCTCACGGACGCTTCCGGAAGCGTGTGTGACGGTAATACCTCCTATATTGACGTTTTTGTAGGTTCTTTCAAGCTTGAAGTTGTTAAAAGGTTTCTTAATCGAACCCTCTATTGTGCTGCCTACTGTTAGGTTGTCGAAAATCCCCGATCGTAATGGCGGGTATAAACATAGCGGCACATAGCCGCACATCGCTCCGGGATCACTTAAGGGTGTATGGAGTGCCAGACACGGGAGTCGAACTGATCTTTGTGGTCCAAGCCGATCCTGCTTTCCACTTTGAAGTATTCTACTCTTGGGTCACCTTTCCAGCGGTGGATGCGAACGATAATCTGTTCCATGTATATGAACCCACCGTTGTTCCCGCTGCCTATAGACCTTATACTAATCTTGATGTACCGCTCACGGCTTGGCAGCACCGTGTGTGGTTTGATGGCGCCCTCCCACAACCGGTAACAACGGTTCGTTTAGGCCCCTTGTCTATTGACGGGGCCACTTGGCCTGTTTTGGCCGGGTACACCCCACATCCGCGATATATGCAGATACCAGTCGCTGACCTGCGCAATATGTATTCGGCTTTGGTGCGAGTGCCTCGCGCTTTAGTGCAATATGTTACAGGCAACATCCAGGGGACCCCACCTGGAGTTGCGGGCCATCCAGCTGCTGCAGGCGGAGTGACCATAAGTCCCGTCATGGTGAACTCAGTGATGGGCAAACGTCCACAAAATAAGGATGATTTTCCTTATTGGCTTGCCGAGAAATTTGACCAGCTGGAGGCAGTTTTTCCAAACACAACACCGGTGGATAAACATAGAATTCTTACAATTAGTTTGCCAAAAGACTTAATCCCCGAGTTGACAGCATGCAACAACTGGGGTAGGGTATTCGCAGCAGTTTATTCGAAGTGTTTCGGCACTCCTTCCATGACGGTTCTCCCCTCTGTAATTAAAAAGTACAGGATGAACATGGCCCTGAAGCGGCTGTGGAATTAGGGATGAGACTGGTGGGAGTGTTCGAAGTAGTAGCTGAGCTGATCCTTGCGAATGTCAAGGGCGATGCAGTGAACTTTCAAGTAGCTAATGCTTTGGCTTTGGTCCCGGAATTGGACAAGCCGCGCGAATTACCGAAAATTATAACCCAAGCTTATAAAACTATTGGCCGAAATAGCCTGGGCAATAAGCCTTTTGCAAAACAGCAAACACAATCGCAACAACAACAACAACCTAAAACTCAATCTGAAAAAGATGAGAAACCAGTTTTTACTAAAAAGAGCTGGAGGTTGAAAAAACAGGGTAAGCAACAGAAGAAGCCGGGGTCGCGAGGCGCATCCCCGGCTTCTGTCTCTTCTGAACGCACATATGATTTGCGCGATAGAGCGAGAATTAAATCTCCGGATAGGTTTCAGATCCCTGATACGCGTTCTCCTCGTTCTTCACAGGCACAGACAACTTCACAAGCCAGTGGAGGGGATCGCCAGGATAGAGGAGGGGGTCGAGAGGCTCCCCAGGGACGAGATCAACCTCAACAACAAGTCAGAGGGAAAGCAGAAGACTTTCAACGTTCTCGCCCACAATTTCAGAAGAAGAAAGTTGCCGCTGTAACAGCGAAATATGCCACAGACGGTGAGAACGAGACTCCTGAATTGGACATGGGCAGTAACCCTCCTAGACAGCGCCGCGGAAGTTACCATAGTGCGGGAGGCGCTACGTCCTCATATGGAGGCGACCGCAACTGAAACATTCATTACTGTTGAAACAGCAGACACCAGAGTGGCACCCCCTGACAGACTATTTAATATCGCCATTCAAATTGAAGGTGATATACAGCGTGTAATTAAAGGGATTTTTGGGAAAATCTGACCTCTTCATACGACATTTTGTTAGCGGAGGCGGATTGGCCACCCCCATTCGTACTTGCTGCGCGTAAAGGGGAGGAGGTAATCCTTCCGAGCTTTTCTCGACATGTCCCAAAGGACAAAGCGGAGGCTCTTGCAGCTGAGTGGGCTGTGTCCCTGGCTCCTGCGTTATACCGCAACCACGTGGGTTGGGATGAAGATTCTCCCCCATGAGATACCTTTACGGTCCCTACCGCAGCCACAACCCCAATATCCCATTAAACGTGAAGCCAAAGGCCCCGTTTCTGAAATTCTGACTCAGTTAGAATATCAGGGAGTAATAGAAACATGCGTATCACCCATGAATAATCCCCTTTTCGCGGTTTCTAAACCCGATGGATCGTACCGCCTAGTATTGGATTACCGGCATTTGAACTCTCATTGTCGGACCTTTGCGGTGCAAAATACCCACAGTTCTGCGCTTGTAGACAGTCTTGTTCGTAAAAAGTATAAAACGACACTTGACTTATCCAATGGATTTTACACGCACAACTTAGCCACGGAGTGTAGCCAATGGAGCGCTTTCACCTCCGGTGGTAAACAATTCAAATTAAGGCGACTCCCTATGGGCTACAAAACCAGTCCAGGTGTGTTCGCAGCCCGTGTTGTCTCTTTGTTAGACGGCATAGACCCAGATGCATGTTCGTACGTCGATGATATTTATCTGACAGACGACGAGTTATACCTGCATCTTTCCAGAGTGGACCGCATTATTCTCGAGTTTGCGGTATTAGGTTATAAGTTTAACTTTGCCAAATCACACATTGCTGAATTAACAGTTTTGTTTTTGGGCTACGAGCTCAACAATGAAGGTAAGGGCTTAGCCCCCACTTCTTGGAAAAATGTGCACTTTTGTGCCCTCCTACTACTCTGAAAAACTTCAGTCTTTGCTGGGTTTCCTGAACTTTGGGCGTACTTATATTCCCGAATACGCCCAGCGTATCAAGCCATTGTATGCCTTGATACAACCAAACTTTCGAAGTCTTGTTGGCTTCCGGAGCATTCCTCCATTCTGCAGTCTTTGCAGACAGACCTACTTGAGTCTAAATACTTGTTGACGCGTGATAACCACACAAACCTGGTGATCAGAATAATTCCGGGGGCAGTGGGTTTCACGTACTTAACCTTTAACGAAGGTGACACAGTACCGATCGCGTTCAAGTCACATCTATACACTTCCGCAGAAATGCGCTTTTCATCTGTGGAGAAAGTTCTGACTGCAGTGCAGATGGCGATTCTAAAGGAACGCGCACTGGCACAGGGAAAGCGCATTCTGGTGGTAACACCATATCCTGCCCTAGAGGCAGTGACAAAGGTGAGTGTCCCGCACTCTAAGGCGTTGCACCCCCGTTGGATTCAATGGGCAACCTCTTTGACGTCTCCGGATGTCACTTTCATCTTTGATTCATCTCTACAGACTCAGGAGTTTTTACAGTATGAATTCGTTCATCCTCCTCCTCTGTCATTGCTCCCGCTTGAGGATTACGACTGCGTGATCTACACCGATGGTTCGGCACAACCGGCCACGGGGTCCAAGCATGCTTATTCTGCCGCATGTGCTATTGTTGCAGGTACCTTCGTGAACGGAAAGTTCAAATCCACTGTGGTGCACACACAGGCACTCGGGGACAGTACTGCACAATTGGCCGAGCTGCGCGCATTGGTGCTCGCGCTTGAGTTCGCTACTCCGGATGTGTCCACTCTAATTGTATGCGATTCTTACTACTGTGTTCAATCTTACAATGACAATCTGTTCTTTTGGTTGCAAAATGACTATAGAGACGCTAAAGGTAGCACAATTAAGCATAAAATGCTTTGGGTTCGGGTGGCAGAATTGAGACAACGTCTGCCACTTACACAGGTGGTTCACACCCTTGGCCATCAGCGGGTGGGCGCACACGCTGTTGGTAACGGTTTGGCAGACGAAGCGGCCAAATCGGCAGTAGTCACGTGTTCAGTGGCAGCAGTTACTAGATCCATGTCTAAAATTGATACTGATATTTTGGCAGCTATTGCTGCAACACAGGAAGGTGCAAATTACCCTAGGGGTTTTCCTTCCAAATATTCTTATCAGTTAGGTCCCGAACAGGCTCCCTATGTAACAATACCCGGCGTTGGTGATCGGCTGATCCCCAACGCGGACCGCAGACTTTCCTTGATAACGGCTGCACACGAAGGCATGGCTTCGGCTCATGCTGGAGTGTCTGCGACCGATTCCATCTTGCCTCAGCGGTTCTGGTGGCGTGGTTTATATAAAGACACCCGTACTTATGTGCTTTCTTGTGACGTGTGTCAACAGATTAAGCCTTCTACGGTTACACGACCACCACAGACCTCGCTCTACATTTCTAACAGACCCTTTGGGTGTGTTTACTTGGATCACTGCGGTCCATTTTCTTCAGACACTGCCTATAAATATATCTTAGTGGCAGTGGACTCGTGCACACGTTTCATTTGGGTCTGGCCACAACGGAGTGCTGACGCTCGAAATGTCATCAGGGATTTGCGTATCTTTGTGGGAATCTTCGCTTGCGGCACCTTCCATTCTGACCAAGGTCCAGCGTTTGCCTCTAAGGCGTACAAGGACGCAATGGGTTCACTGGGGGTACGGGTGAAGTTTTCGTCTCCATACAGACCTGAGGGTAATTCAATTGTGGAGCGAATGAACCGTGATTTAAAGCAATCCTTGACAGCTAGAGTCCTAGGTACTGGCAGGAACTGGCTGGCCCACTTGTATACCGTACAACGTGCACTTAATAATCTCCCTAGAAGATCTCTGGGTGGGAGGACCCCTTACGAAATGCTCTTTAGCATACGAATGTTTGTGCCTGACCTTGATGGTCTAGACATGGCGGCGCAATCCGCCATCTTTGATGTAGATAACCATTCTACTATGTTACAGGACTCACAAGAAGCCCGAGACAAACTTGCAATCGCACATTTACCCTCAGCCACAGACCCTGCATTGCAGATTCCGGTTTCCGGCTGGCTTCCGAAGATTGGCGACCTGGTTCGAGAGAAGGTGGAGAACAAGAAAGGCCCCTCTTATCGTGCACCGGTTCCAGTCCTGGGTTTGAAGGGAACACGTACAGTCATCTTACCACCGCTTCCTGGTCGCAAGGAGAACAGATACATCTCAGTGGAAAATGTCAAGCTACAACAACTGGCCGATCCTAAATAGTGTTACACCAGCGGTCTCTTGTCCTGCAATTTACCGGACTTGTGTTCGAGGCCCTTCTGCCCGAACGGTCACTGATGTTACAATTGAGATGATTGATTTGCCTGAAAGTATACTCGAACCTCCAGTTGCACCCTGCATTGACGAGAACGAGTATACCTATCCCGAAACAGAATCTGTGGCTCACTTACCAACAACGCCACTGAGCCCGACACGTTATTCCTTTGACTCGGATTCCACCACGTCGATTGTCCCGTCCAAGTTCAGTATTTTTGTATCCTGGTTTAGAGACAATTTTTGATTCCCCCTGGACATACATTTGGTTGGTACTTTTCTTGATTTTTTTGTTTATGTCCATTGGCTTTGTCACAGTGTTTTTTCTACTGATCAATGGTCACTATTTACCTGAACGCTCTGCTGTGAACAGTGTTGCTGGAACTTTGGCTCCACATTCCTCATCTCACATCATGAAGCGTGACCACACATTGGTGAACATTTCAGCTTTTCCAGTTGCTGATGGCATCGTATGGGATGCGATAAATTTTCAAATTCATGGACTAACAGAAGTTATTAATGTACCGAATGTCCTTCGAGTTTCCATGGGTGATGTAGTAAAAAGTAATATTCATTCTGATTTGAAATATTATGCTTCATTTAATGCTGAGGATTTGTATATGAATTCTGCGAATTATGCCGATTTATACTGTTACCAGCATTGGGGCAACCATTTTGTCCATAAACCGAGTGCACTACGTAGCCCTGTGACCTACACTCAATGGGAACATTGCCCAAACCCTTTATCGGGTAGCTCCCGGACTCTTAGAAATAAATTTACTTATTTCACTGATTTTAATAGATCGAACCCTGGGTCCTATTATTTCAAATTACCCGCCCCATTCACACAGAAATTCATGTTGACCCACACTAAATTGCTTTATTCGAGTTCCTTTTTAAAGGCCTTAGCTGTGGGTGGTTATGAATACTGGACGGAAACTGTGGATTTGAAGTCAATCTGGGGCTCCAAGCCTTGGCAGGTGCAAGGCACCGAGGCCTTGCACCGTGCCTGCCTAATCCCAGCCCAAATGGTGTTTTTGAATGCTTCGATCTATCAGACTACGTGTTGGGGTCTGGCTACCACAAAACAAATGAATGCACCATCAATTCCATCCCTGTCTTCCACTCTAAACCACAGCTTGCACTTTAATAAGTCCCTTTCGACTTTACAGGTTTTGTTTCAGAACAATTCGTTTAATATTTCTACGCTTGTTCAGTCACCTTGGTTGTCTTGGCCCATATCATCTAACGAGTGCCAACTGCGTTTTCATGACACAGTTTCTGGCTATACTCAGGACAAGCCCGATCCTAGGTTTTCTAACTCCCGTACTGTCCCCACCTATTCTGTTGGTAAATTATGTAAACAATGGTTGCAACATTCTTCCCTAGACTCTGTTAAACAACATTTGTCCCTCCTTTCAGGCAATATTGATCTGTCCGACTTTATATTGGGACCTCGTGGTCCACGACCGAAGAGGTTCATTTATGAAGCTTATAATGAACTCTGGAAGCTATCGCAAATGGAGGCTGCTTCCCGTTTACGGGAAATAGACCAAGCAAATTTGGAAAAGGTGCTTGCTGTTGTTGACAATAGTATTAATACCCTGTGTTCCCGCATTTACACGTTGGAGAATATTGTGTCCTCTGTTGTTGATATTGTACAAGATGATGTTTCTGTGTTGTATCATGGTCAGAATCAATTAAGTTCAGTTATGCAATTTGCGTGGACTTTGCAAACACTTAAGTTGGGTAAGGTTCCTTGGCACTTTTTGAACACCACTGCCTTATTTCTGCCTTTTAATTTAACTGACAAACAGCAGTTCATGTCCATGAAAGATGCAGTTTACACTCTGTTACATATCGAGAAAGTGGAGCCCTTACCATTCTCTGTAGCGGAAATAGATTCTGCTGTGTGGCTAGTTCATGGGGTTATCGCATTGCCTTTTTCCTTGTTTGAATTTAGTTCATGCATGAAACATTATCCTGTGGGCCGTTTCCAGCCTTTGGGTAGTGCCTTCCTGCATGAACTTTGGTCCCTCCCTTTCATGTATAAATGCCTTAGAGATGACAAGGAAGTTTTTCTCACGGGGAGTCATGCGATTCAACAGTGGGTCATTCCCTTGTTTGTAAACATATTAAATTGCACGGAGCTTGTAATGTTTCTGCTCCGAATCTTGCTTGTGTGTTAAGGGGCATTCCTGCTCCTGCTATTTCTCCTACCTTTACTTTGCTTACAAATGGTAGCTATTTGCTTTTAAATAACGACAACTGCTGTGGCATGCAGGCCGGCATCCCCTATGTTGTTACTGTTTCGCACAGGGTTGTCTGCTGCAAGAATGTGCTTTTTCCTCCCCCTCACGACATCATAGATAATTCTCTTTGGCCTTCCATTCCTACTATGGAGGCGGATTTCAATAAACTGAGCAGAATAAAGGCGCTATTATTAAACGAGGAGGTTATGCTCACTTCCGCCCGGGAGACATTTGTTCTCCAGGTGGCAAGTACCCACAGTGAAATACAGGCCCTTTTGAACACTAACCTCCCACAACATTTCGGTGAATTAATTCACCATATTTTTAACGCATCTAACACTGTAGGTCTAGTGGGGTCCGGCCTAGTGTCCTCTTTCCAAACCATTTTTGGTGTGATACCGGCGTTTATTCATTCTATTTTTTCCAGCGTCTTTGGTGGCTTTCCATTAATCCTTGCTTTGGCGGCTGGTGTACTACTGTTGATCTGCTTCCTTCGCAATGGCTGCTCCCCGATGGGCCCTTCTCGACCCCGGACGCCTACATCTGCTCCGTGAGCGCCTTCTGTCTGGTTTCGGAGTTCTGCCGTTGGCGACACTGAGTGTGTCCTATACCCTTTCTTTTCGCTTTGCGTGTTTCACTTGCGTGCAACCTGTGATGTCTTGCATCCGCTGACCTTTCACCTGGGCCATGGATTATTGCCTCTCGAATACGTCGTTGTCTGTTCCGGATTTTGTTCGGTTGATGGGTCCCTTAGAGGCCCATGAACGGGACTGTTCCGTTGCAGGCTGTATGACGCGTGCGGCTGCACTGGGAATTTTGGCACAATGGGATATCTGGGCGGCTGCTCAGAATCTCCTACAACAAAGCTATATTGAATATCACGCAAGCTGTCCCGCATTGCTTTTGGATGCTCCGCCCTCGGAGGAGCATTCCTGCAGCTTTGACCTATTGGACTGGATGGCGTCTACGTTTTCTGACGATTCCAATGATGTCCTCTTGGACGGTATAGCGTTTTTCTGCACTTCCACTTTTTTGGATTGATTTGCCGTTCACTGTCCGTGAACTGCCTCGCTGACTATCTTTTTGCTACCTTTCCTCGTTCGTTGTCCTCCATTAGGACTCCTTCCACTGTGGACGCCTCTGTTCTGCTCAGGTGTTTGGAACTCTGTCTTCGTCCTTAATCTTGGCCGATGGACTGTCCAGGGGAGGGTGTCTTGTGGTTTGTGGCCTCCTCGCCTGCCTGGATACGTTGGCATATGCCTGGCTGCCATGATGACTTTTGCGCACGTTCCTCTTAGCCGCTGTTCTATCGCCCTCTGCTCCTGCCAAGTTATTCTACAACTGTCTGCATTTTCTGTTTCTCACCTTTTCTCCTGTTCCCTTTGGGCTCAGTCTGAACAACAGTTACAAGGTCGAAAAACACGTCCCTGGTTCCTGCTGATATGGCCAGTCCCTCGCACCTAGACATAACACTAGGTACAGCTGCCATGGGGAAATTGGTGGGCATTTATGATTGCGTTTTTCCCTCTTGGATGGAACTTGAAGAAAACCTTTCCAGAGAGAAGAGCTGTGATTGTCTGCTGATGTAGTCTTTGCATCTAGAGACTGAGGTATGGGGGTTCGTTTGTCAAAGCCCAGAGGTCTTCTATTCATATAATACAATAGCTACTAGCACGGGGAGGGTGGTAAGGTCATTCAGCCCTCTATCCACTGCTTTATGAAATGCTTTCCCCGTTAGTATTCTATGGAGTTGTAACTATGCTGATTATATTATTCTTATGCATTATGCTGATAGTACTGTCACGTGTACTGTATCTTAGAGCACGTATGTTGAAATAAACATTTTAACCTATACTGTGTCTCTTCTTACGCCGGTTGTGGACAGGAATGAGTGAGTGACGAAAGGGTGTTCTTGCTACTGCGAGTCCTGGGAGAGAGAGAGATACCGTGTTCTGGGTTGTCTAATCATTGGTACATTGTTGCTAATGGGACGCTAAGGCTAGTTGGGTTGGGGTTTTAGGTGCTAAGGTTTATGTTTGGCTCACCACTATATTCCGAGGTCCTATTATCCTGTGCATAGCTCTGTGTGTGTGCAGAATCCCTATAACACCACTACTATGGGAAGGACTGATAAAACCCAACCTCGCCTCACGTTTGAGGCGCGTAAATCCTCTAAATCGTCGCAGAGGGCGGCCTCAGACTATGAGGCTGACGCCCCAGCTGCCGGGCCCCCCACCCTGGAGACAACGCTGTTGGCTATGCAGCGCAGCCTACAGTCCATCGAGGGGACGATGGCGGCCGTGAACCACCGACTGGATCATATGTCGGCGCAGCTTGAGAAGCAAAATACCCGCATGGGAGAGGTGGAACAGCGGGTGTCTGCGACAGAGGATGGACTGAGTGAGGTCGCCGGGAAAACGCTGAACATGGAGAAGGTCCTATCTCTTATTCAGGCCAAGAACGAGGATTTGGAGGCCCGTTCCCGGCAAAATAACATTCAGATTACGGGACTGCCAGAATCCACGAATGTTGGCAAGATGGAGCTCTTCGTGGAGACTTTGATCAAGGAAATATTTGGTGCTGAACAGCTGTCCCCCATGTTTATTGTCGAGCGGGCGCACCGCTCCCTTCTGGCGCAGCCTGTCCCAGGCGCTCCTCCACGTCCGATCATAGCGCGCCTGTTGAATTACAGAGACGGTGATGTTATCCTGCGTATGGCCCGGGACAAGGGTAATATTGTGCATCAGGGCAACTCGCTTTCATTCTCTCCCGATTTTACAGTCGCTGTGCAGGCCGCAAGGAGGGAGTTTGGCGCTGTAAAAAAATTCTTACACTCCGAAGGGGTTCCCTATGCAATGCTGTATCCTGCTCGCCTGCGTATAGGTCCTGAGGGGGCCTTGAAAATTTTCACCAACCCCAAGGCTGCCCTGGAACATGCTAAACATCTGAAGCGGGCGCTGCGAGAGTCCCAGGGGTCTTCGGACAATGAGGAACAGTAGGGGCCTGATTGCTCGTCCTTCGCAATGTAGCTCTGTTGAATGTCTCCGCACACTGCTGTGATATTGTTCCAAACAGTTCCTTCTTTTTTCAGGTTGTCATTCATTAGCCTCACTGTCTAAAACGAGTTTCTCCCTTGCCGGGGAATGGGGAGACAGCGTTATAGTGTGACAGGCACAGCTACCAAGTATGCTCAGCCACCTCCTACTTGCTAAGAGGGTAGAAGCGCTCTGACGCCCCCCACATGGGAGTACCCCATTTGTACATGTTTGTTTTCCTTTTTTGGTTGGGTTGGGTAGGACAGGGCTGGGATGGCTTTAGCGAGTTGGGGACGCTGAAGTGGGTGGGGGGCTGGGGGGAGGGTGTTGTGGTAGGGCTGACAGGCACTTCTTTTCAACAATGTCGTTGTATTTATTTTATTGCCCATGTATTTGTGCACATGCTCCTGATTTATTCCTTTAGGGATCCTGTTAAGACTGCTAGGCTTAATGAGTGGTAATATGTAGTTCCTAACATGGAATGTCCGTGGCCTGAATACCCCCAAAAAAATTAGATCTGTACTGGCCTACTTGGATAGGATGGACGTGCAGATAGCTTTTCTGCAAGAGATGCACCTCACAAAACATTCTGAGAAGTCTGTGGGTGTACGTTGGGCCGGAGTGCGGGTGGCGTCCTCCTTTTCTACCTATTCCCGTGGGGTGATGATTCTGGTAAAACGCAGGGTTATCTTCACTGTTATACGGGCCGAAACGGATGAACATGGTCGAGTGGCACTGGTGCGTGGTCAACTGGGTGGAGTGAGTGTCCTTTTGGTAAATGTGTACGGTCCAAATATCGATGACCCAGCTTTTTTTGTGGATGTATGGCGACGCATCACGGGGTTCCCTGCCGTGGAGATTCTCTGGGGCGGCGACTTCAATGTGTGTTTGGATCTGGCGATGGATCGTATGGGACAGGGACTGGCGTGGCCTAAGAATGCTTCGGAGGTTCTGCTGGGACTGTTGGAAGCAGGGGGGATGCATGATGTATGGCGCTTGCGACATCCTGAAGCTCGAGAGAGTACGTTTGTTTCCTTTGTGCATGGGATGTGCACACGACTGGATTTGTGGCTCGCCACTGAGGTTGCTTATACTTGGGTAGTCAGTATCAGCCATATGGCTCGAACGCTGTCAGATCATTCCCCGGTGCTCTTGGAGCTGCAGATACCTACCTGTGAGAGACCTCCATTTGCATGGCGGTTGCAGCCCACCTCGCTGACAGATTCTGTTTTTAAGCACACTATGGGGAGGCCATCCGGAATTATTTTCGCAAGAATGAGGGCTCGGTGGATAGCGCTGGCGTCCTTTGGGAGGCCTTCAAGGTGACTATCAGGGGGGTATGTATGGGGGCACAGGCGGGTGTGCTGCTGGATCTCCGGCGTCGAATTCATAAATTGGCTGCGGAAATCTCTGCTCTCGAGCGGGCTTATGAGACGGACCAGTCTCCTGCGACGTTGTCCGCGATACGGAAGCTAGTGACTGAACACAACGATACCGTGGATCAAGAATTGGTTCACAGGTCCAGGCGCTGCACAGCACGATATTATGGAGAGGGGGGTAGGCCTAGCCGCTCGCTGGCACAGAAGCTGGCAGCTCCGCGAAGTCAAGAATACATCACAGAGATGGTAGATGAAGAGGGGGTGGCCCATTACACTACACCCGAGATTAGCAAGGTCATCCTTGATTTCTATTCCAGACTGTACGAGGGCAAGTCCCGAGTCCCCGAGGTGGACATACACTCCTACTTGGACGATGTTGCCCTCTGCTGGCTATCTCTAGATCATAGGGAATATCTTACTCAACCATTTGACGTAGAGGATGTAAAACTTGCTATTATGTCCCTCCCTACATGTAAGGCTGCTGGGCTGGATAGGCTACCCAGCGAATTTTATAAAGCTTACATTGATGACCTGGCCCGAGGCTTCTAGAGGTTTATGCGGAGGCTTATGAAGCTGGACATCTCCCCCCAACTTTGAAGGAGGCCCTGCTGGTTATGCTTTTAAAACCTGATAAGGCTGCTAATTGTTGTGATTCTTATCGGCCTCTTTCAATCATTAATATCGATGCCAAGATCCTAGCGAAGATGATTGCTATTCGATTGCAGCCGCTGGTCCCCTTATTGGTACTCCCTGACCAGTCGGGTTTGTGCCCGCTAGGTCTACCACTCACAATCTGCGCACGGTTTTCGCTACCTTGCATTACTTTGACCCCAACTTCCAAGCGGTGGTGGTGCTGCTGGATGCAGCGAAAGCATTCGATTCCCTCCAGTGGGACTATATGTTCACTGTTTTAACCAGGATGGGCCTTCCACCTTCAATGGATTAGGGTGCTGTATACCGAGCCCGTGGCCAGAGTGCGTGTTAATGGCTGGGTGTCTTCGGCCTTTCCAATCAGCAGAGGCACGCGGCAGGGTTGCCCACTATCGCCGATGCTTTTCGCGTTAGCGTTGGAGCCCTTGGCGTGCAAATTGCGCCAGTTGCATGCGTCTGCTGCTTTGCGTTTCCGGCAGCGACCTCTTGTTGTCTCGTTATACGCTGACGACATGCTACTTTATGTGCGCGAGCCCGCGACTTACCTGCCGGAATTACTCCGCGAGTACGTTAAATTCGAGGGCTACTCTGGGTTAGGGATTAACTGGGCTAAGTCGACGGTGATTCCGCTGACAGCTGGCACGCGAGAGGTTGAACTAAATTTCCCTCTGACTTGGACCCGGGACCCAGTGAAATACTTGGGGATATGGCTGCATAGGGACCCGACCAGGTAATCTCCATGAACTATGGACGTGTTGTAACACAGATTACGGACAGGGCGGAGCGATGGGCTAGGCTGCCGCTATCGCTTGCTGATCGTATTGCCGTTACGAAAATGTCTATACTACCCAAATTGCTATACTTATTAGTGAATATCCCCATTAGGCTGAATATCTCTATGTTTAAGACGCTGCAATTGGCCCTACTGTCATTTGTTTGGGGGGGTAAGAAGCCACAATGTAGTTGGAACGTTCTGGTGCATCCGTTTGACCGGGGAGGGTTTGAGGCACCCGATATGCGCTTATATTATCTTTGCGCGCAGGCGCAGTTTGCCCATTATTGGTTCTTCCCACAGCGGTTCTTGCCTCACACAGCTATTGAGTCGGATGCGGTACTCCCGATGCTGCTAGTGGCTGCAGCTCTTTCCGGGGGGAACGGCGGCCCTAGGATGGAAATTAATCCGGTACAGTGCACTGCTTGGGCCTGGCGGACGCTCGCCAAGAGGGCACAGCTAGATTATCTATATGCCCAGAGGCTCCCTATTGCGGCACATCCGGACATTTCGGCAGCTCAGGAGCGACCCGCTCTACGCGCATTGGAGACTGTGGGTGTTACGCAAATGGGTGACCTATATGAACGGGGTCAGTTCCGCTCACTCCAGGATGTACAGGTGGGTCGGGATTTCGGGTTGATGCTGGGATTCACCTATGTGAGAGTGCGGCAGGCGGTCAGGGCCGTTTACCCTAACTATCCCAATGAACCACAAACACTTCGAGCACTGCAGGCGGTGCTGGCTGGGAAAGAACGCAAGGGCCTGATTACTAGGCTATATGATGCGTCACAGCGGGAGAGGGAGCCAGGGGACCAGCCTTCCTATCTCAAGTGGAACACTACGCTGGGGTTCGAGTTACCGCTAGATCACTGGAAGTTTTGCTGCGAGTTGACTGGGCGCCTTACGGCGAATTATAATTTGCGCATCATTCATTTCAAATTTCTGCACCAGTTATATTATACTCCAGTGCAATTACGTAGATTCGGCCTGCGGGACACAGCTAATTGTGTACGATGCGGACAAGCTGACGCCGATTTTTTGCACCTGGCGTGGCAGTGCGACGGGATAGCTGCATTCTGGGCCAAGGTTGCGAGTGTGCTTTCAGATGTTGTGATGGAGAGCGTGCGGTGTGAACCAGTGGTATGCCTGCCGGGTAGCGTGAAGTATCTTAAGCCCTGCAACAGGCGGGTGGTCGCTGTCTCGACCCTCCTGGCTAAGCGGGCTGTGGCGCAACACTGGGGTGCAAAATCCACTCCCACTGTGAAGAAATGGATCCGTGACTTAATATATTGTAGGGAACAACTGGAGGCGTACGCGGAAGAGCTGCCTGAGGCCTCACGACCCAAAGATTTTTGGGCTCCACTGACTGTGTACTTATTGAGCCACCCTGATGTGTAGTATGTTTTATTTATTTACATGATCTCTTCCCTCATGTGTCTGGCCAGACCTTATTGGACTTGGAGCTATTGCCTATGGGCTATCACCCACGTGTGGTTACATGGTTTTTGGATCTGACAATGGTACGTTGCATAACTATTTCAGTGCCGGGAGGGTTGGGGGGGGTACAGTTGTCTTTTTTGTATTTTCTATGCTTAAAACGAAAATTGGCTTGTATCGACATATGTGAGGATTATATTACTGCACCCCGTCCTCGGGGTTTTGTGTATCACTGTTGCAAGTATTTCAATAAACAAAATAAAAATAAAAATAAAAAAAAGAGATAGATACAAGCTCTTTCTTGGATGGCCCTGCTTTCCCCAGGCTGACCCCGGAGCAGCACATGGAACTGGATACCCCCGTCACACCGGCCGAGATATAAGGTGCGATGCACCCTTTAGCTTCTAGGAAGGTGCCGGTCCCAGATGGATTTCCATCCGGATTCTACAAAGCATATGGGTTCCCAGAGGCACCAGACAGGGCTGCCCCCTCTCCCTGCTTATCTTTTCATTGGCCATCGAGCTATTAGCAATGGCCATACGTACCTCTGCAGGCCAGTGGGGTATCCTGTTGGGAACGGACATGCATGCAATATCGTTATATGCAGATGATATTCTACCATATCTGAGAGATGTCTGGTCTGTCCCAACCAACATACCCAATATTCTCACTCTCTTTGCCAGATTGGCGGGGCTGCGTGTTAACTGGGAGAAATCATGTTTGTTTCCCTTTGCCTCCCACACTACAGTTCCGTTTCTCACTGTTTGTGATGCTCCGGTCACTTGGCAACCAACCATGTTAAAATATTTAAGAATACGGATCTATCACACTAACCAGGACTTAATAGACGGCAACCTCACCAGAATGGTCACCTCTTTGACATCACAGATAGCATTCTGGAAAACACTTACTCTTTCAGTAGCAGGGAGAGTGGCACTTATTAAAATGGTGGTGCTCCCACATCTTTTATATCATTTCACCAATCTACCACTTTATTTACCTGCATCCTTCTTTCGCCCACTAGAACCCATGCTCCGCGACCTCATATGGAACACGTCGCAATGTAGAGTGGCACTTGCAAAACTATATTTGCCCCTGGCTCAGAGAGGGTTGGACATGCCTAATCTAGAACACTATTATTTAGCATCCCAGATACAGTGGGTGGCCCAGTGGGCGGCGGAGCTGTGTCTGGGAGACACAGTAGAGAATGGCCCCCATACACTTTAGATGCAATACTTCATCTTTTCCGCCATGCACTAGACCACCCAGGTCTCTTCCTCTACTAATGCAGGTTGCCCACCGCTGTTTCCGTCATGGCCTGTCCCTCACCAAACAGATTACACCATATGTGCCAGCTCTTCCATTACTGGGAATGCCCAAGGGCAACAGGAGGACGAAGCCAGCCGAACTTGTGACCTGGCACGAGGCGGGCATCCACACCGTAGGTAACTTATACCGTGATGGTACACTCATGACGTATGAGTGCTTAACACAGGAGGAGGAAATGCCGGTGGTTCATTTCTTTAAGCCCGCATCCTGGATTGGCACGCTACAACAACACTGGGGTGACATCGCACAAGAATTACGAACACATCTCCTGATACAGTATGTACATGTTATGGGTACAAGGAGTCATCTTAATAGATGGTTTGTGGATGTGCTCCGCACGCAGTCTGCAATAGACTTCGTACCCCTGTGGAATCGCTGGGAGGCAGATCTGGCCTGTCCATGTACACCCAAGGAATGAGACATGATACTAGCGAGCCCCACATCAGTTCCCCGAAATGCAAGATTCTGACTGATTCAGTATTATATATTACACAGGGCATATCTCTCCCCAGACAAAATTAACTGATATTTTCATAGACAGGATGCATGCTGCCCTTGATGCAGTTTTTCTGATGCCGAGATCTTACACATACTGTGGTCGTGCCCCATGATGCGACACTATTGGGGGGGAGTGACAAGACACTTGTCCTCATGCACTGATAGAACACTCCCAAACACATGGGAGGTCTGCATACTGGGGGTGTTTGCAAGAGATAAAAACACGGAGCCACTACCACATTTCTAGACCTTGGCCTGGTGGTGGCTAAACGACTCATCACAAGACGCTGGAAATCCAGCGACCTCCCGTCCTTACAGGCTTGGTCCCATTCAATACTCAACTGGGCTAGGGCGGAGGGAATATCCCTCCATAGAGAGGAAACTGTGGGCCTGCGCAAATTGCCAATCTCATCTAGCTGGGTTGCAATATTGGCGGCTCTTCAGACAGTATTAACTTCAGAGGAGGACACCAACGCCCTTAGCGAAATGTAGCTTGCAAACGAGCTAGCACGTACACACAAACCATGGCCCCTATAGTCACACGGATCCTATACACACACACTGTAATACGAGTAGCAAGGCAAATAAGTGGTCTAAGGCAATGTTAGTATTTACTTCATACCAGCGGTGCACCACACAAGGAGATAGCAAACCCTTTCTGTTGGTTAAACCCCCCCCCCCTCTTTGTTATTAATCCCGAGTTTTCCTGTTTGATTCATGGCTGTATGATATATAGGTCTTTTATACTGTTTAACATGTACGCTCATGACCACACAATGAACGCACGGGTTGGAGGTTGTTGACGTGATACATGGCAATCCCTTGGTGTTTGTTGCTGTTTGATTTCTATGCAGGGGCCCTTATGAGTAGTACGTTTACATCTGAAATTCATGAAATATGCCAATCTGTAAATGTATATAACTGATCAGATGATGCTAGCATCAACAAATGCCCTTACTGTACGGAATTTATGCACCCCTGTATTGTAACAATGTTCAAATTATTGGAAGCAAATGTTCATGTATAAACCATAAAAAGCCAATAAAATTATCAAACAAAAAATGAAAAGATAGAATAGTCCTATCTTTTTATGTGCGGAGTTGACCGCCCCCACTGCGGAGTCTCCACAGTTGTAAAGTTACTATTAAATCGTAGTTTGTGAATACCGAAAAAGATTAAACTTACACGAAAGTGTAAGTTTCCTTTGCGAATCAGGCCCAGTGTGTTTTGGAATGCACTTTGTGCAGTGTGGTACTAGCACTACGCTTGCTTGCTATATCTGGTCTCAGGGATCATCACAACAGGATCAGAACTTAAATCTAGTGGTAAAGTCTGACTTTCTTTCTTTAGTTCACACTCTTAGCCTCTAGGCTTATGGTGTCAGCTGTTTGTGGATATTTGTAGATGAAACATGTGTGACGTCATTCCCGCTACCTCTGGTCGCACTTTAGTGATTTGACATCCATGACTGTGCAATACCAATACCAAAAATGCACCATATACACGAACATTAGAAGCAGAGGAACGTTAAATAGTAATGCTGTGTGAAAATATTTGAAAATGGTGCCTAAAAAATAAAACCTACAACTTAATTCTTCAGACGTCAGTGAATTTTTTATATTTTATCGGATGGAGTGGTAAGTATGTTTAAGTGGAAATATTTGTGTAAGGTAAAAGGATCATAAAATAAGACTTCTTGGGGAAATATTCAGTAGCAGGGTAGGAAAACGCTTACACAAAAAATGGTAGAGTGGATCCTGAAAGGAGTAATAGGGATCAATCAGAACAGCTGCAAAGGGGTTTCTGATTATTTATTATTATTATTATTATTATTTAATTTTATAAGGCACACAGCTACCCGGAGGTTTCCCAGCGCCATCAGATACGGGCAGAGTGAAAGAAGACTATTGATTAAATAACCACGTTTTTAAGCGTTTGCGGAAATTCGTATAGATGGTTTCATTCCGAAGAGACGTAGGGAGTGAGCTCCACAGAGTAGGGCCCAGGCAAGAGAAGGACCGGCCGCCTATGCGCGACAGTGTGGTCCAAGGAACCGAAAATTTAGCCTGAGTGGAAGAGCGAAGAAGGCGCGGTGGAAGGTAGGGATGGACTAAGGCGTTCAAATATTGTGGTGCTGTACCAGATTTGATTTTATGCATATAGCTTAGGGCCTTGAATTTGATGCGGTTCTCCACCCTAAGCCAGTGAAGATCGCAGAGCGAGCCTGAGATGGAGGCCCTTCTGGGGACCTGACAGAGTAACCTGGCCGCCGCGTTCTGCACTACCTGCAGTTTACGAATCACCTCCTTATTGGCTCCTAAATACAGGACGTTGCCATAGTCCAACCTGGAAGTAATAAGAGCCTGGACTATCGTTTTTTGCATGGGACCAGGCAACATCCAAAGGATTTTTTAAACCACTTAAGGATGGTGAAGCAGGTTGAGGCGACCTTGACTGCTTGCTGCTTCATTGACAGTTGGTCGTCGATAATAACGCCTAAATTGCGGACCTGTTGCGCAGGTTGGGGAAGAGCGCCCATTTGAGGAGGCCAGTGCCAGTGCATAACAAGAGTAATCATAGCAGGAGGAAAAGAAAGAGTTGCAGAATAGTCTCTCTTTAGAACAAGCATCAGTTTCTCCGGGACAATAACTGGATGCACTTAATACTTTCGATTTTAAGCACTGCCCCTTCCGGCTAACCTAGCCCGCCCCACTCCCTTCAATCCTTAAGACCGGATATCTCTATTCATGGCTGCCTCGGTCTTCCGGGAAGCCTGATCTCCCTTCAGCACTCCTTCTTCAGCAGTTGGCTCAAAGCGAAATAGAAGTAATAGGTGGACTTTATGGATTGAGGATCAATTGCTTAGTTGTCTCTATGGGGCACTCTCTGACCCGCCTTAGTATCTTTTGAATACTGTCCAGTGAAAATTATCTGTCACTCCCTATTCTCACTGTCACCCCAAACCTTGACAGCAACCTCCTTCCCTCTCCTGGTCCTCTCTGCCCTCCATTGTTTATCCATTTCTCCTTTCCTTACTTGTTGATTACATGCCTAAGGGCGGTCAGGTCCTCATTCTTCGGCAGCCGCTGACACTGATGCTAAAGATGAACAATGATGAAATGAGTTTGTAAAGCGGACAGTTACCAAAGGTGTACTAGCTCTGAATTCTAAAACTGAACCTGAAGATGGAAGCAAAAAGTTTTGTTCAGCTTCATAAATACAAGGTGGTCACATGTGGTACGTAGGACCACAGGAAATGAGTTCCAGAGAAAGGCGGAACAGTAGGGAAAGGAATGGACCGCCACCCTGCTGCTCCAGAAAAGTGCCTGGGGAAGAATCCCATGGTGCACAACAGGGAGTATGGACCGAATGTACTCTGTGCGCACCTGGGCCCATTGACATTGACTGCCAGATGCACCAGCCATCGCTCCTGGAACTTGATCCACTCGTGAAGTTTAGAGAGCTGTATGGAGACAAGGTCATGTTTTCGAAAGCAAAAATAAAAGCAAGCCACCACATTCCGAATAATCTGTTGATATGAAATTTTGAGAGCCCTCACAACAGATCATACATTTATGTATTTAAAATATCTCCAAAGAATGCAATTACGCAAAGGCGTAGTGGTGCTCTTGGAGCTAACAATCATTGGTATCTACAGAGTGAACAGTTAGGTCTTAAGTTGTTTCCCCGAACTGAGGAGGTGTGTTTGACATCTCAGACTGAGTGGAAGCAAATTCCACTAAGTCAAGAAGGAAGATGACTACCTACATAACTGACTATGCTCTTTCAGATAGCATATGGAAGAATCAAAAGGGATACCTTAGACAGCAAGAAACAAATGGAAGCAACCCTGCCTCTCTCCATCATACTCTAACGAGCCCTCTCCACAAATCCTCTAGTTCATCACTGTGCCTGACCTCCAACAAAGAAATCCTGGCAGAAGGAGCTTCTGCCCAAGTCCTCTAGCTCAGACCCATGCCTTTCCTCTTACAAAGAAATGGTGGCAGAGGCGATGACTTGGTGAGCTGCAAGTGCTTTTTGAATCCAACCCCCAAAGTCATAAATCTGGACACAGTAGCTGGAGGGGTTACAGGTTGACAGAGGATAATCATGCCTCCAGCTAGCAGTAATTTCAGACCTAGATGTTAAAGACAGTAGGGGCCTGAAGGCGGCAGAACAGAGCAGGAGAAACAAGCCAGCAGTAGAAACATTCAGGCAAGGCATTTGGTAAGTACTTTACATTTACTAAGCTGTCATGGCCAGCACCCTCGCACATCTTACAGACAAGCTCACCATCTCTGGTGGATCTCGGTACACCCGCAGCTAGGATACTATCAGACTGCAGACTAAGAAGCGAAAAAGAAAAAAAAAACAAGACAACAGGCCCGCCCCATCTATGCACCCAGGATCTGGAACAGCATCCACGTATCCATCAGGACCACCCAACGCTGCTCATAATTTAGGAAAGAGTTGAAGCTGCATCTCTTTAAACAACACCACATCTGAATGCATTAACCATCCTCAATCCAGCTCAATCTCCTCTTACTCATTGACTTTATGCTGGTCTTTGACCATGTACAGTGCTCCTCTGCCTTTTGGCTAGGTTTGCGCTATAGTAATGGCATATACATACATACATACATACATACATCAGAGTGAGTTTGTCACTGTGTGCAAGGAATGGAACTAGATGATAGAACGTGCAAAAGGCAGAGATGTTGCTGCATTCTCTGATGCATCAGGCAGTCCAGGGGATAAAATTCCAGTGAAGTCGATGAAACCAGCAGGAAGAAGACATCAAAGGCTGATCTGCCCTTGTGAATTCCCGATAAACTCAGAAATGTTCAAGGCAAAAATCTGGAGGCACTGGAGACAGACCCCCCAATAGGAAAATGGAGAAGATGAAATGATGCTGCCAGCAATCAGAATGCCACTGAAACTTGACAAAACCCATCACACACATCTGCTATGAGGCAGCCCTGCGTTCTCCAAGTGGGTGCCTAGGAAGTGGTTGCCACCACCGCAGGTAGTACTGGTGTAGATGCTACATATGCCTGGTACCACAATACATTTCCAATTCAACAGGTGAAGTTAGTGGTACCACATTTACAAGGCATGAATGGACCACCTACACCCGTTCACCAGCAGGAAAGCCACAACCACAAAGAATGACAGGCTGGGGGCAGAGCAAGAAAGTCCTGTCTGCGTTTCATGTCCCTGAAGACAAGTACCTGACAGCACAGTCCTGGAACTCTATGGGGGAAATGGACTGCTGGAGCAGCTAGGGCAAGCTCTGCTGAGGGCTGTCCACCATGTGACATGGCAGAGCCAGGCAGCAAACCCCTTCCCTTCCTGCCATCACTCCTCCATTCACAGGGTCCTATGATCTATTTAACCAAATGTACTTTAAAAATGGTAAAAACAGCATTAGCCATGTGTCGAAAACATGTTAAATGTATTCAAGACTTCCCTATAATGTGGGTGTGTGTTGAAAGAGAAGGACATATTCTGTCAGTGTCTAAAAAAAAAAGAAGAATTTTGAGGTTTTCCACAAAGCAGTTACTACCGTAAGATCTGTAACTTTGGTTACTACCCAGTCTTCATGAAATGGACATTACCATAGAAGCAGGTATGAAGTCCATTTAATTAATTTGCTGTCACATGTGTAACTACGCCTAATCAAATGTTTAATTATCTTTAATGAATGAATGTGCATTCGGGAAAACTAATGTTCATTTATTCTTACAAATGTACACTTGAACCCACAAAGTATGTATAACCCAATCGATGTACAATTGCACCAAAGAATGTCCAGTTAAACCAGTGTGTACGTTCATAGAAGGAAATGTATATTTGTACAATATCCATGCAACATTGCATTTACAGGTGGCAGCAAACATGTATGAAGTGAACGGAGCATGAAGGAAGACATATTTATTCAGAAAAACAAAATATTCCATGCACTTTACTAGGCAAGTATGGAAAGTATACATATTCATAACGGGCAATTCCGTAGGTTAGCTAATTAACCCTACTTTGTCACTGCCATTCGTGTATTACAAAGCTTTAAGGGGGAAATGGGTGTAGACCACAACAATTAAACAATTTCTGTCAAGATATTGAGCTAAATCAGTAAATGTCCATTTAAATAAAGCACATTATATTACTAAATAACGTCATTAACTAATTCTGACTGACCACCAATTCAAACCACTATAAAATCATCTTTACTGATGTATTTAAATTCTTTTTAGTCTTTTTTGGTGTTGCATTCTACATCAGTAGTACTTTAACTTGCATTGAAACCTTTGTTTTTCATTTAAAACATACAATTTCGCGTTCTATGTAGCTCTAGCTAAAGAAGATTTTGCATCACTGTTAATGATAAATGTTCTGTTGCTAACTCAGTAATAGCTTGTTTAGGAATTGAGAAAAGGTGAACATTTGAGACACCCTTGATGGAATTCAAAACCACTGCGCGTTGTGCAAAAAGGTCTGCAGTAGACACAGTACTGGCCTATATACACACCCATATCCAGATATGCATTGAGCAGAATGTTTGATAAAATACTCAGGCACAGTTTAATAAAGGTTTGTGTAGGTGCTTGCGCATTGCAAAGCCGTGTTCCTCGGTGTAAATGGCAGGGTCGTTTTACTTTCCTGAGTTGAAGGGTTTTAGCAACAAAAGTTGACCCTCATACTGCAGTAAAATCGGTTTGCTCTGCAAAGTAACAACCTCCCATTATTTCACACAAAGACGATCATTTTTCTGTGGTGGCCTGGCGAAGACACCCCTTGGATTTGATACGAACTGGGACCAACTAAAATGGCCTGACACCGCTTTATGTCAGAACCTTATGGCAAGTGAAACAAGACACAAACAAGGGGGCAAGATATATATTCCATGATATACTGTGCGTAACGCCTGTTTAATGCACCATTATACGTGTTACATGGGTGACGTTCTTCAGAATTTGTACTGGAATGTTCAACTTGAGTGCAAATATTAAGCTAGACCTCACTGCCTTGACTTTGCGCTCTAGTGTAAGGCTAAGTACCATGCAAAGGTGGCTTTTTTCGCACATGCGCCACAGATGATGCCATAAACACTTGGGGCCTCATTTATTAAAAGTGGCGCATCGCTGGGCAAAAACATTGATGCAACACTTTTCATAGCGCCATTCTTGCAACACCATGGATGCGCCGTATTTACACTATGGAGCTCCATGGCACAAGGATTCAACAGATACGCATTGCTGGAGTGTGTCGGATAACTGACGTAACTCCAGCAGTGTGTCATGACACATGGGCAAGTCCCATGTGAAAAGCCCTGAGTCACTCCTTACGCCTGCTTGAAGCAGGTGTAAGGATTGTGACGCAGTCAAGTCGTAGGAGTGGCGCAGTGAAATCTCTTAAATTTTACTGCACCACTTCTACAAGGCATTTTTACAGGGGACACCAACCCTGCATACATTATACCTGACGCAGGTGTAGTGCAGCGCAGGCCTTTACAAAGTGACGCATCTGCCTAGATGCGTCACTTTGTAAATAGGGCGCAGTGTGGCGCATTGATTACGCCGCCACAGCGTCACTGAAAAGTGACGCAACGTTTGAGCAAGGCCTTCATAAATAAGGCCCTTGGCTCCTTAAAACTTCGGCATTGTGAATTTTTATAATCTGTCATACATTGACGTACATCAGTTTTCATGGAGCGCTACATTGCCTCAAGGATGGTAAATTTAGTGCTGTTTTTAATCCAATGTCAAAATACAACAATTTGTTCAGTTCACATATAAATAATGATGAACCAGAGGCGTACTTACCGTTGGTGCAGCAGGTGATGTTCACAGGGGTCCAGAGCCCGGAGTGGCCCATTGTTCCCTCATAATTGCTGCATTTTATTTCCCCAACAGCAGTCAAAAATGCCCTTTTCCTTGCTGGAAGGCAAAATGCTTCTGGCATAGAACCGTCTCAATTTTAAGGCCCTTGTGATGGGTATTTATTTACTCTCTATCAATGTAGAGGAGTGTTGTTGGGTATCCTTGATGTTTATTTGTGGATTGGGGTGATTTGTCATTAAGGCAGCATTCATCCCTGCTGACACCCCCTTGGGCACTTCCAAAAGCCCAGTCACTGCTATTCAGCATGGAATCAAAATGATTAGGGAGCGTGGGGCAATGGCAGGCAGCACTGAAAAAAATACACGGGGCGGGGTTATAAATCAGCCTTCCAAGAACAAGCAGAATGTTTTCAATGAGCTGATGGTCAGGTCAGCAGCACCAGCCCAGCCCATGAAACCTGAAGGGGGTGGGGGGCTGAAGCTCTCTCAGTCGAATGGGTGTTGCGCCACCGAAATCATGTTTTGCCGAAACGCGTCAACAGTCTGCAAATAGGAGTTTTAGAAGACAAAAGGGAATATAAATGATGTCCCCTTCTAATGTTGTAGAAATATATATAGGGCGAAAAGACAGACGTACCCATTCTTATGACTACCTCAGGTGTGAATTTGGACTCTAAATTGCCAAGCGTCTCACCCTTGCAAAAGACTTTCCAAGGATCCAATTTTAATAATTTATTGAATGTTGATTGGCAATAAATGTCTCTAAAGATGGTTTGATATTATTTATCAAACTAATAGCTATCAGACATGATGTATAATTTCTTGTTTAGTAGATGATATGTTTCATGGAATATCGATCGGTTATGGTCTAATTATGTATGAAGCTCACTATATTTTTTGCAAAAAATTTGTTGCTGGCTTATCATATTATTGGTCATTGTTTATAATAAATCATGTCTATCTCTAAGTAAACATGTTTTAATTGAGATAGTTTATGGCCAGGTACTCAGGCTTTAAAAGGTGCGTGATTTTGGCACTGTTGGCTTCTTTCACCCTGGTGGGATGGGCCTGGAGCTCTCTAAATACCTTGCATGAAAGTGAAGCTATAGGGTTCTTGTGTATCTTGAAGTACTCTGCTGGGTATCTGTCCGAATCTAGGGACTTGCTATATTGGAAGTCATCAATGACGGTTTAAACTCATCGATGTGTAGAAAGTGTTATTGCTAAGTCCATGTTTTTCCCTTAAGTAATCCTTTAAGCGTCGTCTCTGAGTGGGAGGAGGAGTCCAGTGCAGTCAAGGTTTAAATTTTCCAATCTAAGGTAAACTTCTGATGTGACACTTCATGCTTTCTATGTGCAGTATATAGCACGATTTCTCCTCGTATAAAGACTTTCCCTGCCACCCAGAGTGTACCGAGGGAGGTTACTGTTCAGTTGCTTTCTTCTAGGTATATCTGGAGAAAAGATTTCAACCTCTTTTTTTGTCCCGGGAGTTTGAATTTGGACATGTTCAGTCTCCAGTGACTCATGGGAGGTTGGAGAACTCCTACATCTAGCCAAATTTGTATGGCTTCATGGTCAGAAACCCAAGGAGTGGGTCGGACCCGGCGCCGCACTGCCAAAGTTTGATCGGGCCCTGAGTATCTCTTTTCTGTCTTTTATTTTCAAAAACAGCAGACATAAATTCAAGTTCCTTTTGGACACAAGTATTTCCAAGAAGTGAATTTGTTTTGTACTTTCTTGATTGAAATCTGTTTCTGTTTTCTTCCTTCTTTGTCTTTTATACCGTTAGTGTTTTTGTGGTGTCCATGCTTCTTGCACAGTTTTTTCTCAGTACCACAGAAATTCAGATGCTGAAAGGATCATCCTACACATGTTTCCTAGTAAAACAAGTGTCTACTCCAATTGTGATCCAAGGTCACTCAAGAGTGTCCAACAGGGCATCGCTTGTGTTTGAAAATTGCACAACTCAAATCTCTTCAGTATGTGTTCAGTTTTGAAGCATTAATTATGTGGATTATCAGTACTGTACATACTCCAAGGTGAACGCATTAAGTGTTGCAGAGAATCTTTTCCAATACATTTCTCATATTAACATGATTCGTATAAGACCCTTCTTTAGAGGAACATTTCAAGCAACTGGAATATAAACAACAAAAACTCTAGTTAGAAAGCAATAGATGTAATTAGCAACAAGTCTTGGCAAAACCAACAGGTCTCTCCTTTGAGACCTACTGGATTTGCCATTGCTTTTTGGTGATGTTGAACAGCAGCGGTGATAGCAATGCTTATTGCTAGTGCTGTTTAGTATCTGGAAAAAAAAGACGCAATGACACGGCTGCTGTTGGTGGTCGTGTCATTCAGCAGGTGTGTATGTGTCATTATGTGGTCTCCATTTTCTTGTATTTTTCATTGACCGATTTAAGTTGGTGGACGCTACTTAGATCAGCCAATAAAAAGAAATATGCTAATGTGCTTTTATAGTGAACCATCAGCTATTTGTTGTCAGGCCTTCAAATGCTTTTAAAAAATGTATTTTAAAAAAAAGGCAGAGGTGGAGGGGCAACTGAGGAGCACTTGGGGGAAAACAGCAGGGAGTGGGTGTGGCACAATGGAAAGAGAAAAACAGTTGGAGGGAGAAAGCAAAACAGGGGGCTACTAGAGAAGCACACGGGGAAGACATGCAACATGGAGCGCAGGGTTGGAAAGTGGGAGGGTGAAGTACATGGAAGAGAGAGTAAGCAGCCATGAGAAAAAGAAAGAGAATAAACACAGAGCCAAGGGGGTATTTTTGGAGGTGAGAGAAATATAAAAAGTTATTTTGAATGCAAGTCTAATGATACATATTTGGAGTTCTTGTTAAGTTCATTTCTCATACATGTTTAACCAACACAGTGTGACTGTGCACTCACTTCATATATGTTTAACTTACACAGTGTAGATGTCCACTCCACTCGCTTCAGAGCCAAATCTAGCTTTGAAGAATGTAAGGGTTGTTCCTTATGGGTACAGAGAAGGCTGTATAGGACTGCCTTATATTTATATTCCTTGACCAGTTAGTTGCCTCTAGATTTGGTCAAGCCCTGGGGCTGGAGTTCATGCCCCTTATACGAGCACTGCATCTCTGGCTTTTCCATCCTAGACAAGGCTGTGAAGAATCTGGGGTTCTGCCAATTGGTTTGAGTGAGTATTTTATGCACATGCTTTTGGATCTTGTGTGTGGACCTAGAGTACCACCACCTGCTGGGTCTTTATCTGAGTAGAAGCCTTCTCTGCCGGAGCCCCTGGCTTCATGAAGGCTTCATAGACTGCAAGTCTTCAGGAAGTGATTGAGTATAGACATAGATAGAAGGACTAGGTGCCTGTCGCACATCGGCATATGAGGTCAGATGGGCTAGTAATGTCATAGGTAATTTCCAGATTAGGAAGGAAGATTCTGAAACAAGGGAAGCGTAGACATCCTCCAGGGCTGGGCTACCAGTCATATTTAACAAGCAACTTCCCAGGGGGCTGGAGAGATTGGAGACTGGTTTTAAGAGCTTGTACACGTGTCTGCCATTCTCATAAACACCCCTTGTGGTGTTTATGCAGCATGGCAGAGCTTCAGGGTGTAGTGGGTAATGTACGCACTGCACATACAACACTTTCCTGTTCTCTCTCCTGTCTGCCCCCAGCCAATTGACACACTCATTCTGGACCTGTCTCTGGACCCCTTGACTTCCCCACCCAAGGGCAGAACCCACTCATTTTGAACTGGAGCTTTAACCAAACAGAAAAAAGTAGTTCTCTCAAAGTGAGCAGTGGAAAGACACAAATAAGCCAATCAAGAGGATGGTAAAGAGGCTATGCTCCAGGGCAGGTATAAACTCAAAATGGACGAGGAAAGCCATCTAATAAGAAGCAAGCAAATGACAGTGACAATAAAGTCAACCAAAGGTAAACAATGGGTGTGCTGTACACTCTCGTAAGTTCTTGGTAAGCCCACAATAGATCTGTTTGCAAACAGACAGTTTCTGCTGTCTGGAAGACTTGATCTAAAAATGATCCCACTTAATTTGCATTCACATGTAATAATTTCGAATCCGGACCATTCTACTATATAATGTGAATATCTTGGTTTTAAATCATCCCACAGCATATAACGCAACACCAATAAAGAAATGTGATGCACAAAAAACAGAGGCAGCAACTGCATATCAAGTGTGTCTGAACATGGGCACAGGGTGGAATCTATTGTTATAAGGAACATTCTGAAGCAGTTAAAAAACAGGGTTGGCATGAGCACTCATGTTTCACAGATCTGTTTTCACCTTCTCAAAATGAGTGCAGTGTTAGTAGCAATATTCCAGGAATAATGTGTCCCTCTTCAGGGTATATTTCCATGGTTGGTAGCTCTTTTTGGTGTCTATGTGACTTAACTGCTTGTGAGCATGGACGTCATTTAGGGCTCACCAGGGGTTGCAGCTGCGACCTCTCACTTGCCCCTTGTAACCCCTGGCACTATCTTTGCAATCCCTTCCTTCACAAGTGGAAAAGGCAATGCCAAGAACAGAAAAGAAGGTAATGTGTGTGATGTACATGGTTTACTTTCTGTAGCTCCAGCTGCGAACTGAAGCATTCAACTCTTAGCTCGGTAAAACAAATAAGTCTACAGCAGTGCAATGTATACTTTGCTGAATAAAACTTTTTAAAAATTTGAATTAAAATACACATTTTTAAGCAAGATGTTGCAGATTGTTACAATTATGAGATATAGAAAGTATGGGTATGAATAAAAAAACTCACCTTTGTAGTGTGGGGAGTAATATTTCCTTACAAATGATGTTAATCAAAATGCATTAATAATGCTAAGCAACAAAGTATATCAATAACATTGCTCACATTGGTCTACATAAAGAAAGAAATGTGGACAAAAAATATATTGTTCATTAAATCTTTGTGTGCGTCTTTCTGTAATTTTAGAAAACATTTTATGCTCAAAGCATATACTAGCCAAACAATTAAATCATTAGTTTGAGGTATAAATCATTTTGCTTTTTTTTTTTTTAGTGGGTCTATTATTTCCTCTCCAGCAAACACATACTTTTTCATGCAACAAATAAATAGAAATGTGAAATATTCCTATCATGTCAGTACCCTATTTAAAATGTAGGTGGTACATAAAATGAACATTTATCTGTGTTAATAACTTGTGTTATTGTATAATTCTGCACTTAGGAGTCTCTTAACTTCAGCAATGTCAGTTATTGTGATGTAATCAGCATTAAAGTCATGTACATCACTTCCTGGGAGGATTCAGTGTCAGATCATCTAATGTCACTTCCTGCGATGTCCTCGGGTCAAAGGGAAATTATGTGATGTCACTTCTGCTACCCCCGGCATTTTGGTGAATTGCACCCATACTTGTGAGTCTTGTTTCACTATCCCCCAACGACTTCCATTTGAACTCCAAATATATATGGCTTTTCAAACGTTTCCCTACTTTTAAAAAATAGTATGAAGTAATACTTCAAACTTACTACTAAGCAGTTTGCAGCACTAGTTTAAAAAACCATATATTTACACCCAGGAATTGGAGACCCACATTGAGAGAAGATTATAGTCACCTACAGTTTGCTGCCAGGCATCATAGAAAACAAGCATTGGAAAAGCCGAAAGGTCTGGTTTTGACAATCTTGAACAATTAATTGTATTTCTTATTGCAAGAATATAAATACAAAAACATGTTAACACCTAATTGTGGCCACTGCATGCTTGCAAACATACAATAAAATTTAAAAAAAACTTTCACACATGTGGCTGCTTCACTAACGATGGTTTTTAAATGACAAGTCTTTCAGTTGTGCCATGCATCTTAACATTATTTGTGACAGAGACAACAATAAACCAGTTATTTAAAGATAAATAAAAAACGAGTGAATTTTCACCTGGATGTGAACAATGTTCATAGCTTTGAGCAGCTCCACAAAGCAAAGGAAACCAATGTGTAAAGTGGGCTGACTTATTGCCCTCATAGTACATGCTGTGGTGGACAGAAGCAAAATGTGAATGACAATTTAAATCACCAATACATGAAGAAGGGTGACCAAATGCCCCTCTAGGTAGGTATGTTATGTGTGATTTTGGGGAAACAATATTATGGTGAAACAACCAAAGCTGTCTCAATGGCCAGACCTAAAAAACCCCGCAATAAATGAGTTGGTTTCCTTATAAGGGTTGGATACAAAGTGACTTCATGAGCTGTTCCCACCACACTTGAGATCTAAGTATGTATTTAAGTGCTTTGCTTTTATGGTGGCGGATAGAGTGGGTGTAATAATGCATGTTACTACACGTGTCAATCTACTTTTAGTGTTTCTGTGTTTATTTATGCAGCAATGTATTTATTTATTTAATTGAAGTTTAATATAGTGCCATACCAACACAGCATGTGCTTTGTGGGAATCGAGAAATTCCAGTTTTCCAAATTTGGAGAAGCGGAAGGGAGGAGGCGGCAGAAAGGCATATAGTTTAATTGCTGTGTAGGCTGCACAGACTGATTGAGAGAGAGCAAGGGGTGGGACGAAAATCAAAGATTCATGGAAGAGTTATGAGAGGAGGCTGCTTTCGGCTTCTAAGGTAACCAGAGCAGGCTGAGCCAGCGAGGCTGGCAGAGGGGCAGTGATTCCTAAACTTGTTTCTTGCAGCCATTGCTATTGACCAGCCGACCAGCATATACAACCTTAACTTCACACAGTATTAATTTAAAAAATCCTAACATGGCAAATCATTCTGCCAAGTATCTTGTATTTTGCTATGTTTATTACACAAAATCTCAGAGAGAGGTTCATTCTCCAATTAGGATCCCAGACGGACTCAGAGGATGACATTAATATGGAGGAGTAATCTTATAGTTTGTAGGTCACTGGGGATGTTGAGGTAGAAAAACAGCTGCCATCAGGGCCAGCTCTAGGGTGGTGCGATCTGTGCCACCGCACTGGGTGCTGACTTTGGGTGGGGGCGCCATGTTAGCAAGTATATTATCCTTTTAAAAGCACCTGCTGTCCCGTTTCTTGCCTTAAGCAATTTTCAGGCATCAATAAAAATGTCAAGATAACTCAGTGATTAATGTTCTTCCTGGAGAGAGATGGAGTTTTGTCTAGTGGAAGTTTTAACTCACCTATAAGGTAGCGCAGAGGGTTAATATGCCTGCTGCAAAGAACATGTACCATGCAGATTACAAAGTGCATATAACGTAAATTGGTCAGTCAGTGGGTTACTGAATTTGTCAGAGAGATCCTTTTGTTACTTGCAGTTTATAAGTTAAAAAGCCTTATATAGAATAGTGAGCTAATATCTGTCATCAAAGGGCGGCATGCAAACTGCAAGGTATAGGTTAGCGCTATATGTTTTTTTGCCCAGTCTTTCATTATCCTAATCTTGCAAAAAAGGTTCATTTGGGTATAAATCAATTCTTATTATTAAAGTGACCCCCTAACAATGGTGTTACGTTTTAAATTCTGAATTTGGACTTTTCCGGATGAAGGACTCTCAAACTATACTGCCTACCAGACATGTCACTCCTACACCTTGTAGGCCTCTGTCCTATGTAACATTTCCTATACACTGATTTACACACGTATGATTGTCTCTGTGCAATGTGTGTGTGATGTAAAGTGCTCTGACACCTTACACTAATATGAGTGGTGTTATAAAACTAAATGAATCTGAGAGAGAGTTGTTATGGAGACTTGAGGGCCCCTGTTAAATGGTGGTAGTGCGGGAATCCATGGCAGAGGTGGTCATTGGGGGTGCCAACAAACATTTTTGCACAGGGCGCCACCAGTGCTAAAGCCAGCCCTGGCTGCCATATCTGCAGCATCGTCATTCAACCTTCTGTCCCCCGTGAATCCCCATGCATCTCCATGTCTCCAACCTATTGAGCAGCGTGAGAAGGTAATCTACTGTTCAAAGGTGGCAAGATTATTCCTCCGATGGCTATGCAAAATAAGATTTTACAACTTGCTCATGAGGGACATTTAGGGATGTCCTCCATGAAACGTCTCATTAGAGCAAATGTTTGGTGGCCAGGCCTCGACAAAATAGTTGACAGGACAGTTAGCGAATGCTCTGATTGCATCAGTAGTGATAAAATGCTTAGAGTTTTTCTGCCCTCCTCAAGCCCGTGACTTGGCCCGAGTCTACCTGGCAAAAAGTGGCTTTTGATATTTCTGGCCCTTTCAACCGGTTACCTTCTGATGCCCGTTTTGCCCTAGTGTTGGTGGACTATCACTCTAAAGGGCCGGAAGTCAAGTTTGTAGCCAATGCCACTTCTCAGGTAGTTATTACATTTTTCAAGGAAATTTTTACTCGAGAAGGATCTCCTGAAGTTTTGATTACGGACAATGGTGTGAAACGCACATCACAGGAAATGGAGGAGTTTTTCTGTAAATGTGGTATCAGACATGTAACCACTTCCCTTTACGAACCTAGGGAAAATGGGCAAGTTGAACGGTTCAACCGTGTCCTTAAGGAGGAAATTGAGTTGTCTAATAAGTCCAGTGAACCTTGGAGGGATGTGTTGAGGAAGAAATTGTGGATGTACCGCAACACACCTCACTCTGTTACTGGGGTGAGTCCCTTTAGACTTTTGAAAGGAAGAGAACCTGTATCAGATATTTGTCCTTTGTGGATAAAGAATTCTAGCAAAACTATTGATGACATTGAGTTAGATGTTATTGCAAGATGTGTGAAAGATAAGCAAGATAAAATGAAGGAGCTGTTTGATGTAAAAATGAATGTGAGAGTTCCTGATTTTGCCGGAGGTGATTTGGTTAGAAACAAGAAACCTGGTTTCATGGTGAAAGGTGATTCTAAATTCGGCCATCCTATTAAGGTTGTTAAAGTTTGCAAAAACAGTGTTGTTACACAAGATGGCAAAGTGTGGAATGTGAGAAGAGGTGTCAAATGCAGATTCTCAGAGCAAAGTAAGGTCAGTGAGAACAAGACTCTATTGTATAACTGTGCAGAGTCCAAGGGTGGTCAAACCAAATGTGGTCAAACTGTGGCCTCCAGAGTCAAAGTGAACAATAGAACTAGGTCTTTGCCTGCAAGGTATATGTCTTGATGACTCTGAGCCAAATTAAACAATTGTTCCTGTTTTTATCTCTTAGGTTTGTTTCTCTGTGACATATTATTCCTGTTTTATTTTTTATTTTTATTATTTCATATTGTTGGGGTGAGATGTGTTATATCTTCCTGTACCTTTGTTCTGTAATTTCTTCTTCACATTTATAGAACTTTGTACATGCATTGTATAACTGATGTTCTAGGTTCTGGAACTACTGAACGGCAGTTAGACAAACTGGTTTACTGAACTGGTTGTACTGTGCCGCTTTTCTAATAAACTACGAATTCTACTTACCATCCTGCTGCATGTCATCTTTACATATTCCTTGACCAGTTAGTTGCCTCTAGATTTGGTCAAGACCTGGGGCTGGAGTTCATGCCCCTTACACTGACACTGAATCTCTGGCTTTTCCATCCTAGACAAGGCTGTGAAGAATCTGAAGTTCTGTCAATTGGTTCCAGTGAGTATTTTATGCACATGCTTTTGGATCTTGTTTGTGGACCTAGAGTACCACCCCACAGCATATAAGGCGACACCAATAAAGAAATGTGATGCACAAAAAACAGAGGCAGCATCTGCAAATCAAGTGTGTCTGAACATAAGCACAGGATTGAATCAATCGTTATAAGGAACATTCCCAAGGAGGTCAAAAACAGGGTTGGCATGAGCACTCATGTTTCACAGATCTGTTTTCACCTTCTCAAAATGCAGTGCAGTGTTAGTAGCAATATTCCAGGAATAATGTGTCCCTCTTCAGGGTATATTTCCATGGTTGGTAGCTCTTCTTGATGTACATATGACTTAACTGCTTGTGAGCATGGATGTCATTTAGGGCTCACCAGGGGTTGCAGCTGCGACCTCTCACTTGCCCCTTGTAGCCCCTCGCACTATCTTTGCAATCCCTTCCTTCACAAGTGGAAAAGGCAATGCCAAGAACAGAAAAGAAGGTAAACGGTGCTGTGATGTACATGATTTACTTTCTGTAGCTCCAGCTGCGAACAGAAGCATTCAACTCTTAGCTCGGTAAAACAAATAAGTCTACAGCAGTGCAATGTATACTTTGCTGAATAAAAGTTAAAAAAATTAGAATTAAAATACACATTTTTAAGCAAGATGCTGCAGATTGTTACAATTATGAGATATAGAAAGTATGGGTATGAATAAAAAACTCACCTTTGTACTGTCGTGAGTCATGTTTCCTTACAAATGATGTTAACCAAAATGCATTAATAATGCTAAGCAACAAAGTATATCAATAACATTGCTCACATTGGTCTACATAAAGAAAGACATGTGGACAAAAAATATATTGTTCATGAAATCTTTGTGTGCGTCTTTCTGTAATTTTAGAAAACATTTTATGCTCAAAGCATATACTAGCCAAACAATTAAATCATTAGTTTGAGGTATAAATCATTTTGCTTTTTTGTTTTTTTAGTGGATCTATTATTTCCTCTCCAGCAAACACATACTTTTTCATGCAACAAAACAATAGAAATGTGAAATATTCCTATCATGTCAGTACCCTATTTAAAATGTAGGTGGTACATAAAACGGACATTTATCTGTGTTAATAACTTGTGTTATACACTAATTGTGCACTTAGGAGTCTCTTAACTACAGCAATGTCAGTTATTGTGATGTAATCAGCAATAAAGTCATGTACATCACTACCTGGGAGGATTCAGTGTCAGATCATCTAATGTCACTTCCTGCGATGTCCTCGGGTCAAAGGGAAATTATGTGATGTCACTTCTGCTACCCCCGGCATTTTGGTGAATTGCACCCATACTTGTGAGTCTTGTTTCACTATCCCCCCAACGACTTCCATTTGAACTCCAACTATATATGGCTTTTCAAACGTTTCCCTACTTTAAAAAAAATAGTATGAAGTAATACTTCAAACTTACTACTAAGCAGTTTGCAGCACTAGTTTAAAAAACCATATATTTACACCCAGGAATTGGAGACCCACATTGAGAGAAGATTATAGTCACCTACAGTTTGCTGCCAGGCATCATAGAAAAAAAGCATTGGAAAAGCCGAAAGGTCTGGTTTTGACAAACTTGAACAATTAATTGTATTTCTTATTGCAAGAATATAAATACAAAAACATGTTAACACCTAATTGTGGCCACTGCATGCTTGCAAACATACAATAAAATTTAAAAACAACTTTCACACATGTGGCTGCTTCACTAACGATGGTTTTTAAATGACAAGTCTTTCAGATGTGCCATGCATCTTAACATTATTTGTGACAGAGACAACAATAAATCAGTTATTTAAAGATAAATAAAAAACGAGTGAATTTTCACCTGGATGTGAACAATGTTCATAGCTTTGAGCAGCTCCACAAAGCAAAGGAAACCAATGTGTAAAGTGGGCTGACTTATTGCCCTCATAGTACATGCTGTGGTGGACAGAAGCAAAATGTGAATGACAATTTAAATCTCCAATACATGAAGAAGGGTGACCAAATGCCCCTCTAGGTAGGTATGTTATGTGTGATTTTTGGGGGGGAAACAATATTATGGTGAAACAACCAAAGCTGTCTCAATGGCCAGACCTAAAAAACCCCGCAATAAATGAGTTGGTTTCCTTATAAGGGTTGGATACAAAGTGACTTCATGAGCTGTTCCCACCACACTTGAGATCTAAGTATGTATTTAAGTGCTTTGCTTTTATGGTGGCGGATAGAGTGGGTGTAATAATGCATGTTACTACACGTGTCAATCTACTTTTAGTGTTTCTGTGTTTATTTATGCAGCAATGTATTTATTTATTTAATTGAAGTTTAATATAGTGCCATACCAACACAGCATGTGCTTTGTGGGAATCGAGAAATTCCAGTATTCCAAATTTGGAGAAGCGGAAGGGAGGAGGCGGCAGAAAGGCATATAGTTTAATTGCTATGTAGGCTGCACAGACTGATTGAGAGAGAGCAAGGGGTGGGACGAAAATCAAAGATTCCAGGAAGAGTTATGAGAGGAGGCTGCTTTCGGCTTCTAAGGTAACCAGAGCAGGCTGAGCCAGCGAGGCTGGCAGAGGGGCAGTGATTCCTAAACTTGTTTCTTGCAGCCATTGCTATTGACCAGCCGACCAGCATATACAACCTTAACTTCACACAGTATTAATTTAAAAATCCTAACATGGCAAATCATTCTGCCAAGTATCTTGTATTTTGCTATGTTTATTACACAAAATCTCAGAGAGAGGTTCATTCTCCAATTAGGATCCCAGACGGACTCAGAGGATGACATTAATATGGAGGAGTAATCTTATAGTTTGTAGGTCACTGGGGATGTTGAGGTAGAAAAACAGCTGCCATCAGGGCCAGCTCTAGGGTGGTGCGATCTGTGCCACCGCACTGGGTGCTGATTTTGGGTGGGGGCGCCATGTTAGCAAGTATATTATCCTTTTAAAAGCACCTGCTGTCCCGTTTCTTGCCTTAAGCAATTTTCAGGCATCAATAAAAATGTCAAGATAACTCAGTGATTAATGTTCTTCCTGGAGAGAGATGGAGTTTTGTCTAGTGGAAGTTTTAACTCACCTATAAGGTAGCGCAGAGGGTTAATATGCCTGCTGCAAAGAACATGTACCATGCAGATTACAAAGTGCATATAACGTAAATTGGTCAGTCAGTGGGTTACTGAATTTGTCAGAGAGATCCTTTTGTTACTTGCAGTTTATAAGTTAAAAAGCCTTATATAGAATAGTGAGCTAATATCTGTCATCAAAGGGCGGCATGCAAACTGCAAGGTATAGGTTAGCGCTATATGTTTTTTGCCCAGTCTTTCATTATCCTAATCTTGCAAAAAAGGTTCATTTGGGTATAAATCAATTCTTATTATTAAAGTGACCGCCTAACAATGGTGTTACGTTTTAAATTCTGAATTTGGGCTTTTCCGGATGAAGGACCCTCAAACTATACTGCCTACCAGACATGTCACTCCTACACCTTGTAGGCCTCTGTCCTATGTAACATTTCCTATACACTGATTTACACACGTATGATTGTCTCTGTGCAATGTGTGTGTGATGTAAAGTGCTCTGACACCTTACACTAATATGAGTGGTGTTATAAAACTAAATGAATCTGAGAGAGAGTTGTTATGGAGACTTGAGGGCCCCTGTTAAATGGTGGTAGTGCGGTAATCCATGGCAGAGGTGGTCATTGGGGGGTGCCAACAAACATTTTTGCACAGGGCGCCACCAGTGCTAAAGCCAGCCCTGGCTGCCATATCTGCAGCATCGTCATTCAACCTTCTGTCCCCCGTGAATCCCCATGCATCTCCATGTCTCCAACCTATTGAGCAGCGTGAGAAGGTAATCTACTGTTCAAAGGTGGCAAGATTATTCCTCCGATGGCTATGCAAAATAAGATTTTACAACTTGCTCATGAGGGACATTTAGGGATGTCCTCCATGAAACGTCTCATTAGAGCAAATTTTTGGTGGCCAGGCCTCGACAAAATAGTTGACAGGACAGTTAGCGAATGCTCTGATTGCATCAGTAGTGATAAAATGCTTAGAGTTTTTCTGCCCTCCTCAAGCCCGTGACTTGGCCCGAGTCTACCTGGCAAAAAGTGGCTTTTGATATTTCTGGCCCTTTCAACCGGTTACCTTCTGATGCCCGTTTTGCCCTAGTGTTGGTGGACTATCACTCTAAAGGGCCGGAAGTCAAGTTTGTAGCCAATGCCACTTCTCAGGTAGTTATTACATTTTTCAAGGACATTTTTGCTCGAGAAGGATCTCCTGAAGTTTTGATTACGGACAATGGTGTGAAACGCACATCACAGGAAATGGAGGAGTTTTTCTGTAAATGTGGTATCAGACATGTAACCACTTCCCTTTACGAACCTAGGGAAAATGGGCAAGTTGAACGGTTCAACCGTGTCCTTAAGGAGGAAATTGAGTTGTCTAATAAGTCCAGTGAACCTTGGAGGGATGTGTTGAGGAAGAAATTGTGGATGTACCGCATCACATCTCACTCGGTTACTGGGGTGAGTCCCTTTAGACTTTTGAAAGGAAGAGAACCTGTATCAGATATTTGTCCTTTGTGGATAAAGAATTCTAGCAAAACTATTGATGACATTGAGTTAGATGTTATTGCAAGATGTGTGAAAGATAAGCAAGATAAAATGAAGGAGCTGTTTGATGTAAAAATGAATGTGAGAGTTCCTGATTTTGCCGGAGGTGATTTGGTTAGAAACAAGAAACCTGGTTTCATGGTGAAAGGTGATTCTAAATTCGGCCATCCTATTAAGGTTGTTAAAGTTTGCAAAAACAGTGTTGTTCCACAAGATGGCAAAGTGTGGAATGTGAGAAGAGGTGTCAAATGCAGATTCTCAGAGCAAAGTAAGGTCAGTGAGAACAAGACTCTATTGTATAACTGTGCAGAGTCCAAGGGTGGTCAAACCAAATGTGGTCAAACTGTGGCCTCCAGAGTCAAAGTGAACAATAGAACTAGGTCTTTGCCTGCAAGGTATATGTCTTGATGACTCTGAGCCAAATTAAACAATTGTTCCTGTTTTTATCTCTTAGGTTTGTTTCTCTGTGACATATTATTCCTGTTTTTTTTTTAATTTTTATTATTTCATATTGTTGGGGTGAGATGTGTTATATCTTCCTGTACCTTTGTTCTGTAATTTCTTCTTCACATTTATAGAACTTTGTACATGCATTGTATAACTGATGTTCTAGGTTCTGGAACTACTGAACGGCAGTTAGACAAACTGGTTTACTGAACTGGTTGTACTGTGCCGCTTTTCTAATAAACTACGAATTCTACTTACCATCCTGCTGCATGTCATCTTTACATATTCCTTGACCAGTTAGTTGCCTCTAGATTTGGTCAAGCCCTGGGGCTGGAGTTCATGCCCCTTACACTGACACTGAATCTCTGGCTTTTCCATCCTAGACAAGGCTGTGAAGAATCTGAAGTTCTGTCAATTGGTTCCAGTGAGTATTTTATGCACATGCTTTTGGATCTTGTTTGTGGACCTAGAGTACCACCCCACAGCATATAAGGCGACACCAATAAAGAAATGTGATGCACAAAAAACAGAGGCAGCATCTGCAAATCAAGTGTGTCTGAACATAAGCACAGGATTGAATCAATCGTTATAAGGAACATTCCCAAGGGGGTCAAAAACAGGGTTGGCATGAGCACTCATGTTTCACAGATCTGTTTTCACCTTCTCAAAATGCAGTGCAGTGTTAGTAGCAATATTCCAGGAATAATGTGTCCCTCTTCAGGGTATATTTCCATGGTTGGTAGCTCTTCTTGATGTACATATGACTTAACTGCTTGTGAGCATGGATGTCATTTAGGGCTCACCAGGGGTTGCAGCTGCGACCTCTCACTTGCCCCTTGTAACCCCTCGCACTATCTTTGCAATCCCTTCCTTCACAAGTGGAAAAGGCAATGCCAAGAACAGAAAAGAAGGTAAACGGTGCTGTGATGTACATGATTTACTTTCTGTAGCTCCAGCTGCGAACAGAAGCATTCAACTCTTAGCTCGGTAAAACAAATAAGTCTACAGCAGTGCAATGTATACTTTGCTGAATAAAAGTTAAAAAAATTAGAATTAAAATACACATTTTTAAGCAAGATGCTGCAGATTGTTACAATTATGAGATATAGAAAGTATGGGTATGAATAAAAAACTCACCTTTGTACTGTCGTGAGTCATGTTTCCTTACAAATGATGTTAATCAAAATGCATTAATAATGCTAAGCAACAAAGTATATCAATAACATTGCTCACATTGGTCTACATAAAGAAAGACATGTGGACAAAAAATATATTGTTCATGAAATCTTTGTGTGCGTCTTTCTGTAATTTTAGAAAACATTTTATGCTCAAAGCATATACTAGCCAAACAATTAAATCATTAGTTTGAGGTATAAATCATTTTGCTTTTTTGTTTTTTAGTGGATCTATTATTTCCTCTCCAGCAAACACATACTTTTTCATGCAACAAAACAATAGAAATGTGAAATATTCCTATCATGTCAGTACCCTATTTAAAATGTAGGTGGTACATAAAACGGACATTTATCTGTGTTAATAACTTGTGTTATACACTAATTGTGCACTTAGGAGTCTCTTAACTACAGCAATGTCAGTTATTGTGATGTAATCAGCATTAAAGTCATGTACATCACTACCTGGGAGGATTCAGTGTCAGATCATCTAATGTCACTTCCTGCGATGTCCTCGGGTCAAAGGGAAATTATGTGATGTCACTTCTGCTACCCCCGGCATTTTGGTGAATTGCACCCATACTTGTGAGTCTTGTTTCACTATCCCCCCAACGACTTCCATTTGAACTCCAAATATATATGGCTTTTCAAACGTTTCCCTACTTTTAAAAAATAGTATGAAGTAATACTTCAAACTTACTACTAAGCAGTTTGCAGCACTAGTTTAAAAAACCATATATTTACACCCAGGAATTGGAGACCCACATTGAGAGAAGATTATAGTCACCTACAGTTTGCTGCCAGGCATCATAGAAAACAAGCATTGGAAAAGCCGAAAGGTCTGGTTTTGACAAACTTGAACAATTAATTGTATTTCTTATTGCAAGAATATAAATACAAAAACATGTTAACACCTAATTGTGGCCACTGCATGCTTGCAAACATACAATAAAATTTAAAAACAACTTTCACACATGTGGCTGCTTCACTAACAATGGTTTTTAAATGACAAGTCTTTCAGTTGTGCCATGCATCTTAACATTATTTGTGACAGAGACAACAATAAATCAGTTATTTAAAGATAAATAAAAAACGAGTGAATTTTCACCTGGATGTGAACAATGTTCATAGCTTTGAGCAGCTCCACAAAGCAAAGGAAACCAATGTGTAAAGTGGGCTGACTTATTGCCCTCATAGTACATGCTGTGGTGGACAGAAGCAAAATGTGAATGACAATTTAAATCACCAATACATGAAGAAGGGTGACCAAATGCCCCTCTAGGTAGATATGTTATGTGTGATTTTTTGGGGGGAAACAATATTATGGTGAAACAACCAAAGCTGTCTCAATGGCCAGACCTAAAAAACCCCGCAATAAATGAGTTGGTTTCCTTATAAGGGTTGGATACAAAGTGACTTCATGAGCTGTTCCCACCACACTTGAGATCTAAGTATGTATTTAAGTGCTTTGCTTTTATGGTGGCGGATAGAGTGGGTGTAATAATGCATGTTACTACACGTGTCAATCTACTTTTAGTGTTTCTGTGTTTATTTATGCAGCAATGTATTTATTTATTTAATTGAAGTTTAATATAGTGCCATACCAACACAGCATGTGCTTTGTGGGAATCGAGAAATTCCAGTTTTCCAAATTTGGAGAAGCGGAAGGGAGGAGGCGGCAGAAAGGCATATAGTTTAATTGCTATGTAGGCTGCACAGACTGATTGAGAGAGAGCAAGGGGTGGGACGAAAATCAAAGATTCCAGGAAGAGTTATGAGAGGAGGCTGCTTTCGGCTTCTAAGGTAACCAGAGCAGGCTGAGCCAGCGAGGCTGGCAGAGGGGCAGTGATTCCTAAACTTGTTTCTTGCAGCCATTGCTATTGACCAGCCGACCAGCATATACAACCTTAACTTCACACAGTATTAATTTAAAAAATCCTAACATGGCAAATCATTCTGCCAAGTATCTTGTATTTTGCTATGTTTATTACACAAAATCTCAGAGAGAGGTTCATTCTCCAATTAGGATCCCAGACGGACTCAGAGGATGACATTAATATGGAGGAGTAATCTTATAGTTTGTAGGTCACTGGGGATGTTGAGGTAGAAAAACAGCTGCCATCAGGGCCAGCTCTAGGGTGGTGCGATCTGTGCCACCGCACTGGGTGCTGACTTTGGGTGGGGGCGCCATGTTAGCAAGTATATTATCCTTTTAAAAGCACCTGCTGTCCCGTTTCTTGCCTTAAGCAATTTTCAGGCATCAATAAAAATGTCAAGATAACTCAGTGATTAATGTTCTTCCTGGAGAGAGATGGAGTTTTGTCTAGTGGAAGTTTTAACTCACCTATAAGGTAGCGCAGAGGGTTAATATGCCTGCTGCAAAGAACATGTACCATACAGATTACAAAGTGCATATAATGTAAATAGGTCAGTCAGTGGGTTACTGATTTTGTCAGAGAGATCCTTTTGTTACTTGCAGTTTTAAGTTAAAAAGCCTTATATAGAATAGTGAGCTAATATCTGTCATCAAAGGGCGGCATGCAAACTGCAAGGTATAGGTTAGAGCTATATGTTTTTTTGCCCAGTCTTTCATTATCCTAATCTTGCAAAAAAGGTTCATTTGGGTAGAAATCAGTTCTTATTATTAAAGAGACCCCCTAACAATGGTGTTACGTTTTAAATTCTGAATTTGGGCTTTTCCGGACGAAGGACTCTCAAACTATACTGCCTACCAGACATGTCACTCCTACACCTTGTAGGCCTCTGTCCTATGTAACATTTCCTATACACTGATTTACACAGGTATGATTGTCTCTGTGCAATGTGTGTGTGATGTAAAGTGCTCTGACACCTTACACTAATATGAGTGGTGCTATAAAACTAAATGAATCTGAGAGAGAGTTGTTATGGAGACTTGAGGGCCACTGTTAAATGGTGGTAGTGCGGGAATCCATGGCAGAGGTGGTCATTGGGGGGTGCCAACAAACATTTTTGCACAGGGCGCCACCAGTGCTAAAGCCAGCCCTGGCTGCCATATCTGCAGCATCGTCATTCAACCTTCTGTCCCCCGTGAATCCCCATGCATCTCCATGTCTCCAGCCTATTGAGCAGCATGAGAGCACGGCTGGGCTGAATTCAGGATATGAATTAAACCTAGCCTTCTGCTCAATGGCCTTCTTCAGTCCAGTACCTCTAAGATGGGTGCCTCTGATCCAGTCCACTATGCCAGAAAGAGGCTATTCTCTGTTGCCGCTTTTCTGTGATCCTTGTAGGCTTGCCAGTCTAATGCCAGCTCTCATGGTCTGACAGACTTATCAGTCCAGCTACGATTTCCACTCAGCATGTGAGATGGAGGCTCTCAACCAAAATAAAGGATTATGTTAAAACCTGCAGGGATCCAAAAGTATGTCTTGTGACTTACCTGCAGCTTTTGCAACAAGCGCATAACCCCTGCGTTACACATGTCAACTTGTGACCTAGACGTCAAATGAAGATCTCTGTAATAAATGCATTAATTCATGGAGCTATAGTATATACCATACAAGCCTATGACATTCTAGTTCATGCAATGCTCTGCACGAGGTATAGTTTACACACTGGTCTCAGTAGCAAGTGTATTTGCCATTTGAGCTATCTTACTAATCACAGGTGCTGGGTAAACACAGACATATTCACCTGAACTGTCTTAAATTGCAGCCTGATTGTGACTAATAAAGTAAGTCCAAACAGATTTGCAATATTTCATTGTCATTCATGTTTTTCATGTCAGTGTAACAATATTGGCTATGTAATGGTGATTTGCTGACGAACCATAGGCAAACCGTCTTCGATGCTGCCTTAGGCTCCACTTCATACCTGCCCCCACAAATTCCCATTTATTAGATAAAAGGCACACACACACAGAGTCTATGGGTGGCCATAGAGCCATGCCTCTGCCTCAGGGAACTTCAGTCCAAATGTAATAGTTTTTCACGAAACATTTTGCAGCACCAAGATTTGCTGTGCTTGGTTGCACAAAGGGGACACAGAGCAGCACCACAGGTCTAAAGATTGGCATGCTGATGGCGCCATTTTCAGCTCTTGCGCATAAAAGTGCTGCCTTGCATAATGCACAGCCTCACACCATGGGGAAGAGGATTACATTGCAGTTACAGACCAGAAGCATCAGGTATTGTGGTACGAATGTATGGTACCATCATGTCCAAATTGGCAAAAGTATGTGCTTCGGCCTCCCTAAAGTGGCCAGATGCTTTACCTTTGGTGTTAATGAGCATTCGAAGCAGCCTAGAGAGGAAAACAGGACTATCGACACATGAAATCCGAATGGGCAGGGCATTTGCCAGCTATACCTGCAAATGCCCTTGTGAATATTACAGACGACATAAACTTGGATTACTGCAAAGAACTTGCTGATGTGGTTTGTTCTGTTCCTCATCATGTATCAGCAGCCACACCAGACTTCCACCAAGAAATGTGCCACAACATCAGTCCTGTAGATTGGGTTCTTATCAAGAAGCACATCTGGAAGACTTGCTTTGAATGCAGATGGAAAGACTTCGTCCAAGTGATCTTGACTACGAACACTGCTGTTAAGTGTGCTGGAGTTGCAAATTGGATTCATGCCTCATGCACCAAAAGGGTTCGCAATCCAGAAGAAGAGTTATGAAAACAAGAACCCAAGGAGGAGTAGTTCAATAGCTCGGATTCCAGAGGACAAACCTGAAGAGGCGGAAACATACAATGAAAACTGGTATAGATCCAAATCAACAAGTAAAATGGAGATCCAAAAGAGCATGAGTACCTTGTCGCAGACACTCTGTACCTGAATGGTCCTATTATGTGAACACTGCTCTGAATGTTACGCTAGAAGACTTGTGCAACTTGAATCCTGAACTATTAGAGCCACCCTGAAAGCCAAAAGATATTGCAAATGAATTTGAACAAGTTTGAAGCAAAAATAAGTTAGAAAGACAGTGAGAAGTAAACTCTGAACGAAAATTGATAGGTTTATTATTTTAGTTACTAGTTTTACAGAAGATTAACCTAGGCCAGAGAAAAAGCTACAGAAGAGTTAGGGATAACATTTTAGACGAACATGGAGTAGGTTTAAGGGTTGTCTATTTAGAAATCTGAACTGCAAAGAAAAAAAAGAACACTGACTGTATCAGAGAAGCCATTCACTAAAACTACTAAACTAAGCTTTTGTTTGACTCATAGAGAAATGTGCTACATTAGAAATAAGTGTAAGTGTATCATGGGATCATTTTTTGTAATAATCATCACTATAGTACTAATAGGGTTTTATTTGAGACCTGAGTCAGAGCTTAAAGCAAGGAACCTTACTAATACACACACACCTGACCTTAGAGAAATTCTATCAGTTAAACCTTTGTAAGCTATAAAAAGGAGAAATATTCTAACATTTATTATAGATTAGTTCAAGAATACACCAATTCTATGGATGCAAAAGATTGCTATGTTTGTGCACATTTACCACTTCTGTTTCTGAGGCGGTTATGTACTATCACATACCTTTGTCTTATGCCGTTTCCTGTAGTATTTTACTATCATTAGTCTATAGACGAGGACATTTTGAATATTTTTACTCTGATCATGATTTAGTACTTTCTAAAGTACCCTTGATAGAAAGCATGAATTTACACCCGCAAGCAAAAGAGATGAACGCTGCCTGGTATTATTTCTTTCCACATGCACCTATAGATAGTGTAAAGGCTTATAAAAACAATTTAACCTTCTAATGCGACCTGTAGAAAAGGCATACATAATGGCTTTAGAAGAATGGTACATTAACATGACAAAAACTACAGACACAAACAGTGATGTTCTAGAGAATGGATGGCAGAAAGAAGATGGTTTACCCTAAACTCAGAATAGACAGCAAATTGAAAGGGAAGATTTGCGTACACAAAGAGAGAACACCAAAAAGAATAAGACATGTAGGTATTAGCAGCTGTGAACACACATTTGAATTGACAGGTAGATCTTGGCAGATATTATAGGGAGATGAAAATGCAATCCCAGGGGTTTACTACATTTGTGGACAAAACACTTATTTCCTGTTGCCAGCTGATTGGGAAGGAACTTGCTATTTAGGCATACTTGTCCTGAAGATATATCATGTTGCAAGTTTAGACGCACTAACTTTAACACCAGCACATAGACAGATATGTAGTGTAAAAACTGGAACTGAATTAGTAGGAGATGTATTTGGAGCAATAATTCCACCTGTAGGTGTCATCATGAATGATGAAAAGATTAGGAAATTAGCCACAGTAGTCGACAAAATGGTGACCAGCACATCTGGAGCCTTGCTTGTGATTAACACATTAGTTGCTATAAGGTCCATGGTTTGCAGGACCGTCTTGCTTTAGGCATACTACTGGTAGAGAAAGGAGGAGTTTGTTGAATGCTTAAATTAACTCACTGCTGTTCATACATACCTGATGAAAGTAAAGAAATAGAAAATGATGCAAAGAACATTTCAGGTTTAGAACCTGAATTACATGAATTGAAAACACGAAGTCTGCATGAAATTTTTTGAAAAGGATTAAGCACTATTGGAAATTGGTTTTCAGCAGCAAGGAAAGGTATATTGATAGCTATATTCTTGCCAATAGTAATAGTGGGTCTTTGTCTAATATTTCTTTATGTTCGATTACTGAGTTGTAAATATTTCTTACACAGAAGACAGAAAAATCTCCTGAAGAAATTATATGGAAGTGATATGGGAATATATGGTATTATGAATGATGACTACATGAAATCTCTAAAATTTGAGGAAACAAAAAGAAAACGGCAGGACTCAACTGATGACAAAAGTGCATTCTGAAACAAATTTGTACTTGAAACCTTACTGAGTTATGATTTTAAAAAAACATCAGAAGGGAAGGACTGTTTAAGTCTAAAATTTTCATAATAATTTACTTCGCCTAATGTTGAAGAAAATGTGCCTGACATTAGAATGTGCGTCTAACTTTGTCTTTTCTGTAAAAGAGAAAAAATAAAAATGCTTCTTTAAAATGTGATAAATAAATCATGTAGCTTTGAACCGTAGGAAAAGATGCTTTCTTGAACCTGTAAAAATAAACGCGCAGCTTAAATATGAGGCTCTCATACCTAATGTGCTTCTACAACTTGGCCTGAATTTTTTTTTTACGACTTCTGCTTGACGTTGAAATAAAATGCCTGTTAAAACTACTGATCTAACCCTCTTATTGTAAAATTGTTCATCGCTTTAAAATGTGCTGCTCTAAGAGAAATGTATTTCTTTATTTGCTCACACCATATGATTTCCTCATTTCACTAAAAAATGTATTCTGCCATATTTATAGTGAATAGACTATTTTTAATGTTGAGCTTATTGAAGATATTGCTTTGCATGGTCTCATCAAGACTTACTGATAGAAATGTTTCATTGCTTTAGACTAGCCCTTTGTCCACACAATGGGATACTGACAACAGCTAACAGAATAAACCTTCAAAGGTTCTCATGAGACTTCCCTCATGTATCTAGTGCACGACATATTAGAAACTTTTAGATAACCGCTCACTGGAGTGAATGTTTACTGTGGGAAATGGGAGGAGAGACGACAGACCATCGGAAGACCCGTTTTCATTGGACGAACCGTGCTGAATGTTGCAAATGTTTTATGTTTTCATATATAAGTATTCCTAGTTAGAGAGGCTACACCATTCTTCCTTTCCATGCCATCATACCCTCAATGCTTTATGCATTATTTTCCCTTATTCTTGCCCGGATTGCTGTGTTCTACTGCTAACGGCCATTTCTTTTACCCTGATCTTTTTGCGGGGAAACTTTCTCCTACAGTTGATCATAGCTACTGCTGTGATTAATTTTCCTAGATTTAATTAATAGCTGCTACTGCAACTTGTTGGGGAACTCGGCTGAGTTTCGGGAGCTGCTCAATATGGGGAGTGAATTCTTTGACTAACTAAAAGCTCCAGGATATTGCTCTTTTTCCAAAGAGAACTCTGTATGGGTTCTTATTTAGGTTAGGACTCTTAGATTAAGATAGGGACTATTTCCTTTATGGAACACGCTGTCTATGTTGCCCTGACTCTAATGAAACCTTTTCTCGATAATTCTGTACTTTGACTAATCTGAATAAACACAACAAAACTAATAGTAATCTCTTAAGGAGAAATAAAGCTTTAAAACTATTCCAAACCTCTCATCATTGACTGAAAATTAAGTTACTGAAAGTTAAAGATTATACTTGAGATGCAATTTATTGCAGTTCCATTCTGCCATGGTGGCCAAGGTCCATTGGCCTGAAGACGGAGGAATGCCAAAAATAGGAGGCCTTTGTTGTAAGTGCTTTGGGTTTACACTGGTCATCAATTGGCCCTCCCAAATTTTGGACGCGAACAACTATGATAGACTTTTGTACATAAATCACAGAATACAAAGAAAGGAATAAAGGATTGGAAATGCTATATACACTGTGGCAAGGGCAGCTTGCACCTAACTTGTTAAAAAGCAATATATTGTTTTCGGTTTTCACATGTTTTTTCTGAGCAGGTATTGTGGCTATGCATTCAGGGGTGGATAAAATGGTCCTGAGCCTGCGTTCATGTACTATGATAGACTGCTAATGTGTTTTTGCAACTTAAACTCTAGTTGGAGGGTTGTCACTGCCACATGATCTGGTTGGTGTCAGTACTTCATTTATAAAAAAAAATAATAAGTGCCTGGCCCAAAGATTTTATTCTGGAGGTCACTGTGGTGCTTTCGAATTCTGGGGTCTTGAAATATGAAGGCTGTCACGTCTTCATTCCACCTCATGCCTATCTCCTCCCTTACATTACACCTCCCGTCTCTTTATGCCACTCCTGCAGGTTCTTTTTAATTCCTGCTGCTCTGTTCTTCCTTCTGTCCCTCTTTTCTGTCTTTTTCTGTTTTGCTCTGGGTCTGATGATGAAATGTAAGTCCCAGGCCCAAATATTAGTGCATTTGCCTACCACTGGCAAGCACGGCACAATTTAATCACTGCTTTTTTCAAAGTGACTGAAAGTTGATGCAGATACCTTTGATGTTTCAGATCTATTGGTTTACAACATTTTGAATTGTGCCCTCTATTGGACTAGTAGCCAGTTGAAAGCGTGGGAACATTTTCAAGAGTTAGGGGTTACTGGGCCCAGATTGTAACAATCAGGGTTTTTTTTTAAAACTCTGGTGTCATATGATTTGATATTGCTATGGAGCCCAAACATGAGCACTGAATACATCCTTTTAGCATTTGTTCCTCAGGGTACTGGTATTGAGCAGTCAGAGGCTTACTTAGGGAGGTGGTGTGGTGTTAGAGTATCAGAACTCATCAAACCTTTCAATAGTAATCAATAAATTAATGTGCGGCCAGTGTTTTGACTTATAAAAGAGGAAGCACTTTACTATTCACACACAGAGGGCACGTTGATTATTACACCACATTTAGATAGTAGTTCTTGTGGAGTCAGGGAGGCAGCCTATAGTGCTTCAAAGGAACAGGTACCCAATTCAATGCAAGAAAGTCTTTTAGCCCTTGAGGGGCTGTCAAGAGTAATGTTCACAGGGAGGTTGGGTTGGCTCTAGTCAGCGGTCATGAGTAGTTAGCCCTTCAAGTGGAGGATTCCCCCTTGATGGTGTTTTGCCCCTTTGCACAGTACCTTTCAGTCTGTTATATTGTTCTGTGAAGCAGGCAGCGTGTGCTGGCATGTATCAGTCAGTAGGGCAGCGCTACTCATGGTGTGGTACACTTCGGCATGGCTCATCGAGAAGGAACTGTGACTCTGCCCAAGGTGCCCGTGTTTGGTCAGGTAACTGCAGGGTGTGCCAGTACCTGGTAGAAGGAGGTTGCGCCTGGATCGTGATGCTCACAATTTGGTGCAACTCTTACTTGGGATTTTCTGTGGGCACAATCACAAGCTGACCACTGAAACAAGCTAGAAGTCTACCCCAGGTTGTAGTAGTAAGAACAAAGTGTTGGTTCGGGTCGTCTTTGACAGTAGGGGGTGCCTACCTCCTTGGCACAATACCTTTTCCTACACCCTGGTTCATCAGTGAAGAACTCCGGATGCAGTTAGGGATATTTAGCACCTCGCTACTTCTAGGCACTTGGTCTTTTGAGTGGAAATCCCACATAGTTGATTTCACTGTGGCCTACAAAAATGGGTGCTCCATCTTTAGCCTGCCCGCAAAGTTAACCATAGATTCCAGGTCTCACTCGCTAGTGGAGTGATGCAAGTCCTTCGCAGTCCCCATTCTTCTAGTCATCTGTCTCATGCAAGAGCACCTCCAATGCCCCTCCTAAGCAGTTGGCCAGCTCTTTCCTTTAAGGCAGGGTCAAGGCAGCCTCTCCTGGGATGCTTGCATGGCTCCGCAGATTTCTTGTTCCAAACATGGCAAGGGAAATTGTCAGTAGATATCCCCTCCCTCGACCAAAAAAACCTTTTACAGTCACCACTGGTGTGGGACACCGGATTCTGGCAGAGTAATCTTGCTGAAACTTTCTATCTCATCTATACTAAAGTTGCAGGCAGTGTTTGTGTATCCCAACAGTCAGTTCTGAGATGGATTTCGGTTAGTTCTTCCTTTATGCTTGTTTGTCTGACGCTGGTCCAGCCATTGTCTTCATATTCAGGTGTCAGCAGTAAGGTGGGGTGGAGTTGGGAGTCTCCTGCCATGGAACACCAAACACAAGGACACAAATGAGAGAGAGGCCAGCTCTCTTAACTACCTGTTAAATGGGAGTGCACAGGAAGCGGTTACCATTTCTCACCTGATAGATCTTTCTGGTTGACTGAGAAGCAAAAGGTAGTCGACATTCAAATAAACGATTTTGAGTTTGTGTTACCCATTTGGTCACATAATAAGTACCAGGAATCAGTAACTAAAGTTAAGTGAGTTTATTACAAGCTAGTAATCATTCCACTAAACACAATAATCAAGAACATGTTATAAGCGTACAGTAGTACAACCAACGAATTAATGGGTCAAAGCCAGTTCCGACGCAATAGCACAGAGCATAAAATAACAACAGTCAGAACGATACTGCCAAGAATTTGGAATGAGTGCTCCTTAAAGAAACTCTGCTTCTTCTTCCGAAGCATGAATAGATTCTAAAGTCCCTAATTTGTCTCTAAATCTAAAATGAAGATAGTTTGGAATAAAAGGACTCAGGAGGATTTTAAAATACAGGACGGGGTCAACACAGTGAAAACTTCAGTAGAAGTTTTCTAAACAGGGAAATAAGTGTTAGCATAAGGCCACACTCATGTGAGAATAAAGGGAAGTCGAGAGATCTGTACCTCTAAAAGTCCATGTGATCGCTCTTAACTTCTAACAGTGTGAACACTAATTAAAACATACAAACACTCATCATTTTTTTTTTTTTTTAAATATCTTTATTTGCATTTTGTCAAACAAACAGGTTACAATTGAAGAAGGAAGTGGGGGAGGGTAAGGGGGGGAAGAAGGGGGGTGAAACAGGTAGGGGAAAGAGCTTGGGTAAGATATGGAATGGATAGCCATTACAAATACAATAAGGGATACAGCAGGTACTTTCGGAGCATTCGCAACCTGTGATAAACATCAAGGCTATACAACAGGTAACTGACCACGGATTGCCTTCTTGTTATGTTATGTAGGTATCAGCTGTCAAAAGTACCATCCTTTAATGTCCAGATAGATTCAAGAAAAGTTCTCCTCTGTTATACAAACCCTCATCATAGGCAATATCTTGCACCACCCCTCCAAGAACCAATGGTATTCTACTCCTCAGGTAGAGGGGCAACATCTCCAGACTTTCCCATCCCACAGAACTTGGATAGCCTTGGCAACCTTGAATTTCCCTCTGTTCCTGATAAGTGATGAATAGGGGGGGGGGGGCTTCTTTTGCTCATTAAATCGTCCTGTTCTTGCCAAGATTTCTCTTCTCATACCACTCTATCACTAATACAATACTACTCCCTTCTGTAGCTACGAAGTCTAGAGAGCACACCTGCACAGGAGAAAACATGCAAAGCAACAACATACATTTCAAATTAAGGCCTAATCACGTTAACTTTAGCTGAGCACATGAAATATGTACTTTGAAAACATGATTATATGTGCACGTAGGACTTCAAAATAAATGCAACAATGTTCAAGTTTACATATGCAATGTACTTTCAAAAGATGTAATACGACTTGAAACATAAGTGTAAATATAGGGGAGAACTACATTTCTTCATGGTTAAGCTTAAATATTAATATGCACATGTTCATAGGTATCTACTTTCTACAGTGAATAGACTTCAAATGTACATTTAAAACTTCACTTCACATTATTAAAGTTAAGGCACACAGAGTATATAGTACTAAGTACATGTAAATATTGCGCTTCTGTGATGTGTAAGCGTGGAGCCTAAATTGTGCTTCTCCAACACCATAGTGTTAGCCCTTCCAGAAAAGAAAGGTCAGGAGCAATTCCCTGTGCTTTAATGGGACTTTCTGCCTCACTTCCACCAAAGCCTAGAGTCTGACATACTACAAAAGATCACTGTTACGTCGTGGAGGAGCCCTTCAATTCACATTCTTGTCTGTAGCTCTCTCCAATCTCCATCTTAGAATCTACTATGCTTAGCAAACACAAAACAGAATCCTGTATTTCCACAGCTATGTGTAATATACACACTCCACACATGCCCTCTAAAAAATAGCAGAAGTAACACAAGTCATCCATTTACCACATGGATGACGCAAAGGACCCAGTTGTTGGGGACTAGCATACCAATTTGAAAACACAGGGGAGGCCAATAGGTTTCTCCCTCTATCAGCTAAAAAGGAATATCCCATCCTATAATCTTGTCATTGCCATCACTGTCGGTCCCAACTGCACGCAGTTAAAAAGAGGGTGTACATGGTGGGCCACTCCAGATAACAGAGTCCTGCTCTGGGTTGTAATCCATGAGGCAGGAACAATCAGCTCAAGTACCTAAATGTCTTGTGTGCTGAACCGAAAGTCAAAAACCTACAAAGCCTCCTAGGATGAACTCGAAACAGGGGAGCATGCTATCTAGAGCCGTGCAGGGGTCCTTTGTGTCACCACACACAGGATAACCCCCAGGTAGCTGTTCGAGCTGGAAACCTTGTGTTTCACACTCAGCTTTTAATAAGAAATGTCCATGATTACTGGTAACCATAACACCTGGTGGGGTGGGAGTGATTATTATTGTTTGTGGAGATTGTGTGTTAGCATTTTAGAGAAACAGAGTGAGGTCCTGATTATTATAGGTCTGGTAGTCCCAGGAGTGTGTGCCCAAAACACGATTACAATCTGGGGGCTAATCGTGGGTCCTTGCTCTTGGGATTTTCAGCACAAACATGGCGCAAATCACGAAAGTAACTAGCGTTCAGGCTCTGTTTGTGCCCCTTAGAACGGGGAATAACATGAGCTATTCCTGTCCTATTTCCCATTACAAGTAGTCAAACTCGTAATTGAGCACAAATTGTGCACCAACTTATTTGGAAACCCCAACACAATCGCAGATTAGTGGATGCCCAATTTCCACTTGCTTTTTGTGGCCTAGTCGTTTTTGTGCTACATGTAAGAGGACAAAAACATCATAAGCAAGGATGGGGGGGTAACGACTATTGTAAGAATAGTAACATAGGCGCTAGAAGTAGGAGTGCGGGGGTGCGGCAGCACCCCCATAATAACCATGCTGGATTTCAGAAAGTGAATGAGCAATAAGCTTGCCATTACATTTTGTTTTTGTTTGGTCACATTGAGTCAAATGTCAAGCTATGTCTTCTGACAAATGCTTATTCTTTTAACATGGAGATTGATGTTTACTTTTTTTTCTTCGACTGCAAAGTGAGAGGATTTTGTAAACTGAACTATGTGGCAATCTTGCTGGGATACTGTGAGTGTGAAAGGAAAGGCTGTAGGATGTCATTTTTTTTCTAACACAACAACATTTAAATTCATGTAAATGATCTGTACAAATATTTCAAAATATATTAGCAGTTAACAGAAATAAAGCCAATTTTTTGTAATTCAGAAGTATGAGGGAAACAAAGATTGTAATAGGATCAAAACAAATCAAGAGACTTTACTTGGTGATGTACAAATGATAAATATTTGCTGTATCCTGATTTCCCCAAACATTAGTGTTTAAAGGCTATATATTTTTTTATCAGTAAAACTTGATGTCTTTGCAAATGTAATGGCCGTTTCGATGGAAAATGTAATGTCTGTAAATGACAGTTCACTATCTCGCAATGCCTTAGTGAAATGTTTGCGACCTTGTGCTCCGAAATGCACCACCAGCTACATACCACACCCTTACCACTCCACTGCTGAATGGGTCATTTGCTAGCCTTGCTCCTTGAGTGATGCTTGGATTTTTCACAATAAATATACCTTCACTGATGTTACATTGATGGCAACATCCCCACTCTGAAAATTGTTGAGTAGTAAATAAGACCCCAAATTGTAATGAAACTCAAATAACTTAGCCAAAAATCATGTCTATGGCAGATCCGAGCTACAGACTTTAGGAGGTACAATAGACGAGAAACAGAAGAGACAAAGAGTTCCTCTTTTCATCGCCACAAGAGGCACGCTTTTCATCCAAGAAGGTTCTAGACTAGGCCCTGCTTCTTATTCGGATTCTGAATTCTAAGCAACATCAGCAGAAAACACTAAAACTCCTGAAAAACGTTATCATAAGATGTATTTTTTCTAACTTTCCGATAGAGACAAAAAAATTCTGACAGAAACGGGACTTTTTTAATTACTGTTTAGGGTTTGCCTACCTAGTTTTATTTCTGGGTATCATTGTGTGAGCACAGGGGATTTAGTAATTTAGGGTGGAACTCTATTGCGAAATACAGTAATTATGAAGTGTTTTCAGTCCTCCAGGCATTCGCTCCGCCACATTTTAGAGGGTTCACTATTACTGCTTTACCCATTCCAGACTGCCCCGGAGGGAAGCCCATTCTCAGTCCGGTGACGCACGTCAGTACGTCAAAAACAGCACATACCGTGGTGGGGTCGAGAGGAACAAACCAAAAGGGCTTATGTCGGGAATGTGAGGAGAAAATAACCGAAAAACTGAACCTCAGGATTACCAATGTCAATTAAAAAGACAGGCATCTTACATCTGGCAGCACGCAGTAAAGCCCCAGAGACAAGCTCATTTAGGACGTATGATATATACACAGAATAATATATTGCAGATTTGAAAATATACGTTCTTTCGTCCTTATATCTTTGTACCTAAGCAGGGCCGGGTTGGGGACCCAAAGCAGCCCTGGCAAACTTTGTCAGACCAGGCCCTGTACATCGCGTAGCAATCAAGCGTGAGAAAGCCTGACCACTAAAAGGGGGCTGTGAAGGGGGTTCATGTTCAATGTTTAATAAGAAAAATGGTGCATTCTACATCACATTTTTCATTATATATTTTTTTGTATTAACTTTTAAAGTACAGTAAATGCTGACCTTACAGTGCACCAGGATACCACAATCTCTGTTGGAGCCCTTCAATGATTCCCTCCCAGCCACCCTCCAACAATGCCTCTCATCTCTCCATGGCCCCTCTATCACATGCATTTCATTTGTTTCATAGTGCCTCTCATACCAGTGTACTGTGTCAGAGCACTTTATATCACACACACACATAGAGACAATGAATAATACGTCTGCAAATGGTGAATAGAAAATGCTCCATAAGACAAAGGGGAGATGTGGATTCACACGTCATCCATACTGGTAGGCATATTTTAATTCTGCTTGTTCTGGAGAAGCACAAACTCAGGATTCAAAACTTAACATAGTGGTTAGGGTTAGGGTTACATTTATTATTACGAATTTATTTCTACCCAGACAAACCCTTTTTAGCAACATTAGGCTAATGAAAGACTGGGAAAAAACATAACTTTCTAACCTCTTCTTTTTTTAAATTTCTTTATTTGCATTTTTATATTTTACTTCTAGATATATTAAATACAGGAAGGTTTACATGTGTTGGATTCAACATATGGCAGGTATTGTTTGCATCGTTACAGAATATGCACTACTAATCTTACACACTGTGGTTACAGAGTATCAAGACAATAACAATGATCTCGTGACGACCATAAATTGAGGCGCACACCAGGAATGTTCTTTTAATGCCACCATGGTAAAACTCCGAACAGACGCGTTTCGGCACGATCGCCTTCCTCAATGTCAAGACCATATCGAACAATATGATACACATATAGAATCTCTGACAGGCGAATGCCCGCTTGCGGTTGCTCTCCAAATGTATCCCATGTATTCAAGTGCTTTTATTATTAGGTTATTGATAATGCAATTCTAACACTGAAGTCCAAACAACAACTCAACACATTAAAACCGTTTTCTGCTACTCTGGCAGTTCCCATCTAGGGATTCCCCACCCCTCCCGTCGATGGCCTCTCTGCTTGCATCCCCATGTCAGTAAATCGAGTTTGCCTATGCTTCAGGCCCCCTCCCGATTTATACACTTGGTTTGTTGGAGTTCACCTTGTGCTAGCTATTGTTTATGATGTGAACTGTTCACAATTCGTTCCTGTCCCCCCTGGTGTCTCCATCTTGTGTTGTGTCCCGGCCCCAAGTGTTGCAATGCCACCACCATGGTGTCCTAATTTTGTGCAATTGGATATTTACGCAGGCCGGCTACGTCTTCTCTATGTAATGCTATGCTTTCCGCCTGGGCCCATACCTTAAGTGACTATTTCCAGCTCTCTGTTGTGGGAAGGTGTTTATCAGGCCCTCCACCTTTCGCCCTTCATGAACAGTGTCTTTCAGGCTGAACAAAGGTCAACAAGCCTAACAGCACGACGTGTGCTTTCACAATCCCTAATATATATTAGGGATTGTGAAGTGCTGTGAAGCTTGCTGTGTGCCTTTTGTTGATGAGTAGGGTGACCAGAATTTTAAAGCCAAAAACCGGGACATTTCACACAAACAGAAAATGGACTACATATAGCTGCCAAGGTTTCAGACTGCTATGTGTGACATTTTCAAAATTTCAGTGCAATCAGGGCACAAGACCTAAAAAAAAGAAGTGGGGGCACTAACCTAGTTAGGCAGTATGCAAGTGACATCACGGCACGTGACATCACGGCGCGCGACATCACGCCGCGCGACATAACACATGGCATCACAGGAATTGACATCACACATGGCATCACAGGAATTGACATCACAGAAAGTGACATCACACATGGCATCACAGGAATTGACATCATAGAAAGTGGCAACACACATGGCATCTCAGGAATTGACATCATAGAAAGTGGCATCACAAGCCACGACTTTACAGGAAGTGGCATCACAGGAAGTGACATCATAGAAAGTGGCATCACAAGCCACGACTTTACAGGAAGTGGCATCACAAGAAGTGACATCATAGAAAGTGGCATCACAAGCCATGACTTTACAGGAAGTGGCATCACAAGAAGTAACATCATAGAAAGTGGCATCACAAGCCACGACTTTACAGGAAGTGGCATCACAAGAAGTGACATCAGATCTAAAGCCTTCACATATATGTTTAGCAGGTCTATCATGTGTACGTTTGAGCGCATTGCGAGGATAATAGCACAGTGAGCTATGGAAGATGATATGTGACTTCTACACCTTGCAATCACCCAATTTTATGTTACACATCCTGTACATTCATTTACAAACTTATATAATTTATTGTACATGTAATATGCACGTGTTGATGTAAAGCGCTTTGACACCCTGCATTGGAATGAGTAGGGCTATACAAGAAAAAATAGTGGTACTTAAATTATTTCAACGCCACCTCAGGGGACGTAAGCTCTATATAAATGCAATTTGCTCTGTGTAAATACTGGGAAAGACCAACACATCTGATATTCTTACAGTGCATGCATATCTCCTAAACAGGGACTGAACGAAGTGAAAAGCTGCCTCTCTTAAGTAAGTCTGAAGCGCTAACAAGGTTTGAGCCTTTGTTTCCCCTCCGCTTCATTTGCATCAGGTGTGAGGCTCCTGACTGCTCCCAGCCAAGACACTCGAACAAAAGGAGGCATGATGACCCCTCAAATTCCGCCTTTGTTATGGGCCCAGCAGAAGTCTTAAATAAGAAAGCCCCGTCCCCATCTGCACGTTGTTGTTTGTTGCAGATGGACAGCAGACAACGTGCAGGTGCTGCTGAAAGTGTCCCGGTGTTTGAAATTACACTGGGACGAGTTCAGCCCATTATTCAGTGGGGCCCAAATTCTTGGCAGGGTGGACGGCGTTCACCCTGTGAAAAAAAGTGGGTGGACACCGTCCTCCCGCGTGTACCCCCGACTCGTGCCCTGAGTGCAATTATGAGTGACATTTCAACGACTTTGTGTGACACTTTCTTGAGAGCAAAATCAGCCTGGCTCTACCCAGTACACTAGAACCCCATTCCCAATATGAACCAACCTGCCCCACACAGTGCATTCAAACACCACACAGCCATTAGAACTTACTCCATTCATATCCACCAGAACCAACCTGCTCCTTCGCAGTCCATCTTAACCACATTCACATCCGCAGTGTTCAGCTCACCTGTGCCAAGCAAGATTCGGGTCAGGTTCAGATGGGGCTAGGGGTCATTGGTGTTGCTTTGCTGAATATTGCAGGAGAGAGGCCGGGCCTGGCCTTTCAGGACTGGCCTCAGATTGTACGGTGCTTCGTTATGGGTATTACACGCAGCCTTTGGTCTGTGTCAGCAGAGAGGGGCTGCTGCCTGTGTGTCCTAGGGGCTGCACTGAGTCCGAGTCCCAGCGTAAACTGCACTGGGTAGCTCTAAGTCTCAGCTCGCTGTACCCGGGCCGTGATGGTGACCCTGGTGCCAGTACACTGTAACTGTGTCACGCGATTGAAAAAGGGCATGTGGTGAACGGTTGTTCAGTCAACAACTGAACAAAGTTCAGCAAAATTAACTTGTCTGTGAGGCTGCAGGGGACTGAGGAAATGAGCAGGTAAGATTTTAATTAAATTATTTCATATCGCCATCTTGGGTTGCGCCACACTTTCTCAGTTTCCAGCACAGTCTACCAAGGGCCTGCAAGTGACGGGCATGGCAGGCTGTACAGGAAAAAGCATTCATAAGTGCGCTTTGTTTATTTAAATGTCACAGTGCTGGGAAAGTTTTAGCATGGTTCTCGGTGTTCACAGCCCGCATAACGGCCGACGTCCTTAGGCCGCTTCAATACCATGTCTGGTATGCGTATGGGTGGGCAAGGTTTACTATCAACATACCAGACTCAAGGCTAGTTGCACCCCGGGGTCTCACCTGTGACTTTTGAAGATGCCAGCAGCCCACCGCTACAACTTCCCCTGCACGGGCCAGGCAGATGCCACGGTCCAGGACAAGACGACTCGTGCATGCTGTCTGCTAAACATGAAGTAGCACCACTTCTGCGGCGGCCGCAGTCTGGGTCGGGTCGCGGGCGGCCGTAGGCACTTTAGGGCTGCGTGGGTCGGCACAACAATGCGCGGTGCCCACGGCCAAATGTAAACTGACTGTTGTGCAGCATGCTCGCACCGCAGGCGCCAGGGCGCCTATAGGTAGGTGTGTAGTCGGTCTCAGTCTATCGGACCTTGGGCGCAGGGTAAATTACGCAGACACTGATTCACTTGCATTGTCAAGTGAGGTCAGTGAAGCTGAATGCGGCGCCAGCCCACTACGGGTGAAGTTGTTACATTGTAGCCCCTAAAGCCAGCCCAAAGCTAGCTGAGCCAACCCCCAAGTCTGCGCAAGCAGGGCTGACCACGCGCTGCCAGCTTTCTGTAAGTGGTGCTAATTACCAGCTGGCACTGGGCTTGACATCGGAGGAGGATTTATAAATGTGTGACTTCGCATTTCAGTGCAGTGATGCGGACCACCACACTGAAATGCGTTAGTCTAACGCCTGATGCGTGGTACTTGGCAGGGCTGACTGCAATTTTTACTTTAATGGAGCACACAGAATAACAGCACTCATCAGCATAGAATTACAGAAGAGGCAGTAATAACATTGATAAAATAAAGATTTTAAAGCCAGTATCATGCCAGTTAATTAAATTGATTTTTTATAACAGCTGCTAACCATCCCTGCCTTGGAAAACATAAAAAGGCACCTCCCACCGTTTTCAGTTGACCCGCTCTAAAAACCAGGACATGAGCCAAATTTACTGAAATTTACTGGGACAGGTGGTGAAAAACCAGGACTTTCCCGGCAAATCCGTGACGTATGGTCAACCTATTGATAGAGCGGTGTAGATTACGTGCCTTTTTATAAGTATTCAAGTTAATTGCACCGCTGTGTATAGGAAAGACGAGCGCTGAAATTAACATGAAAACTTTCAAAAAGGCACACAATCTGCCATGCTTTATTAACAAATGCATAGCTACCAAGGTTTCAGATTGCTACGTGTAACATTTTCTTAATTTCAGTATATTATGAGTGCCATTTCAATGACTATGACTGACACTTTCTCGCGAGCAAAATCAAGGTATGAGGTAGTCGGACCGGCACCACTGCGGAGTGCTAGATCTATTAATAAAATTTAAAAGCACATTTTGAAGCAGTCACTGATGCACTACCCCCTGAACTCCGTGTATGCTTTCATGCTCCATGTTGCTTTCCTCTCTGTGTGTTTCTCCATCTGCAAAACACTCCTGCTCTCCGTGATGCTCTCTCTCCCTCTTGTGCTTTTCTCTGCAATCCCAACTGCTCCATGCTGCTTTCTCACTCCTATGTTTCTCCTACCTTTAAACTCTCCCTCCACCGTGCTCTTCTTGCTTTCTTCCTTGTGTGCTTTTCTTCCTCCTGTGGGAAAATAGCCCCGCACTCCTTGCTGCTCCCTCACTAAGAGGCTATCAGGCACTCACTCATTCCAAAGACTGTCAGTTCCCCAGGTGGTCCAGACAATGGGCAACACAAATTGTCCCCAAACAAAGTGGAGCTCCGCAGCTGAGTGTTCCCGGCAACAGCGCTGCTGGAAATGAGCAGACAGCTAAGCTGTTTTTGGGTACTGCGCCCAGGAGGTGAGTGGAATATTTGGTGGGTCCTTCCATTCTAACTCACACCAAGTGCGGGGTCAGGGGAGACCCCAGTGGACCCGGGCCGCTTCACTCACTGAGCACCCCCAAGCGAGAGGCCACCACGTCCCCCACAGCAGAGGGGTCCCTCTCCTGCAGTGCTACCTGTCTTGTATTTGCTGCATGATGCTTCCAGTGGTGCATCACTACCAGGGCACTAACTACCCTTTCAGACAGATGCAGGTATCCTCCAGGCCAGCAGCCAGGCTCCGGCCACCCACACATCCAGAACAGAAAGAGATTAGGGTCTCAACCTCGCCGCCGCATAGCAACCATCTTACTTCTCTACAGCAACAATCCCTTTGTTTGCGATTGTCACCTCAGCGCTTAATTTAAGCGGCATTTTCTGCAATCCAACAGCCAGTATGTTCTCTGTGCCATTTAGAAAAAAGACAGAAGTATGCTGGTGGTCAAATACGGCTACCATTTGTTTCATTGTTCCCTATTATGCCTACTGGTCTAGTAGTGTCGGAAACAGAAGAATATCCGGATGATCAAAAGTATATTGCACAATGAGACCACAAACTGGCAGCTTGAATAAAGCACGGTTATCTAATGCAATAGTGCACATGACGTGCACTTTGCAGCTGCAGTTACAGCTTCTCTCTCACAGCACGCAGGTGTTGTCAAGGCACTACAAATGTGTGATTAATGCATTTTAGTGTGGTGATGTAGACCACCACACTAAAATGCGTTAGTCTAAGCCTGATGCGTGGTACTTGGCAGGGCTGCGAAAGGCATGCAAGAAATGCAGCAGGAGATAAAACGCATATAAGGAATGTTCTGTGGTTGGCTAGGGATAGGACACAACAATGCATTTTCACAGATTCCATTGTGGTGCAATCTTGAATAACACAGACACCTCTCAGGGATGTAGCATTCACATTTGACAAGTGATAGTAAGGGACACATTGTTACATTAAAAGGCTTTTAATTGAGAATATCCTTTTTATGTTTGTTGTATGTTGCAAACCTGCCTTAAGACCCTTCACGTGGTGCTGTATGTGTAGGAATACACTGTCTTTTCACTTTATTAAGCAAATGTTTGAGTGATATTTGCACTGATATTTGTCGCTGCACCCACACACGCGGTTGGGTTCTTGGCGCACATAGCCTTGGCTGCAGCGCACAGAGACCTTATACTGCTGCACACAGAAGAAAAAAATTAGAGGGAACATTGATCGTGACACTTTTATTGTTGTCTGAAAACTGCTGGTTATACAAGGAACTCCGCGGCGGTGCTTTTAAAACCATAACATATTTCAAAAGTCTAGAAATGAAAAAAGTGCTGAGTGGATTACTCTGGGCTGCTGATTTTGTTACTGGGGATCTATATTGCAGCACTGCTGCAAAACCAGCCTCCAGTAACAAAACTGGCCCCCCCAGTAACAAACCCACCCATCTGCTCTTCCTGCCTCCCGGGGAAACACCCGGTGCCCGGTACGGTCAATCCGGCCTTGTACCCAAATGTTCACAAGTGCATTTTCAGACCCTTTGATGCATGCTCAGCAAACTTATGCACAAGTAAAAGCAAAATTGATAGCAAGAATGCACTGTCTGCGCCCATGTTTTACGGAGCCCAGGTAACCAGTTCGCAGAGCGGGGACTAAAGCGCACTTAAGACGAGCTCAGAATGATTTGATTTGACGCTCGCACTGCACCGGCACATTGGGCACTGGAAGGGCCTCTGTCCCTGCTCCTGTCATCATTGTCTTCGTCGGGGGAATCTCAGCCCGGAATCGCGCTGCACGCACCGTGGTGCGTCAACACACTCTGGTGGGACTTCAAATCCCAGAGTGCAACACTGCTCTTCCCTCTGCACACCTACGTGGGCGGGGCCGACATCGCGCTCAAAAGCGCGCAGTAACACCCGCGGCGCGGGCTGCGCCTGGGCCAAGGGCGGGCCCGTCCTTGCCCGTCATTGCCAGGAAGAGGCAGGGCAGGGCCACCTCCCTTTCATCTGGTCTGAACTTCATGCTCGTTCAGACTTACCGGACATTAAGAACTGTTGTGGACTAGCTAAGGTACTGCCAACATGGACACCATATAGTATTGTTTAAATTGTCGTCGTTGACTAAGTCTTTTTTTTTTCTTTTTCTTCTTCTTCTTCTCCTAAGGGGTTGGCATAGGGGTGGGCTGTGGGTTCTCATCGTTTAAGGGGCCTTGAGGCCTTTCTTATTGTTGACTGCTGACTGCGAAGACTGGTTGTTTAGTTTTAACTTCTATTATTGAGGTAGCATGGGGAAAAGGAAAAGTATGGAGGGTAATGGGGGAGGGGGAGGGGGAGGGGTAACAAAGGGAAAAAGGTCAGGAAGATACAGAAACATACAGGGAGCAATTGTGTATTGGACAGGATAGACAGCCTTATCAGTGAGTGTGAGGATATATTAGTGACAGATGCACCTACCCATGTAGCAAATACTAAATCCCCGCCACGCTCAACCCACCTAGTGAGTTTAAACAACCCTACTACGGCTCATCAATTAGCTTTTCCAGCTATGTTCCGCAATACATTAAAAAAAGGGGAGCTAGCTACAGGAAGTAAGGGAAGCCCAGACGTTGCAAGTGATAGTCTATCTTTAAATAAATCATCTGGATGTGAAACATAGAAGATAGACCCGGAAATCCTGTGCACTAATAGGTTTCTACCGCTGGTGGAGTTGCGGGAGGAGGATACCGAAATGGGGTTTGGGTGTGATTCGTCCCATCAAACACAGCATCTTGAGACATGCATCCTAGAGTTAGATAGTAGTTCCAATAAGGCTCCTCAAGAAACACATAGCCTTATTAACACTCTTAGACTAGAGGTTAAGGAAGTGAGAACCATGATTGAGGGCCTTACTTCCCTGGTAAATCAGCTACTGACTAAGGATCTTTTCTGTCCCTCTTGCTCTGTACCCACTGACCCTACAGCCCGACAGGTGACTTATCCTGTGCATGAAATATCTACTGTAGACAAGGCTCCCAAGAAGGCACCCTTTAGTAAATCATCCCCTGTAGCTATGCCGCAAATAGCGGTTTTAGCTTCCTCTAGGACTGAGCGTTTAATAGCCCCTGGCCATGCCCAATATAGGGCACACAGTAGCAGTGCATTCCTAAAGCCGACACAATCACTGGCTAATAGATCTATCGAATTACCCCCATTGCAGCACCCTACGCAAAATCATATTGCTCAGCTGCTTGTGCAGCCCAACACCATCTCTTCTAAAATTTACATGGTTAACGTACCCAAGGTTGACCCAAGTAAGGGCTATGAAAATAACGACTCCCTGACTAATAAGGTCATACACTGGATACGCCATGTTAGAGGCTGTCGTTCTTTAATTCGTGAAGACATTTCAAGGGTTTCTAGGCTGACCTCCCGAACCCAAGTATCTGATTGTATCGAACTTACATTGAATGAGAGTGATGTTGCGGAAAACCTTCTCTCTCTGGAATATCGTACGTGCCCCCGGAAGGTTCCTCGATCCAATTTAGACGATTCTTACCTAGCAGCATGTGCCACAAAACATTAATAAATACACTGCCCAGGTTAAGAGGTAGTTCCAACCTGGAGGCCAATGATTGACTGATTTGTAACGCCAAAAATAAATCAGATGGTGCCTTTGCTTCGCAAATGATTAAGGAAACCCCTTTTCTACCCTTAGTGGGTATACAACCCCCCGGCCTTCATTTAGGGCGGGAGGTTACCACCCCTTGGATGATGTCTTCTCCATCGGTAGGAGCATCGGGGCCAAATGATGCATCGATTGATGTTCTAAATGGACATAGGCTAAGTTCACCCACTTCCCATGGGACATCTATGCTATCCTGGAATGTAGCAGGATTGAAGACAAAGACTGTCTCTCCTGACTGGCTCGTTTTTATTGACCAGTTTGATGTCTGTTGTTTTCAAGAGACTTGGTCAATAGAGCCACTATATTGTTTAGGCTATCTAAATTACTATATCCCTGCAATAAGTGGGGGTAAGGCATCAGGGGGATTGGTAATCTGGGTCCGCCAAGCCGCTGGCTTTAAGATCGAGATTCTTGAAACACAAAGTAATGACATCATTGCGATCAGGTTGAAGTGGGGTCAATCAGGGGTCGTGGATGTTTATAATATTTACGCTAGGAGTTCAAAGGGGAAAAAGTCTGAAGTTATAGCGGCTTTAGACAACCTAATAGACCTACACTCCTTTGACTCAAACATTCTGATTGCAGGGGACTTTAATGTGACTTTTGAGCCCCTTACCCTTGAATACTGTGATTTTATTGCAGAGGTTGATGAGCAATGGGGGATTCCAAAATTAGAACTGCCATCGGTAAAGAAATAGTCTGATGTGGCAATTCAAATTAATGCGACTTGTCTTGAGAAGGGGCTACGGGCGGCGAATGGCAGATCCATGTCCGATAGGCATGGAGCAAATACTTTTAATAATGGTCGTTGTGCTAGTCGCATAGATTACTTGTTAATCAACTTGTGACTGTGGCATGCTGTAAGGGATATGGCTGTAAGAGACCGGCCGGAGAGTGACCACAACGCCCTGTGTGCAACCCTTGACCTCTTACCGCAACAGGAAAACACGCGTTCAGAGAATAATTTGCTCACGAGGGATGTGGTTCCATCAAACGATATGAGACGCCTAAAATGGGCCAATATACTTGAGCACCCTGAAGCTTTAGCCTCTATATCTATAGACGTTGTAGGGGAGATCTCAGAGCTGGAACTTTGTATGGTAAATTCATCTGTTCCTGATCCGGTGATTGGCACTCATGTCAGGTTTTTCGCCAAACTACGCTCTTATTTTATTAGATACCATAAGACCAAGAGAGTATATTCCAGGAAAGGCCCACAGTGGTTTAACATTGAATGTAAAGAGGTGCGTAGAAAACTAGGAGTTGCGATCAAGGAGGGAAATCCTTGTGCAGTACGGCAACTACGGTATAGTTACCGAAGAGCACAAGTGAAGGCAAAAAAATCCTGGGATGAGGCTAGATGGCAGGAACTTAAATTAGCATGTGCAAATAAAAAATCCAAACAGTTTTGGAACATAGCTAAGTGGGATAGGGGTGGTTTGCCAACCCAGCCGCAAAACCACGTCTCACAGGAGCAATGGGTTACTCACTTCAAGCCCCAATATGCACGCAGTCCAGGGGAGGGAATGGAAGAGAAGCCCTCGGCCCGGTACTATACAGGCATAGTTTTTGAAGATGCTGATGTTAGCTTGGCTCTCGGGACAGTCACAGGAGGAAAAGCACCGGGCCCAGATGGCATCCCGCCGGACATATATCTGCATGAAAAAGTCAAATGGTGCCATTATATTGCGATAGTGGCGAACGCAATTGCTCAGGGTGCCCCAGTCCCTGTTTCGTGGAAAGCGGCGGAGATTATTCCTGTGTTTAAAAAGGGGGACAAATCCCAGGCAGGTAATTACAGACCTATTAGTCTGATAGACTCACTCCAAAAGATAATTGGGCGTCTAGTTTTGAATAAAGTACAGGACTGGGTGGAAGAGACAGAAAGTATGTCCCCTTTACAGGCAAGCTTTAGGGCAAGTACCAGTACCATTGACCAGGTATTTCGCTTTATTATGCTGTACTGGAAGACGGTGGTCCTGAACAAGGGCAGCCTTTATGCTGCCTTTGTGGATCTTAAATCGGCTTTTGACCTCGTCTCCCGTAGTAAACTTTGGTCTGTTTTACAAGAAATGGGAATGTCTCCGGAGCTATTAACCCTTATAATAAGACTTCACGAGGATAACTTCGCCCAGATTCGCTGGGGAGTTCAGGGGAAGTTACTACTCCATTTCCCATAGAGAGAGGTGTGCGACAAGGGTGTGTAATGGCTCCCACATTATTTTCCCTTTTTATAAATGGGATTGCAGATTTTTTAGCCACCATTTCGTCTGATGCCCCTGTATTGGCTGGTGTTAAAATACCAATTTTAATGTTTGCAGACGACACGTTGATTATATCAAAAACGCCAAGCGGTTTGCAGCGAGCCCTTAATCGATTTGAAGAATTTTGTCAATTAAGGGGCTTGGAAATCAACGTGTCGAAAACAAAATGTATGACTTTTAATCCACACAAAGCATTCAAGGGTGGCATTGTGTTGAATAATGGGCCCTTGGAACAAGTCACTGACTTTGTTTATTTGGGGGCTACCCTGCAGAGAGACCTTAGCTGGAAGCGACAACTCAACCTGGCTTCACTAAAACACCGGCAGAAGGCCGGTGTTTTACAATCTGAGTTTAGCTCCTCCTTTACAAAACCAATAAGCCCAGTACTGCAACTATATGATTTGAAGGTGGTCAGTTCTGTTTTATATGGGGCCGAGCTCTGGGGTTTTGAGAACCTTTCACAATTAACAACAGAAGAAAACAGATTTCTCCGCAAGATTACTGGCCTACCCCAAAGTACTCCGGTATGCCCACTGCTATACGATCTAGGCAAGAAGGCAATGGTAGATAGAGCAAGACTGCGTCCCTTGCTCTATTGGCGGAGAATCTGGTGTACCCCTGAGCTGACTAACTATGCTGCAGGCCTTTTGGATGTAATTAAAGCTGACTGTTTTCATAAGATTAAATGGCTGCGGGGGATTAGAGCTTCCTTGATCAATCTTGGGATGGCTCATTTATGGGAAAACCCGACAGGTACGCAATTCCCCACGAAAGCAGTATTAAAAGCAAAATATTGGGAATGGGTGGTCCAAGGTGCCTACAGGACTAGTGATTCCTCCTCACTTACAGGGACATTCCTTGTTGCCAAACCAGTACCGACTTTTGAACAGTATTGGGATATTATCACCAAGCCACATGCAAGGAAGCTTTACTTTCAATTTAGGGTGGGTACTTTGCCGGTAAGATCTTTTACAGCAAGATGGGGAAATATTGAAACTAATACCTGCCCCACTTGCTCTACCCACCCGGAGTCTATAGCCCATGTATTATTTGTTTGTCCAGCTTATGCTACCCCCCGACGAGTATGGCTGAAGCCCATTTGTAGATCTCTAGGCACAAGAAGGTCAGAAGTTGCTCTAAGATTATTACGTACTGACACAACTAGCACTATTGCCGTAGCCATGGCAAAGTATCTAAATTGGGTCTGGTCAATCAGATCACGTGACCTCTCTTCTGACTAAGGGCTGTTTTTATTGTGTTTTTATCTTTTTTATTTTATGAATTGTAGTTTTTGAATATACAAAAGGTGGCTGGTGATATAAATGATGATGAAATGAACAAAGGTAACAAGGTTCTGATGCTTCAACATTGTGACCACTCTGTAAATATGCACAGTTTTATAGTATTTATGATAATTTTTTAAACCTTTTACATATCATATTTGTAAGTATGCTTTGATGACATATTTGTCGAATAAAGCTATTTTGGATTGGATTGGATAGCAAGAAACATAGGACAAAAGTTTGCATTTCACCAAAGTGTGGCATTCCTTGTGAAATCCTGTTGTGGAATGCTGACATTCAACACAGGTGCTCCATAAGTGGGCAGTTAGTCCTATCCACCTTCCAGAATTGATGCTTATATCTGACTCAGTAAATAACTTTGAGATATCTACTCACACGTGTGCCTTTGTGAAATATTGAAGATACCATATTGGCGACAACTGGGCTTGTGGCTGGGAAACCCGGAGCTGAGCCATTGCAGAGGAGACAAGCGATCTCAGCATGAGAAGCTGAGAAGATTTGAAAAGGAGGGTTGGGGGCTCATGGACCAATGGCACCGGTAAACTGGAAATCAAAAGAAAGGAAAAAGCAGGGTCGGGCTGGGACAGAAAATTAAACTGGGCACCACAATCAAAATATAACCGATAAGTGAATTAGGTAGCCAAAGAAGTTCCCCATGTTTGCAAATCGTGGCAGTTTTAAACTTCTTAAGACACTCTGTTTAGATGTTTTGCAAGGTATGGAGGACTGCATGGATGTGAGCTTGCAGCAGACAGTGTTTGTGGTAATATAAGGGAAATCAACAGTAAAAACCAGCCCACCATACCATAAAACAGGCCCACAAACTGCTGAAAAAACACAGCCTACACACTGACTTGGTAGACCAGCCCTATGGGCATTGCCTGATTGCACTATCTGCTAGTCTGAACCTGAAAAGAGGTAGGAGTCCTTCTTTAAAAATTTGTAATATTGAGTTGAGAGAGTGGGACCTCGGTGTCAGAGCTGAGGAGAGGAAAATGTCTGGTAGTCTTCTGTGCAGCAACTCCAGTACGAGCGTTGGCCCATACGCCAACACACCTGATGCAAAACGCTGGTTGGAAAGTGGGTTATTAGTAGTGGCAAATATGCATCTGCCACTGGCAATAAGGCCACTAACACAGTCTAGGGCTCAGAATAGGTCTCTGAAAATTATTCTCATGCTCAACCCTTGGTAGCTTGGCTGCACTAGGCAGGCTTAACTTCAGAGACAGGTATGCAAAGACATTAAAAACACCAATTCAATAAATAATGAAGACACACCACACAATATAAATACAACCCCAATTTATAAAAATAGGAAATATTTTTATCTTTAAAATGTCACCCAAATGAAAACAAAATCCACTGTTGGGAACCAGGGATATGAATGTTTAAAGATTAGGCACTTTCTAGTGCTTATAAACCAATAGTGCCAATTCTGGACATTTGGTCGCCTCTGAAGGGACAAAGTCAAAGTTTGAGGCTGACCGTAATGGAGCCCTGGTTAGATATACTAAGCGGGAGGCCTCGGTCAAGATTTTACCTTCACACTTGGAAACTTTTCTGGAGGATTTCTCACCAGACATCGTGCAGCCTCCTCTGGTAGGCAGGATTCGGTGAGGGTTTGCCGGACTGCCTTTCTGTTAGAGTCCGGTCACCCATTGGAGCTTTTTCACAAAAGTTCACCAAACTTTCCCAAACTTCTGGAGCTTCTTCCTGAAGTTCCTCTTGAGGGTCCAAAGTGTCCAAAACACAATCCAAGGGTCTGGAATCTCCAAGATGGTCCTTGAAAGGTAGGGGCTAAAATTCCCACAATGCACCTTGACAACACCCTTAAAAGTCCACTGGATACACTGGAAACACTGTAAACAAGGTACATCCAAAGGGCTGTAGTTCCAGATAATGCAGCAGGGTTAGTCAGTCAGAATGCAGGGCCTGATGGTGCAAATCAAGTTTACAGCTTAGCTTCCTTCTTCTTCTCTCAGTTTCAAGCAGCAGAGCTGAGAGGCACTGACCCTCTCAGATACTTATTCATTGTTCTCTGGGGTCACACAGGTGGGTACTCCTGTCCAATGAGGTGCAGGGCAACACCTCAGAGCATGACTATTTCCTCCAAAGTGTGGCGCAATGGTCTCCCGGAAAGCACTATTTCTCCAAAATTCAATATGGCTGAAGTCTCAGCAGAGAGGCAAGAGCTGGCTAAACACATCTCCAGGATGGCTCATCTCCATATTCTCCCTCCCCCTGGCATCTGCACATTCCTTCCTTAAGCCTGCCATCTGGCTGGGTTCAAAGAGTAGGGGTGTAAATGAAACAGACTTCTTCTACCTGTCCCCTCCTTCTTTTGAAGATCATGGTTTACAACCTCTCCCCCTTGCTCTGGCATTCCTATGCCCTAACCCTCTCTTCCCAAAATGGCTCTTCACCAGGGGCTACTTATAAACTCATCAAAGCAGCCTGGCTAATCCACTTAACTCTGACCAATCAAGAAAGATCACTGGAAGGCTGAATTTTGGCTTACAGACAAGGAAGTCTTATAACTTCTTGTCTGTACATTTCAGGATAAATTGAACAATAGCTATTGGATTTATCAATATCATTTTAGTAAGACCTTGAATGATGTTTTCTGGGTTTCCTGGTGGTAGTTATAAATTAATAACTTCTTGCCATGTTAACCTATGTGGCTGGGGATCTGCAATGGGGAAATTGAACTGGGCAATTTCTCCAATACCAGGGCCTATAAAACATCTTTTATAAGGACCCTGCCAATATCTACAGGACCCCCCACCCCTGGAACAACTAGGGGTGACTTTAAGGGTTCTGAATATGTAAAAGTATTGCAGATCCACAATCCCCAGTGCTCCTAGCACTAAAGTTGATTTTGGGAAGCACTTTACTACAATGTGGGAAGTGAAATGTGCAATTTCACTAAACTCATGGCATATAAAACCTATTTTAAAAGGGTCCTCCTTATAAGTAGCTGACCACCACCAGTGGGACACCTAGGGGATTCCTAATATGCAATAATATTGTAGTTTATTAATTTGTTAGTGCCCCAATCATCAAAGTCGAGTTTGGGCACAATTTACATGTTAAAAGCACTCCTGCAACACAGGGCTTCTTTTAAACTGACTTCAGGCCTCAGCAGTGCACACATGCAAGTGCAGAAAGGGCTGCTGGCCTCTAAACTGCCATGCCCTATTATATACTAGGGACTTAAAGGTAGTTTTGATACCCTTGCCCTATTATGTACTAGGGCCTTATAGGGAAGGTCATGCCACCCATAGTGTACCGTAGTGTATGTAGGTGTTTTTTCACTGTATTCTAAGTGTGCTTTCAGCATAACACTGGCCCTGGTTAGGCAGACCCCAAGGACAGTCAGAGTCAGTTACCACCAGTACCAATCATCAAAAAATATGGGGGGTGCCCAGGGCACAAGCATGACTGTGCAACAACGCTGCAGCCATTTTAGACTGGGAAAAAGACAGAGGATGACCGTATGGTGATTTGCACACCTGAGGTCTTAAGCAGCAGTCATTTTAGTTTGGGAAACAGAAATAAAATAGAGATGATAATTTTGTGATTCACACACCTGGTTACTAAATAAATTGTAAAAAAGAAGGTTAAAGAAGAAAATAAAAAGGACAAAGAAGAAAATGAAGAGCAGCAGTTTTAGTGTACCTTGCACAATACTGCACTAATGGTGATGCACACACCACAGTCATATGGAAGCGCATAACCGCATAAGATGATTCGCACACCAAAGTGATCTAACAGATATCAGATTCACATCAATAATATAAGGGAAAAAAAGAAAAAAACAAGTGCATCGGTGTTGCACACACATCAAACTGATAATGCCAAATCCCCAATGTTCAATAACCCAACCTCAACTGCAAAGGGACAGTTTGATTGTGTAGCCACAGTGATACTCACAACCATTTGCCTTGTGCTGTATAATATCCTAATATATTCACTTTCATTAAAACGTAATTGGAAAACTGTGATGATAGAGAGTGAGGAAGCAACAATAACCTTCTTAAAGAATGCTGGAGAACCAGTACTTGGTCGCAATGGAAAGAAGGATTTGAGGTATACATAGAGGCTGTTGGGGCTAGATATTAAGACATACGGATGCAACCATGCAATATTTAATCACTGTCAAGGAACTGAGGAGAGTGCTGAAACATTTACCACCTTTGCTATTGTTTGAAGATGAAGGTGAATTAAATTCTTAGGAGACTGCATTGAAGCAATTAGGTATTAACTACAAAAAAAAGTCAATGAAGTGGTCGCAAGAAACTTATTTTTAGGAAGAGCTAAACTTCCCAACAAATCAAATGACTCATATGTAAATGGATTAAGAGTATTGGCTGCTAAGTGTAATTGTCATACATTTCAGTGACAGATGATACATGACCAATTGGTACATAGAACAAAAAATGCAAAGTTACAAGGAAAGTTACTGCTAATAGTTGATTAGACTCTACATAAAGCTATAGCCATAGTATACCAATTGGAGCAGACAACCTTAGACATGAGGGAGCTGTCTCATAAGAGCGAGGAAGAGATTAATGTGCAGATAGTCAAATAAGTTGTTCACGAGAGAGAGAAGAAAACACATGAGAAGTTACAGCAAGATAACATACAGAACAGGGTGTATGTTAGCTTACAAAAAAGATACTGTATGCTTTAGGTGGGGAATTCCAGGGCAATTTTTCAATGATAAAACATGGGACAGGTATCTATGTATTGTAAGGTACGGGTCATTATGCGAGGAGGTGCAAGAATAGAAACCGAGGATATAGAAATGAAAAAATTGGAAGAGGTCCCACAAATCAAATATGAGCGACAATGCATGAGAAAAGTGACGTTCCTGAACATTTTATTTTAGAAATACAGGAAATTAAGCAAACTAAGAAAGATGCACCATTTTGCATTTTCAGTATTGGGGGATAGAAACTTAAGGTTATGTCAGATACAGGAGCCAGACGTGCATTGATTGGGGATATTTTACTACATAAGTTCTCAGATTTTTACAATTATTACCACTAGACATCAAATTAGTAGAGTATGGCAATAAACCAATAGATGTGTTAGGTTACTTTAAATCCATGCTAGAATGTAAGGGAAATGCCATTGACTTAAAGATATATGTGGTCAAAGAAAAGTCATGCTTACTAGTCTGACTGCAACAGAGGTATCTCATGATGACAATAAATCCTAACCATCCCGATCAGGCGGTTGGGTATAAACAAATTGATATCAGCTGAGCAGTATGATATGGCACTGCAAGAGGAAAACGCTTTTCCGAAGTGAGTCTCGTATGAGTTGGGTCCATTAGAGACATTTGTTCTCAAACTTTTACAAAAGAAAGTGGATATGGAAAAGGTATATAAGGTGCAGAATGCTCCAGTGTCAATGAGACGAGCACTGAAAGAAAAGTTACGAAAATTGTGTGACCAGAATATAATTGAAGAAATTGAGTAATCAGAATAGCTGCTGCCAGTAGTTGTGATGCATAAGCCCAATGGGAAGATCAGACTCTTTGTAGGTGTAGGGAACCTAAATGAGTACATGTGGGTGGATAGTCACTCGTTACCAAACATTGGTGAGCTGTTGGCTCTGACAATGGGTGTTACCATCTTCTCCACTCTAGACCTATCTATTGCTTATCAGCAGGTGGCACTTCATGATGAATCCAAACCGTTTACTTCATTTATAGCTCCAGAAGGGGCATTTTGATATACGCATATGTCTTTGGGGCTAATTTCAGCCTCTGCCTTCTTCCAGAGGATCAAGCATAAGTGTTTTTAAAGATGTCAGCAATGTTATATATTTTCGAGATGATACTCTGGTGTTTGGCAGAACTGCAAAAGAACACAATGAGACTTTGTTAAAGGTATTGGCATTTTTAAAGTACAATGGGTTGACCTTAACCAAAGGAAAATGCAATAGCCTTTAATAGAAGTTAACTAAAGGTAATTGAAGGAGACTCAGAATTGAAAGAAAAAGATCAGCTCAGGTTGTTTCTCTTCCTAACTGAAAATTATGCTAAATACATTCAGTTGAATTCAGATAGAACTAGACACATAAGAGATTTAATAAAAACAATCCAAAGTTTTTATGGAGTGTTGAATGTGCTTCTGAGTTTAAAACTATTAACTGGGCCAAAGCAGATTCTCCTGCATTGAGCCCATTTGATAAAATTGTGGTTTATTATTCATGATTGATGCTAGCAATGTAGGTATTGCAGAATGGGGAAAGTTGTAACTGTAGTTTTGCATCCAGATGTTTAAGAGGAGCTAAATCTAATGTTCTGCCCTTGGAAAGAGACATTAGCTTGTTGGTGGGAACTGATTATTTCAGAAGACATGTATATGGGTCCAAATTCACAGTATGAGTAGATCATTACACTTTGGTTGAAATGTTCTCCACAAAAGATTGTAGGAGAGCAACACTTACAGTGACAAGATGTCAGAATAAGCTCCAACAATTTAATTTCCATGTACAGTATATTCCGGGGCAGAAATATTTTGACTGACTGTTTGTCACGACTGCCGGTTGATGATGTAAATGATGAGAGTGCGGATCAACCATATTTGGAGAGAGATATCAATTTATGAAATATTCAAACAGTGTATTACTGGAGAAGTATGGAAAGAGGTTCTTACCGATGATGCAATACTTCAGAAGGTATTTGCATGTATTAGCTTGGGGTGGCTCAATAGGAAGGATCTTCAAAAAGAAATGTCGCCATTCTTTAATGCTGTGGAGAAGTTATCCGAGCATGATAGTGTGTTGTTATGGGGTGAGCAATTGGTAGTCTCGGAAGTGCTGTAGCAAAAGCTTTTAGACATGGCCCATTAGGGAATGAGTAGTCTGAAAAGAAAAGTGAGGTCCAACTGCTGGTGGCTTAGAGTGGACAGGAATGTCCAGGATAGAGTAAGGTCATGCATTGAGTGTGCAGTAAGCAATAAGTATCAAAAGGTTGTTGAACATCCCAGAGTACCACTATCCAGACTGGATAGACTGTAGGATGGGGTCTCTTTGGATATTGCTGGACTGATGTGTATATCAAAATGTTCAAAATTGTTTTTGGTTTTATTGGTAACATTCTTATCCAACCACAGCATGGAACATATATGTATATCAGTGTATTATCCACAGAGCAATCACACAGTTGAGAGATGGATAAGGGTATTGAAGGAAGGTATACGGTCAGCAATTGCTAATGGTAAAGATTGTAAAGAGGAGTGAAAGAATTAGTATGGGAATGTCCTACAACTTCTAGGATTGCAGGAGAGAAATTCCCATTTGAGAAAACGAGTGGAAGGGTTGCCGTGTACAATTTGAAACAAATGTGGATGATGGACATTGTTGAGGGTTTGGCTGGGGGTGTCGATGAACCAAGATTTAGAGAAAGCAAACGACTCCCAGAAAATCATAAAAGCCTCAGTCTGTGAGAGTATCCGGAGATAAGAGGTCCACAGATTTGTGTAGGTTATTGTGTCATGGTGAAAAAATGAAGATTGGTATGATCTGGTATGTCTAAATTATCATATCCCATGAGCGTGACTAGAGTGGTAAATTAGTTATCAGATGGAAATGTTTGGAACGCAAAGAAAGTGGAAAAGGTGCCTTAGTGTCTGCTTCCATAAAGACCGGCTGATATCTCAGTCAAACAGGATGGAGTTTCAGTTCCTCTAGGATGCTCAATGACTTGACATGCACCTAAAGTTAGTGACAAGCAGGCATTCAAAGATGGTACTGAAGTGTGTATGTAGTCGTCCAAGATGGCGAAAGGAATAGAAGGTGAGCTAAGTCCATCCATTTTTGCTATCACAAATAAGTATGTTTTAGTTTTGCATTAGGATTTGTTACATTATTAAGTGAAAAACGTTCCTATTCAATAGTTATATACATGAGTTTCCTAGCAATGTTTAGTGCCTTTATACTGTTTGTATTGTTAATTTACACTTTGTCTGGTAGATGTCAAAACTAAGCAAGATCGTTTAAAAAACATTTAACGAACGAAAAGTGCTACTTGTGTGGGTGTCTTAACAGAACAACAGCCTTTCTTCTGTTCCCCAACCTCTTATTCGTCTTTTTTGGTTAAAACCCGCCTCCATCTTTCACCCCTCCAAACTACAATACTGCTTCAAAGGCAATATTCAGAGTCTGATACTATTTTGAGAAGTAACGCCCCCAGAAACTGCTCGTGGCGCTATATTTTGGCAGTCTGGACGTGCTAATCATTTATTTTAAGAGCCAGTTCCCACAGATTCTACTCGGTGTCTGTTGACATAATGATAAAATGATAAGCAGCTCTGAGAACCGCTCTGAGTCAGAGCTTGCCTCGGCAACCACCGTGATTAGGGGAAGAATATTACTATTGTCCTGACTGCAAATTACAGAGGGCGGCAAATCCAGGGCTGCCCTTTCTCAGAATTCATGAGAAAATCCAAGCATTATCTGATACCACTCCAGAGAAAAAAATCCAGGTTGTGAAAGGGTGTATTGTGTGTCGATCTAGGGGTCTGTGCTCTACCCTCGCTAGTCACTACACCGCATTTTCCATTCTGGTATAAAATAAACAAGGCGAACTCTTCCCTTCTACAGGTACAGGGATAGATAGATAGATAGATAGATAGATAGATAGATATAGATAGATAGATAGATAGATGATAGATAGATAGATAATTTACCGGCACCCAATCCCTGTCTACATTCCTAACAGTACCGCTACCGAAGGGGAGGGAAGAAGTACTATTACTAGTGGGCACCTTAGAGTCCCCATAGAAAGTAGGAATTAGTAGGGGAATCGGTGGCACTGCATCCTGTTCCCCTGGCAACTGCTCATCCAAAATCACGGTCAGCCTCATACCTCCTAACATAAACGCCATCTGTCACTTCAACATCTGTTCAACCCTAGCCTCCTCTTGCCTGTTTATCAGTGCAACCACTGAAGAGTTACCCACCGTCAAGTACTCTTCTACATGTGAAAAACATCTGGCCAGTGAAGCTAATACCATCTGGCGAATAACCTCCCTAAAATTAAATGACACATTCTAGTTTATTTTCTTCCTAAAAGACATGACACACCTTCCTACTCTATCTGCAATTCTTGGGAAACTGCAAATCCCTTGCCTCGATTTTCTGTGTCCCAGGTCCACTTTATCACACCCTTACCGTATGTACGAAATAACCTTCACCTTAACTAACACCTTCACCGGTATGAATGTGCCAATTCTCCACCCTAAAATCCCACCAACCTGTGACACAGCACATGCATCTAAAGGATGCTCACAATCAAATTGTATTCATCAGGATCACTGATTTATTTCCACTAAACAAAAAGCATCACAGATGTGTCACCTTCTATTCCTGCCTTATAATAACTGAACTTAACAGAACCTAGAACTCTTTCTAAACATAATATTCCCCTACTACTGCCATCACTACAACTACATAACTACATTCTATTAGTGATATCAATGTACCATGTCACTCACCCTGTCAGATAGCCTTCACCCTGTGAAGAATTCAATATTGGCCCATTATCTGCTGCACTTCTTTAGCGCTGTTACATTGCAAAATATGGCTACACTAAGGTCTAAATGTACTCAAACAGTGAGCAAGACACAGATCAATCTATCTGCCCACACATACTGTCCTTTAAACTTCACTGCCAAAATGACAAAACACTATGGGGCCGATTCCGATCTCGGTCGGAGGCTCACCCAATACTATTCGGTCGGGAAAAAAGCCATGCGAAAGCCAGTTTCCCGACCGATCCGTACAGCACACCGAACGAGCAAGTACGATGCGCACAACAGCAGAAATCCCGGCCGAGCCGTACTCACCCAAACCAGGTCCTGTTCTCCGACCGAGGCGAATCCGGAAACGCCGAATCGAGTCGCACGGAAGGGAAAATGCAGCCCCGTCCGGCCGGACAAGTACGATGCGCTTTCCGTACGCGCCGAACCCGTCGCTACGCACGGCACGTCAAAGCATCCGGGAGAGGCGCACATAAGCTCCGAATCGCGCCACAACACGATCCACGGCTACGAGACGAACACAGCACAGACGAGGACGACGCGAAGCGACGAGGACGAAGCGAAGCGACGAGGACGAAGCCAAGCGACGAGGACGACGCGAAGCAACGAGAAGGACGAACGACACGAACCAACCATGAATCCCTTCGTCCCGATCATACCAATATTCTACATCTACTACCGGAACAGGCACGGACGCGTACGGCGCAGAAGGTAAGTCAGACACCAACCACAAAACACATACAACACGTACACGACACATCACACACATACACTGGGAATCTGAATATACTTTCAACAGCAGCACCATAGGGGCGGGATGCCCATCACCAATGCCACATATGCACACAGGGGCCTGAATGCGCGCCACCACCCCAACCCAGGGGGCTGGATGCCTACCACTACTACCACCCTTAGCCAGGGGGCAGGATGCCTACCACTACTACCACCCTTAGCCAGGGGGCAGGATGCCCACCACTACTACCACCCTTACCCAGGGGGGCAGGATGCCCACCACTACTACCACCCTTAGCCAGGGGGGCAGGATGCCTACCACTACTACCACCCTCACCCAGGGGGCAGGATGCCCACCACTACTACCACCCTCACCCAGGGGGGCAGGATGCCCACCACTACTGCCACCCTCACCCAGGGGAGGCAGGATGCCCACCACTACTACCACCCTTAGCCAGGGGGCAGGATGCCCACCACTACTACCACCCTCACCCAGGGGGCAGGATGCCCACCACTACTACCACCCTTAGCCAGGGGGCAGGATGCCCACCACTACTACCACCCTCACCCAGGGGGGCAGGATGCCCACCACTACTACCACCCTTAGCCAGGGGGCAGGATGCCCACCACTACTACCACCCTTAGCCAGGGGGCTGGATGCCTACCACTACTACCACCCTTAGCCAGGGGGCAGGATGCCCACCACTACTACCACCCTCACCCAGGGGGGCAGGATGCCCACCACTACTACCACCCTTAGCCAGGGGGCAGGATGCCCACCACTACTACCACCCTCACCCAGGGGGGCAGGATGCCTACCACTACTACCACCCTCACCCAGGGGGAAGGATGCCCACCACTACTACCACCCTTAGCCAGGGGGCAGGATGCCCACCACTACTACCACCCTTAGCCAGGGGGCTGGATGCCTACCACTACTACCACCCTTAGCCAGGGGGCAGGATGCCCACCACTACTACCACCCTCACCCAGGGGGCAGGATGCCCACCACTACTACCACCCTTAGCCAGGGGGCAGGATGCCCACCACTACTACCACCCTCACCCAGGGGGCAGGATGCCTACCACTACTACCACCCTCACCCAGGGGGGCAGGATGCCCACCACTACTACCACCCTTAGCCAGGGGGCAGGATGCCCACCACTACTACCACCCTCACCCAGGGGGGCAGGATGCCTACCACTACTACCACCCTCACCCAGGGGGGCAGGATGCCCACCACTACTACCACCCTCACCCAGGGGGGCAGGATGCCCACCACTACTACCACCCTTAGCCAGGGGGCAGGATGCCCACCACTACTACCACCCTCACCCAGGGGGCAGGATGCCCACCACTACTACCACCCTTAGCCAGGGGGCAGGATGCCCACCACTACTACCACCCTCACCCAGGGGGGCAGGATGCCCACCACTACTACCACCCTTAGCCAGGGGGCAGGATGCCCACCACTACTACCACCCTCACCCAGGGGGCAGGATGCCCACCACTACTACCACCCTTAGCCAGGGGGGCAGGATGCCCACCACTACTACCACCCTCACCCAGGGGGGCAGGATGGCCACCACTACTACCACCCTCACCCAGGGGGGCAGGATGCCCACCACTACTACCACCCTTAGCCAGGGGGCAGGATGCCCACCACTACTACCACCCTCACCCAGGGGGGCAGGATGCCTACCACTACTACCACCCTCACCCAGGGGGGCAGGATGCCCACCACTACTACCACCCTCACCCAGGGGGCAGGATGCCCACCACTACTACCACCCTCACCCAGGGGGGCAGGATGCCCACCACTACTACCACCCTTAGCCAGGGGGCAGGATGCCCACCACTACTACCACCCTCACCCAGGGCGGGCTGGATGCCTACCACCACCCTTAGCCAGGGGGCAGGATGCCTACCACTACTACCACCCTCACCCAGGGGGCAGGATGCCCACCACTACTACCACCCTCACCCAGGGGGCAGGATGCCCACCACTACTACCACCCTTAGCCAGGGGGCAGGATGCCCACCACTACTACCACCCTCACCCAGGGGGGCAGGATGCCCACCACTACTACCACCCTCACCCAGGGGGCGCAGGATGCCCACCACTACTACCACCCTCACCCAGGGCGGGCTGGATGCCTACCACCACCCTTAGCCAGGGGGGCAGGATGCCCACCACTACTACCACCCTCACCCAGGGGGGCAGGATGCCCACCACTACTACCACCCTCACCCAGGGGGGCAGGATGCCCACCACTACTACCACCCTTAGCCAGGGGGCAGGAAGCCTACCACTACTACCACCCTTAGCCAGGGGGCTGGATGCCTACCACTACTACCACCCCCATTCACAGGATGGACAATGCATGACACAACAAGCACACCACAACCTAGGGAATGCAAGATTAAGACATCCCCCACCACCATGACAAGCGTGTGAGCAGGCTGTGTCAAATGCCTACAACACCGAACATGACATTGAACATACAATGTGACCCCCTAGCACATGTGCCACACATATATGTGTGTGGCACCCACAATGCAAGCAGCCCATGACCATTGTGGCAATGGGGCCTAAACCCCCATCATCACAGTGACCAAAAGGCAAGTGTGGGGTCCATAGCTGAAGCACATTTTGACCATTGTGGCAATGGGGTCTAAACCCCCATCATCACAGTGACCAAAAGGTAAGTGTGGGGTCCATAGCTGAAGCACATTTTGACCATTGTGGCAATGGGGTCTACACCCTCATCATCACAGTGACCAAAAGGTAATTGTTGACAAAGAAAGAGCTGCAACTGCCAAACTGCATGGATCATTCCTGGTCACAGAACCAAAAACTCATCTGTGGCAAAGTAGTGTATGTGTCCCATTGCAACATAAATTGGGGGAGCCAAATACTGCAGTGCAAATGAAACATTCCTTTGGCCATGTGCAGACAAACAACACCCATGGGGGCTGAGACCGTCAACAGTCATCAATGACACAATGACAGAAGTGACCATCAGAATGCAGAACCACATATTTGCACCAATGGGCACACAAATGCAGATACCCTGTGGAGACAGCAGATGTGAGGTGAACAGATACCATACCATGGCAGCAATGGGACACACAAACCATGATCACTGTGCTGACCGATGACCTAGGAGTCCCAGGGACAGCAGGGGAAACACACCAAACAACATACAGCCAATGGCACACCCAAGATATGCCAATGCAGTGGTGCAGATGCACAAACACAAACAGGCAGACCAACACTGTCATCATACACAGCAGGTGAGGGGTGGGGGTGCCAGTGTCCCCAGGCAACAACACAACACATGAGGAGAGCTGAATACCAATCATACAGATGTGCATACACTGCCACACTAAGCTAACTCATGGATCCAAATCCCCTATGTGGGCAAGCAGGCATTGACAGGTGAGAGGGAGCACAAAACACACATGTCACACAGGCACGTAGGAACAACAACTGACACAGCAAGTCACAGACACACCACAGCACCACCCCCAGGGCCCCCACAATGTGGTGACCCTGGGCTGAAGAAAAATACCACTGTGATGACAAAGCTAAATGTCGTTCACACTGTGAACCACAGTCAGGTGTCCTGAGCAACTAACTACCATCACACCTACACAAGCACAAATCAATCAGCATGGCCAGTAAGCCAAGGCCAACATGGAGGCAGGGGACTAGCCGGGCAACAACTCTCATCTGCACACACTCAAGACCACACCCCTCGACCTCCAACAATGTGCAGCAGTGAAGTACACATGCACTGGTGACATTGCACATGCACCCATTACTATTCCAGGGTGGTGGGTGGGAACCAAGGTGTAGAAACACATCACACATGGACACTCAACAAGACTCCTGAATGTCTGACACACTGCACACTACGCTGTACATGGACATGACGGCAATACCACACCGACCAATGGGATCCCAGCCACAGTCACACACCAATGAAGAAGCCAAGGTCACCCACAAAGAACACACATAGACAACAACCAACATTGCAGCCCGGACCCTAAGGAGTGCCAGCAGTCACACACACAACGTGTCACAATCACTGAAAGATAACACAAACTGGAAATCACATGACAGGGGCAAACAACAAGTGCCAAAGGGAAACCTGACTGTGACCCATCTGCGTCAGCACACAAACTCTGCCCTGACAGCAAACACACCTATGGGTGACACCCTGATGACCAGTAATGTGCCATGCACCCACATCACAGAGAACACAGGGAGAAGACTTTGGGGGAACATAGCTCAAGTCAGCAAGCATCACAAACAGGTACAACACTAGGGATCACAGCATGCGCAGATGAATGGAAGTGAACACACAGACATGCACATACAACACACACCTTGGGCGCAGGCAATGTCACACGTGTACACACTGCCATGAGGGGACTCCACTCCTGTGTGAGGAAAGCTGTGCCATATGTTGCCTCAGTAGGGCCCCATCATGTCAGCTGAGCACTTGGTCACACAATCAACAATTAGCACCAAATGAGGGCTCCCATCACATCAGCCTGGTCATGGATGTGCCAACGGAATCATCAGCACAGATCCAACACACTTGTATAGCAATGTTGCACTGACTACACGGATGAGTCCCTCCCCATTGATGCCCAAACCTGCATGTCCACTGGAGATGGCAACACAGTCAGGGAAGTAGACAAATGCAACGATGGCAGGCACAACAGATGTGCAGGGGTGGAAGCCACAGATATGAAATTGCCAATGTAAGTAGGAAACCCATTGCCAAATACTGAACACATGACACCCTCAGATGCTGCTATTGATGACATGGATACACCACATGATAGGACACATTCCCCCTGGACCACATGGGTTCCTGCACAGTAACACTTCATAATCATGAGACCAGATATCACCATCACTGCAGCAAGGGCATGGTTAGCTGCACCAACAACATGTACATCTGAAGCATGAGCACTAGAGAAAAGAAAGTTGCTTTATTCAGCATATGTGTTGAGGCCAAACGAAGTCCTGAAAAAGAGCAAAGGCCAATGGCCAGTCCATTGTCAAAGTTCAAACAGGGTGACACTGGCAGATGTCACCCTACGCATGCCTGCACAATACCAGGGACAATCCACTAGGAGGGGCAACCGGGGGGCAGGCCAGGCACCGCAGGGACAGGATCAGGGCTCACCAGGGGGAGTCAGGGAAGGGGTGGTGGGTGCTGGAGAGCCACTGACAACTGCAGTGGAGGTGTCTGACATGGTGTGTGCCGGCACAACTGGGGGGCATGACACAGATGTCGTGGGTGCCGGCACAACTGCAGTGGACCCTGCAGATGGGGTGGACAGGTCCGCCACTGCAGTGCCCAAGTCAGACAGGGCGGTAGTGGACTCCACTGCAGTGCCTACCTCCAGGGGAGGAGAATGGGGAACAGGCAAGGTGGGTTGGACAGAGGGGGGACACCCTCACCACATCAGTGGCACAGACAAGCGCAGCGGGGGTGTGGTGCTGGGAGAGCAAGTGCAGGGGAGAAGGCCGGAGCATCTTGGGGATGGTATATCTGTGGGTGGGGGAACCTGGGGCAGGGTGTGGTGGGGGCACCTGTGCAGTGGGGGCCTGAGGGATGGAGGACGGAGACCTTGTGCCTGAGCTGCAGGGCGGTGGCGGGGTCTTGCTCTTAGCACTCCGGGGGACTTGCGGGTGGGGGCCTCAGTCCGTCTGCGCCTGGGGGAGGGTGTCCGGGGGCGAGGGGCACTCTGCTCCGTGTGGGTGGGCTTCCTCTTCCCCCGGGATGCTGGAGCAGCTTCATCGGTGGGGAAGAGGCCGAGGTCACAGAGGAAGAGCTGCTGTGACTTTGGGGTTGCAGGTGAGGCAAGGAGGGTGCTTTGGAGGGAGAGGGAACTGAGGACTGTGCAGTGCATGTGGATGCGTGTGTGTGTTCCAGGGCCCCATCCCCTGTGAGTCTGGCTTCAGTCCCCTGAATGTGCGTGCGTGTGCGTTTTGTCATTGGCGTGTGTGTCAGTGTGCTGGATGTGTGTGTGCTGGTGTGTGCCAGTGTGTGTGTGCCTGGGATGGGTAAGGTGCTGGGGAGTGTGGATGGAGCAGAGGCAGGAGGGGTGAGGGACCGTTTGAGGAGGGACACTGCTGCCGTCAGGGAGGAGTCCATGGACCTATTGCCCCTCTGTAGGTCAGACATGCCCGATGAGATGCCCTCCATGAACGACACCAGCTGAGTCAACAGCGCGGTGTGCGCATGGAGGACACTCAGCATGGCTGTCTGCCCTACATGGAGCTGGCGAAGGAGGTACACAGACTCCTCACTCAGGGCAGCAGGGGACACAGGGGCAGGGGGTGCGGTGCCTGGCCCAAAGGAGACACGCTCCCGGACATGGGAGCCTCCACGGACCTGGGGAATGGGAGCCGATGGGAGGGCGGTGGTGGTGCTGGTGGTGGCGGGGACAGCAACACTAGCTGGGGTGTGGTGGCTGCTGACACCCGCCTCCACAAGGGAGTCATCCTCCGAGTTGCTCTGGTCCTCAGCTGAGGTGGATGCTGCTGAGGACTCCTCGGTGTGGCTCCCCTCGCCCTCCGTGCCACTGGGTCCCTCCGACCACTCCTCGGCTGCTGACCCAGTCTGGCTCTCCGGCTCCTCCTGGTCCGTGGAGCTGTCCCCTTCCGTGGCCGTGGATGTATCTGCAAACAATGGGGAAACAGACAGACATCAGTCACCTGCACATAACGCACACACCACTGTGAGCACAGCACATCACAGAGCAAGCCCTGGCATCATTAGTTGTACATTGCTAAAAGTGCACTAATTGAACAGGAGAAGTCAATTGTCACTCTGATGCCAAGCATGGCACTCACATCCCACATGGCCTTGCACCCATCTGTCTGGTGTCTGTTGGATTGCAACACCCCAGTGTTGACACATGCACCAAGTACACAGTAGTTGGACAGTGCAGAGGACACGGTGTGGACACATCACAGCTCTTGCCACTGAGTCAGTACAGGTTTACGGATGTAAGGGATGCCCAGAGTCAAATAGGAAATGCATGTGATGCATACCAGCGACAGACACCATGATGCACCCATGTCCTGATAGCCAGCGCCACTATGGTGTGCATGTAGCACATGTCACTCCCCTGCAGGATCACCAATCAGTAGACACATGCCATGGCGGAGGCATGACTGCAAAGTCATACATCACTGTCTCAGTGATGTATGACTTTGCAGCCAGACAACAACACTCTGCACTGTGTCACAATAGTAGGTCATGGGGAATGCAAGTCCTGGAGCTGCACAAGTGCACATGTACATCCCCCCACAACACATCCTCTTAACCCTCATCTGTCCAGGTCATACCTATTGGACATATGGGAGACCTGTGACACTACCCTCTGAACCTGAGCCCCTCACACTCTGCTGTGCATGGGGAACAGCTGCCTGAACTTCACATTTACATGCCCCAGTCTGCATGGGCAGCTGATCAGACACCTATGTGTCACACAAGTATCGTCTCCTATGGTCACATCTCCAGTGGCATGCTGAGCCCCTACCAAGAAACTCCACAGCAGTCCTGGCGACTAATCCACAGCACACTGACACAGAGGCAGACACCTGAGGGGCAAATCACTGTGCACAATGTGTCCTCTGATACACGGGAGTGGGAGTACAGAGTGTATTGTATGGCCTGGAGTAGGCATGACTGTCCAGCCCCACATGAATGAGGGATGAGCCCTGGACTGTAGGCAGCTGGCTAAGTATGTGTGACACACGTCATATACATACTCCTGGGCCCAAACATTGTTCCCACCCGCAGCATGGGTGTGTGCCAGGTACCCCAGCCACATGTGGTGGATCAGCTCAGCAATTGGACCACAGATCAAAGTAACACGCTGAATACATGTCAGAATACAGGCATTGTGTAAGCAATGGACCCACCCATGATGCCCACCACAGAGTCAGGGAAATAGATGCTGTCTCCCACCTTGAGTCAAGCAAACTGCAAGGACACAGTCCTAAGTGACAGAATTCCCTGCATGTAAGGGCCACACCTGGGTATCAGATGAGGAGTGGGCAGTGCACAATAGAGGGACATGGCTCCTGGACAACATGACTGCTGTACAGTGGCAGTTCAACCTGGCCCGAGGAGGGCACATAACATGTTAGACAGAGTACACAGTGCAGTCTTTGACTCACCCCCTCCTTGCTGCTCTCTAGCCTTCAGCTGCCCATCCAGGTCTGGAAAGACCACCGCCAGGATCCTGAGCATGTGGGGGTCAGGGTCCGTGTTCCGCCCCTCCTGCGAGGAGGCGACAGCTTCAGCTGGACCCGTGCAATCCTCCGGGTCCAGCCCCGAAGGTCCTGCCACCTCTTTTGGCAGTTGCGGATCCGGCGCTTGTAGACCCCCACGGACCGGACAGCCCGGACGATGTCCTTCCAGATCTCATGCTTCCGATGGGCAGAAGCCTGTCAGGATGACAAAGTGATAAGGACATTACTACACATGCAACATATCCGTGCATGACACAGTTGCATATACATGTCGCAATCACAGGGGCACATGGTGTACCCAGGCAGTGCACGGCTGGCCATGGACAGTTTTCCAGAAGTCACTACATGGTATCATAGCATGGGGAGTAAAACCCTGTTCAGAAGCACTGTCACTGCACCATACCTGTCCAGTGCAAGTCACTACACACTATGGGGGGTGACAACTACTCAGTGAGCCTGCTAGCCAGTGGTGTGCTGACTCTCAGCCTTGCAAGTCAGACAAAATGCACATTCAGAAAGGCAGTGCACAGAACACTCACCTGCTCCCCTGGTGTCCCATACAGCTTGCTGTACTGTGGAAGTAGGCTGTCCAGCAGGGCCTGGTTCTCTTCAAGGCTGAAGGCTGGGGCTCTCTCCACAGTACGTGCCATTGCAGGGTCCAGAGGGGCAGAGACAGCAGCAGTGCAGTGGCAGATGTCGTCCTGGAGCATGTAGTGCAGGCAAGTGGGCTCTCAGGGGAACATGCAGCAATATATATGTGCTGGAGAGGCAGATACTGTCCCTTGTGTCCAAAGTGATAGGTCCAAGTCGTTTGCATCTTCTGAATCTGGCCAATCCATGGAATAGCAGCACCAAAACACGCCCACAGCATCCTTCAAAATTTCAACTTCATGACATACATGATTTTGCAACATTGTTGTGGGTGACCAACTGATTTTCCAGCAACCGACTCGTTCGAATATTCGAAAACGCGTCCGTTGCCAGGCAAGCCCATTGTCAATGGGTGCGCACCGATCGGTCCATTGCTGTTCAACGCGCACAGGGGTACAACGCGTACCCGCACACATTGAATGCAATGGGCCGGCCGGAGGCACCGATCGGTCCATTGCTGTTCAACGCGCACAGGGGTACAACGCGTACCCGCACACATTGAATGCAATGGGCCGGCCGGAGGCACCGATCGGTCCATTGCAGTACAACGCGCACAGGGGTACAACGCGCACCCGCACACATTGAAAGCAATGGGCCGGCCGGAGGCACCGATCGGTCCATTGCTGTTCAACGCGCACAGGGGTACAACGCGTACCCGCACACATTGAATGCAATGGGCCGGCCGGAGGCACCGATCGGTCCATTGCAGTACAACGCGCACAGGGGTACAACGCGCACCCGCACACATTGAAAGCAATGGGCCGGCCGGAGGCACCGATCGGTCCATTGCTGTTCAACGCGCACAGGGGTACAACGCGTACCCGCACACATTGAATGCAATGGGCCGGCCGGAGGCACCGATCGGTCCATTGCTGTTCAACGCGCACAGGGGTACAACGCGTACCCGCACACATTGAATGCAATGGGCCGGCCGGAGGCACCGATCGGTCCATTGCAGTACAACGCGCACAGGGGTACAACGCGTGCCCGCACACATTGAAAGCAATGGGTCGGCCGGAGGCACCGATCGGTCCATTGCTGTTCAACGCGCACAGGGGTACAACGCGTACCCGCACACATTGAAAGCAATGGGCCGGCCGGAGGCACCGATCGGTCCATTGCTGTTCAACGCGCACAGGGGTACAACGCGTACCCGCACACATTGAATGCAATGGGCCGGCCGGAGGCACCGATCGGTCCATTGCAGTACAACGCGCACAGGGGTACAACGCGTACCCGCACACATTGAAAGCAATGGGCCGGCCGGAGGCACCGATCGGTCCATTGCTGTTCAACGCGCACAGGGGTACAACGCGTACCCGCACACATTGAATGCAATGGGCCGGCCGGAGGCACCGATCGGTCCATTGCTGTTCAACGCGCACAGGGGTACAACGCGTACCCGCACACATTGAATGCAATGGGCCGGCCGGAGGCACCGATCGGTCCATTGCAGTACAACGCATCACTGTACATGTGACTGGCATATGTCAGCATGCCTGTCTCAGATGGACATATGCCAGCCACAGATAGCTCCCAGGGAGTGAGGGGCACACCTACATCACGACAGCCTGTCCAAACCTTATCATAAGGCATGTAAGGCTGCATTTCCTATTGTGTGTATGTTGGTGTACATGTTGTCCTGTGGGTGTCACCTGTGGGCAGCCACCCCCAGGCTGTGCACGTGTTAATGGGGACAGGATCCTGGGTGTTACGTGTACGTGACCACTGTGATGTGCAACTGTTCATATCTGTGCATGTGCCATGGTCACATTTCACAGTGGTGTTTGTGTATGTCATGTCACATACCCCGTGAGTCCCATGTGGGACGGTATGTTTGAGCCAGGGTGTCCCAGTGGCACAATAGTGATGGCCCTCCACAGTCTGTGTGCATGTAGTGTTTACAATGTCTCTGATTTCATGTGCACAATGGGAGACAGTCTCCACATCCACGTTGTGTGTGCATGGACTCTGATGTTGTGCGTGTGTGTCACAGACGTCCATGGCTCTCCTGCCATGGCAAGTGTGGCCACTACCTGTGGGGGTCATGTTTGTTTTGTTGTGGTGTACACATGATACTCCAGGTGATGCCAGTGTCCATGTGGCATTACAGGGTCCCTGGGAATGTGCCTGTCGTTGAGCTGTGGTGCCTGGGGCACATCTGTCCTCACATGTCACTGGGGGGTGACTGTGACACAGCATCATGATATACAATGGGCCAACCTAGGACAAATTGATGCCACCTGTGGGACCGTGTTGACAGATGTTGGCCATGTATGTACCATAAATGTCGTTCCGGTACTGCACACTTCATGTAGTTGTGCCTCATGATGATGTATGTTGGGATCTTGAGTGTGTTCAATGCGGCATATGTGGGGTGACTGACGATCTTGCTTACTTCTCCTCTGCACTGCAGGGCTCCTGCTGTCCATCGGCCATTCCCAGACCTGGCAACGATGGTGGAACGGGACAGCATCCGACGGTACCGCTTCACCAGGCAGCTGATTGAGGATTTGGCAGTGCAGTTGTCCCCACATTTGCAGCCTGGCTGGCCGTATCCTACAGCGCTGACCCCCAAGGTGAAGGTGATGGCAGCCCTACACTTCTTTGCCACCGGTACCTTCCAACATACTGTGGCGTCTGCTGGTGGGATGTCACAGACCATGTTCAGCCGTGTGCTCCACGATGTTTTGGCGGCAATGTTGCTCTTCCTGAACCGGTACATCTATTTCCCTAGACTGCGACGACTCACTGACGTGAAGAGTGACTTTTATGCCCTGGGGAGGATGCCGCATGTCATTGGCTCCATTGATGGGACACATGTGGCTTTGGTACCACCACAGGCCCAGGAGCAGGCCTACAGGAACCGCAAGCACTACCACTCGGTCAATGCACTGGTGGTGTGTCTTGCAGACATGACCATCACACACGTGTGTGCCCGTTTCCCTGGTTCAGCACACGATGCCTTTGTGATGAGGAGTAGTCGCATCCCCAGGTTGATGGCACAGATGCAGAACCAGCGTGCCTGGCTTGTCGGTGTGTACTGACTTTGTGCCATTGTGTGTGATCTGATCTGTAGTATTCCGCCCACTTTTCCAAGTCAGCTGATGTGCACTTGTCTGTCCGTAGGTGACTCGGGATACCCCAACATGCCGTGGTTGCTGACACCCCTCAGGAACCCTGTGACACCTGCCCAGATGCGCTACAATGAGGCACATGGTCGAACCAGGAGAGTGATTGAGCGGACCTTTGGTCTCCTGAAGAGCCGCTTCCGCTGCCTGGACAAGACCGGAGGGTCCCTCCCATATGCCCCTGCGAAAGTGTGCAAGATTATCATCGTCTGCTGCATGCTCCACAACCTGGCAGTGCGGAAGGAGTTGCCTCTCATCCAGGATGACGATGACCAACATCCGCCACCTGTGGAGGATCCTGGCCTGGACCACGATGCCAGTGACGATGATGATGATGATGGTGATGGTGATGTCCGCACACAGCTCATCACCAACTTCTTTAGCTGAATGTGAGTATCCTGAGGTGTCATGTGAATGATGTGAGTTGGCATGATGTGTGGGTGGTGCTCTGGTGCTGTTGGAGTGTGTCCATGGGCTACTTGACAGGATGTGTGTTGCGATGTGTGGTGACAGGTGGGCTGTACTCCCCAACAGTGTTGACATGCTAACTTGGTTCTGGGTGGGTATCTTGTAACATGTATTGTGCATGAGTTTTGCTGTTCTGTCCTGTACTGCATTGCTTTTGACTGTGTGTCATTTCTGTCCTTCACAGGGTACTTTCAGATTCGTTTGGTCAACTGTGTCCACTGACGACGTGATTGCACATCCAGGCTGGTAGCTGTTGTGTCCCTACAGGTGATGTGCGCCACACCCATGGACTTCCTTCTGTCTACAGTTGTTGACTGTGTGCCCGCTACCAGGTGGGGTTACCTTGCATCTGTAGTGGTTACGGCATGTTGCTACTGTGTAATAAACCTGTGCTTCACTTAGTGATGTGCGTTGTCTGTGGTCACACATTTGACTGCCATTTGCTTACTGCACCTGTGGGCTACTTGACTACAACTGGGAATGGGTGTGGTGTCTGTGCATTGCACCGTCTTCCCTGGCAACATCAGTGTAGGCAATGAGTCAGATGGCCTAGGTGTGTATGTGTTGTGTAGCCCTGGTGGTGTGTCTCCCTCATATGTGTCACGTTGCCTGTACTCACATGCCTGTGTTGTCCTTGCTGTTGCAGTTCGCATACACAGTGTAATTTTGCAGTTCATCATCCCCATAACAGCACCCACGTTGGAATCACGACAGAGGCAAGTATGGTGTATTAGTGTGTTTATTGTGATAATAGTGCATAGGATGGATTGTGCTGTACATGAATCTTGCAATCCCAAGTTCCTAGATGAATAGAAAGTCCAGGTAGACAGGATCCCCAGTATCGGGGCCACAGTTGTCTGACACATTGTTCCAACTTGTACTCCCCATGCAATGTGTGGGAGTAGTGTTGCCATCAACAGGGTGAACAGTCTGTGCACAAAGGCGAAAATCCAGAACAGGTTCAGGCTTCCTGGGAGTTGCGCTTGGCCATCAGCCTCTCACTTTCC